>JAXIVH010000003.1:5759652-5815123 GCA_036785325.1 Urophycis tenuis | reverse complement strand
ACCTTGGTCTTGCCGAAGCAGTACTGCTCCGGGTCGGGGATGAGCAGGGGAAGCGCCCGCCTGCACGAGGCCTGGTCCTGGTCCTGGTCCTGGGCCTGGTCCTGGGCTGCACCGCGCAGCAGGACCCGGTAGCGGTTGAAGAACTCCTCATAGGTCCATCTAAGATAAGATAAGATAAGATATTCCTTTATTAAATCCCCCCTAGGAGATATTCACAGTAGACAATAAATACATTTACCTAAACAAGATTGAATTATATGCGAGCTCTTAAAGTCAGATCAGGTGAAAAAAATGAGTGGAGTGATCATTTGGATGCAAAGATGGGTTTCAACGTTAAACAGAGGGAAGGTCTATGTAGACATTTCATTACTTAAATCATACACTCTCAGGGTCTTGTATTGTGACTTGTGTCTAATCTTTGCTTGGACACGGATTGGAACAAACAGGCATCCGATGCGGTCTCTGCAGACACAATGGTTGCTAGCCCTGTATGGTTAACCCGAGCGTGAGATGCCCACAGAACCTGCTCAGGTGTGTGTGCTACCTGGAGGGGTAACCTGCGGCGCTGATGCGGATGGTCTCCAGAACGCCACACGCTCTGAGCTGCTGGACCGCCCTCTTGGGGTCAAACCTGCCGACACACACACACACACACACACACACACACACACACACACCATGGAGCAATGGGAGGGGGAGAGAAATACTTTGCTTATCGCCGTGTTTAGCTCAAGCAAATACAAGGTTCAGGTGCTGGAGGACTTACAGGAAGGGCTCCTTCAGGTCATTGGGTTTGATGCAGCGCACGTAGTGAGGGGTGGTGCTGTTCAGAGTGTCCATGAGCAGCTGCAGTGACTGGCGGAACTACGTAGAGGGCAAGTAAAGGGTTGGCGTGTTTGACTCCAGCCATGTGGTTGTGGGTTCAAAACCGAATATCCGCGGGCTACCTTGAGGCATCCTAGCTCCTCTACCCAAACATTAAGGTCAAAATGTTTTACTTTAAGTTCCTTTGGAAAACAGCACATATCTCAAACCCGACCTTTGACAATTGCACCGCTATGGCGGTAATTCCAAGTTGATGGGAGTCACTGGAGATGGATCCATCGTTACCTGAAATCCCACGGTCAGTTTGTGTTCCTTGTGGCTCCTCCTCCCCCCCGATCGAAGGCTTCCATTGGCCGAGAGGAGGAAGTCCCGCCCGGCACGGCACCGCCGTCCCCCGGGGGTAACAGCTGGAAGAGCTCGGCCACCAGCTCCGACTGGCAAGAGAACAGGAACAACAAAATGGCCCCATTCAACATTCACAGGCAGCAAGGTCCCAGGGGCGGAAACAATAGCCATTGTGGAGGCAGGGGGATGTCGAGTCCCATGAATACAAATTGTGATGCACACACATTTACCAACGCAGACCTGTGATTAGAGAGTCGAATTACCTGACTTGCTCTGAGAATATTGATGGGCTCCTCAAACACAGTGTCTCTGTTTTTGTCCAGAAAGCCGCCGCACTCGTATTGAACCTGACATTTGAAAACACATAAATGTGCGACAATAAAAAAAAGTAATTCATTTAATTTACATTTACGTTTAGGGCATTTAAGCAGATGCTTTTATCCAAAGCAACTCACAAAGAGCTGATTTCCCCCATCAGATGCCACAAAAAAAAATGGAAACAGGAATTGCTTGAGTGAATGGGTCGTCACTGCGTGGACATGACTCACTGTGTCGGCGAAGTGCAGGATGATGAAGGCGCTGTTGGACATGCGAGGTTTACAGAAGTGCGGGTGAGGGCTGGAGCTCTGGTGCTGGTCGTACAGCTTCCTCGCCCAGTTCTCATCGGAGCCCTTCGGCATCTGGACGGAAGAGCCGGGAATGAAGCATTCATGACCTACCAAAGCAGGTAGGTCGACAAAGCAACCTCAAGCCTCATGAAACCTGTGTGTGTTCATGTGCGTGTGTGTGTGTATGTGTGTGTGTGTGTATGTGTGCGTGTATGTGTGTGTATGTGTTTGTGTGTGTGTGTGTGTGTGTGTGTGTGTGTGTGTGTGTGTGCGTGCATGTGTGTGTGCGTGCATGTGCGGGTCTGTGTGCGTATGTGTTTGTGTGTGTGTGTGTGTGTGTGTGTGTGTGTGCGCATGTGTTTGTGTGTGCGTGTGCGTGCAGCTGCATGCAGCTGTGTATGTGCCGTGTGGCGGTAAGAAAGGCTGACCCTGCACTCCTCGTCCAGCAGGTCAAGCAGGCCCAGGTGCCCCTCTATGAGGTTGATGCACGGCTGGTTGTCGCTGAACTCTATCCTGCTCCAGGCCAGGTCCTCCCGGACGTACTCTTCCTGCTCCAGCTGGAACACATGCTGCATGCAACGCAGGGGGAGGGGGGGGGGGGGGTTACAAGTTACAAAGGAACGGACGATGTAGCGATCAGGACGGTGTTACAGTTGCACATCCATACCTCCATTACGTACCTACTTTGGATTGCATTGCAAACTTCCAAACGGTATGAAGGAGGAAACCCCCGACCATTATCCCCGACCACACACACACACACACAAGCTCGCCCGGAGCCTTTGCCAACATACCCTATTGAACTGCTGCTGCAGTTTCTCATTGGCGTAGTTTATGCAGAACTGCTCAAAGCTGTTCCTGTCGAAGGTCTCAAACCTGAGAGCAGAGACATCTCACGTCACTAACCAGCACGAATCTGAGGGAGTGATTTCCCCCACCCCCACCCCCAACCACCACCACCACCACGATCCAAAGCAGCGTGACGCCAGCCACTGTGCCCCAGCTCACCCGTAGATGTCCAGCACACCGATGAAGGACTTGGGCTGAGCTCGGGGAGCGCGCAGGGCAGAGTTGAGCCTGTGCACCGTCCAGGTGAAGAGCTGTCCGTAGATGTGTTTGGCCAGGGCGTCCCTGGCCCCCGCGGCCTGCTGACCGGCCATGGGCTTCACCAGCATCTCCCCCCCGACAGCCAGCCGGCGATGGCACAGCCAGTGAGCCATCTGGGGCCCGTCCACTCCTAACAGTTTGGAGAAGACTGCCAGCGATCTGTCTGCTGGCTGGGAGGGGGGAGGGGGGAGGGGGGAGGTGGGTGCACAGTGAGGGAGCGAGAGGAAGGAGCTAGCTGATAGTGTGTTCGGGGAGAACTCGGGTTCCAAGGAGAGGAGAGAATGAATGAATGAATGAATGAATGAAGCCCGTACGTCAATGTAACTACGGTCACCGCCTCTGCCGCTGGCCTGGATGTCGACGTTCCCCAAGTGCAGTACGGCCGCCAGAATGGTGAAGAGCTCCATCTGTTGGTGGGGCTGCACCCCTGCAGGGTCACGGTTCACACGGTACGCTCTTTAGCAGCTCAGGTTTGTGTGTGTGCGTGCGTGTGTGTGTGTGTGTTTAGTAGTACCATACCGAGGGTGGTGAAAGCATTGCGGGTGCGCTCCAGGTCGGCCATGTCATCGCTGCCCGGTATCTCCATGTCTCCTCCCTGGTTTGTGTAGCGGAACCGCTCTGGAGAGTCTGCGTGGAACAGGGAAACACACAACGTCTCGACGTCTAGCTATAGATCTGGGCCGTGTTCCGATATCCATACTTGCCGTACATACTATACTTAGTTTGTGTACTTGTGTACTTGTGTACTTGTACTAAGTGTACTTAAAGGACCCGGATGTTGCTCTCAAAACGGTTAGTACGCATAGTATGCAATGGTGTACATTTTCCGTACTCAACGGCAGCCATCTTAGCTACGTAGTGGAAGAGGCAAAGCCAGGCTGAGCTGCGCTCAGTTGGAAAATGGCTAGACATTAGTGAGCTTAATGGATTCACATGCGTTTGGCGGGTGACGCAGCCACGCAGCTGATAGTAATTTCTGGTAAGTGCACCATTTGGAACAACACTAACATCTGAAAATCTGCACATTTAGAGAGTGCGGATAGTGAACTATGTTTAAGTGTACTCATGAAGTAATGAAGTATGGATATCGGAACGCGGCTATGGTCTTTGATTGATGGGCTGCCTAAAATCTGTCTTCCAGTCTTCTTGCAGTGAGGTCTTACACGGCATGACATACGCCTCGAGGAGAAACTCACCGAGACCACATTTTAAGTGGATCAGATAAAACAATGTTCAGCTACCAGTGACACAAATCATATCTGACCAGTGTGCAACGGAATACAGCCTTTTTGTCAAAACAAAACGTGAGCCATCCTCCTGAGATCAACGTGTGATCTGATCCATACCAGACCTCTGGAACATAAGACCGCAGAGTGAACCATCTGGGGAAAAGATGGGATCGGGGCCATCCAAAATGCACATTGGCCATTAAGGCCTGTAATGACAACAATCCCTGTGCATTACGTGAGGACTCTCACCAAGTCTCAGAGCTCTCATTTCAGGCAGCGCCCTGGAGGCACACAGCTGGTAGAAGACATGGTAGTTCCTCTCCGACGGCGCCTGAGGGAAACAACACCGCTCGATGGTGAATGCGTTTCACTGTGAAGACGGTGGACGTGTGAAAGACATGCTTGCCATTCCTCTCTCGTGGTGTTTGCAGTGTGTCGTGCTGCTCTATGCGGACCTCCTTGGGAGTCCCTTCAATGTGCAGGAGGAGGCTCACCTGGAAGACCACCCTGGACTTCTCCAACAGGTAGGTCCGCATGTTGGCCCCCAGCATGTCCCCCCGCCCGCCGAAGCCGATCTCGATGTACTTGCCGAAGCGGCTGCTATTGTCGTTGCGGGTTGTTTTGGCGTTTCCAATGGACTGGAGGGGGGGAAACACACAGAGCCTCAGCGCCTCTTTGAGCACCACAGATCTTATGAGCAATTGAACTGAGACGGAGCTGGACTAATCAATCTGTCCAGCCATCCATCCATCGAGTCATCCGTTCATCCATTGTTTGGTTATTCATTCATTCATTTATTGAATCAATCAATCATTCATCCAGCCCTTCATTCATTTGTTGATTGTGCTTGGTCATCCGTTCATCCATTCATCCATCGAATAATACATACGTTTGGTGATTCATTCATTCATTCATTCATCCACACCTTCATCCTTTCATCCATCATTCATTCATTCTTTCACTCATTCATCACATCTCCCTTCATGTAATCAGAAGGGAGACGCCCCCCGTGTCACCTCCATGATGGGGTTGGAGGCCAGCACCCGGTCCTCTACGCTGCTCTGCTCCGAGGCTCCGCCCACCACAGCAAAGTAGCGCATGGTGAACTTGGCCGAGACGGTTTTCCCCGAACCCGACTCCCCGCTGATGATGATAGACTGGTTCTTCTCCTCCCTGGAGAGTAAGGCACCAGGAACAAGACGGAACAAGCCCGGATCTGTGATTGTGTCACTTTGCTGCGTGTTGCCACACAACACAGAATGGCCTCACGTAGGTTATGGGTCTCATCCTGTTTGATTTCTCCCAAACAAAAGAGAGGCAAGTTTATTTATACTTACATGTAAACACATTGAAAGGACAATTATTAAATATCATAAACTAGAGGAATTGTAAAACAATACAAAATACAAAGACAAATATATATTTAAGGTGGTAAAATAATAAATGTAGTGCATACCTACGTTATGAATCAAAAGCAAAACCGAACACAAACAGAAACATTGTGAGCTCTAATTCAAAAGAACAAACGTCACATGCTCTAGAAACCGAGTCCCCACGAGTCCAAACCAAAACAATTGGCTGACACGACTTTGACCGCGCTGGCCCTCGCTGTTCGACCCCGTGTTTGACCTCTGACCTGGTCATGGTGCGGTAGGCCTCCTCGGCCACAGAGAACACGTGGGGCTCCAGGTCGGCCTTGTCCTGGCCGCTGTAGGCGTCCATCACCTCCTTGCCGTAGATGGGCAGTTGGTCGTAGGGGTTGACCGCCACTAATACAATGCCTGAGTGACGCGTCGATGGGAGAAGTCATGTAAAAACGATTGAGAATCAACAAAGGAAGATGTATGCATTCTCTCAGAAACACTTCAGGTAGACTCCCTCTGCCTGAAACAACAACAAAGAACATTGAAGCAATAACTGTCATGGCGGCTGTTTCATTCATACTATGCGATTCTCTGTCCGCTTGGCGAAGGTGAAGCTAAAACCGTATGTGTTCCTCTATCATCGTTGTGTAAAATGCACACGCAGTGTTCGCAGGCCTATAAAAGTCTGGATGATCGCCCAGAGGACGTGTGCCTTCCTTTATGATGAACTAATTGAATGCCACTTGTTAGTGAACCTTAGACCAAACATAAACGGGACCATAAAGGAGACGGCCATTAAATGCAGTAGTGCACGTACACACGTACACACATACACACACACACACACACGCTGCCTGCTAGGATGTTCGATTTTCTATTCCTCCTCCCGATCCACATTTTTCTTCATCCTTGTTCCTTCAACTCTCTGTCCCGCCTTGTTGCCATCATCATCATCATCATTCATCATCATTAGCAAAGCCTTCAACAGCCTGCATCATTTATAGTGTTAAGTCACTCAGTGTGTGGATATTGTTCATTATAATTTTGATTAACTTTCATCTTTTAGAACTATTTTATATGTCTGATGCACGAACCTCATGAAGTCACCCTCTTGATGAGGTTTGAAAATGACTTCATAATTAATCCTGATTGTGGTTCTGATCCTCCTGCCTCACCACAATAGGTGTAGATGCTGCTGTAGTCCAGGAAGCGGACCCGGAGGTTGTGCAGGACGGCGGGCTCGTGGAGGAAGCTGAGGGCGGTGAGGTCGTTCTCTCCCTCCAGGATTTCCGGGTTACCCAGCGGAGGGAGCAGGTCGGGGGAGACAGCCGGGTAGCGGGCCTCCTGGGAACAGACGGGGAGCTCTGAGGGCCAGGGTGGTGGTGTGGTGGTGGTGGTGGTGGTGGTGGTGGTGGTGGTGGTGGGTGTTCTGGGGCTGTTTTTTTTTATCCACCCAGGAGGTTTAGTCGCACTGGGAAAGGGAAATATCTCATCTCGCGAAAGAGATGCCGCGTGAAACCGAGAAGGGTGTGAACACATGAATAAAAGACAAACACATCAAAATGGGAGATGAATGGTAAAAGCACAACTCTAACCAAGTGTCAGTTGGTTGCAATTTCCCATTTGTTGGAGATGGTTTTGAACAAGAAATGTGTGACAACTAGAAGTTTGGAGGGGGGGGGGGGGGGGTGTTTTGTGTGTGTGCGCGTGTGTGTGCCATGTGTGTGTCTAACCCTGCCATCATTCAACAGCAACAGCAGGTGTTGGTCTTCAGCCCGGTAGGTTTCCAGGATCTGGGCTGAAACCCACACAGAGTCCGGGTCTGGGATCCATACGGTCGCACCCTAACAGCAGAACACACGCAGAGCACACATAACACGCGCCCTTCAGATACATTTTAAACGACGGGGATTTGCTGAAGGCCAGGAGGACAGCGGGTTCATCTCGCGTTGCAGACAGCTGTGTGTGTGGAAGAAACTTGTGTTGCATAACTCACAACACTGTGCTTTTGCTTTTCTTCATACATGTTATAAACTTCTAGCGGCCTCCCCCATCCATCAACTTGTCCCTCATCAGCGTAAAAAAGCCCTTTTACGGTCTGTTAAAAATTAACAACGGTCATCCCTCTGTACTTTTGAACGATTAGTAATTATTACTTTCTTCTTTTTTTTCCCTTTACCCATTCATTACAAATTGCAGGGATTTTTTTTTTGTACAAAATACACATCACAATACTGTTATTTAGCTTTTGTGTGGTTCTGCAAGTATGAGGTTGAAACACATTATGGAAAACGAAAATGTATGATAAAAATGTGCACTTGTAAAACATTCAAAACCGTAACGGTGAAGCATTTTGTTTCGCTGTCAGCCATAACTCATCACTTTACTTGATCATGTGAAACACTGTCCCATTTCAATGAATTATTACCTTTGCCAAATTGCAGCATATGCATTAATACTAACACATCCACCATTACAACACTACACCTGAAACAGCATTTGATTTTGACGTTGAATGCCAACTCACCTTGGCATACAACTCAACTGTGGACATCTCAACCAGATTTGTTGAGCTTCAGGAGAAGGTGAACGGCAGCTTATCGCCAATAGGTTAACAGGATCAGCAAAGATTTCTCAAGGGATATGACAGCTGGCATCCCCTCTCCCAGGTCCTCCGGCAGAAGAGTCTGAGAAGAGTGTCTCACGGAGAGAAACCGGTGAACTTTGTCCAGGCCGGCGACGTACCCAGGACTCCCAGGTTAACTGTTAACCCACATAAGGATGCAGCGGCGGAATGGGTCGATTGTGTGGGGGGGGGGCTGCTTTCAAGAGCTGCAGCTTTCTACTGCCATCAGCTGAGGTGGCTTGTTTTGATGAGGCAGCTCATGAGATACACACACATATAAAATGCACGAATGAAAAGCTCACAATTTACTCCTGTTGAAAAAACAACACAAGTTTTATTAAGCGACACAATCAAATCCATTTCATCAATCAGACTGTTGATAATAATAAAAAAAAAGGGCCATTCATCTTTATCGGACAAAGCATTTATCATAAAACCTTTTGTACCATTCGAAATGTTCAAGTTGAATACACACCAATAGTCACCTCCGACAACAGATGAGGGACTAATAGGACTTGCATTGTCAATTTTGTTTTTCAAGTTAAATACGAGACTGTGTGTGTGTGTGTGTGTGTGTGTGTGTGTGTGTGTGTGCTAGAGATGACAGGAAGTGGTAAGTGTGTGTGTGTGTGTGTGTGTGAGCAAACAAACCTTTAAGGGAAAAGCCATGTTTTCAACACAAACACAAGCAGCTGCATGAATGTTAAAACAGATCAATCTAACCGCACCCAACGATAGAAAGAGGTTTCAAGTCGTTTCTCCCACACGTATATCTCCATTGAACTGTAGGGTGACCACATGATCTTTAATGGATAAATAGCAATATAGATGACTAGAAAATAAAATATACACACTTGACCGCCCCTCAACACTACTTGGCTCCTCTTTGGTCAACACTGGTCATGACTGGTAGAATGAATCCTAGAAATCATAATATTTACTCGAGAAAATACACACACAGAAACAGACGAACCAGACCCTAAAATATATTTCTGAAATATTACACCATTTAAGTTCTGCCATTTTAAAAACTCATTTTAGGCCCAAAATCCTTTTTTTTTTTTTTTACGACACTCAACATTGCTTCAATTGTAGCCACTTTATATTGTTCCGCTGTAACAGAGGATGTGCTGTACTTCTACAGGAGTGCAATGTAAAATGCAATAGAGACATCTCAAACGTGGAGGACATTCATTTCCAATTTGCGAAAAAAAGGCATCTTGAAATTTCGAAAGTGTATTTTTTTTTTTTTTTTAGTAACGTACAATAAAGACTGGGGCTGGACATGATTGTCGCAAAAAACATAACCCATACAACGCCTTTCGGTAAAAAATACATTATTGTCATTGAACATGGAATTGGTTGCGCTGTGTGTGCACTATCGTTTTGAGATCTCTGAAAGTCAGTCGGTGAATTCATTTGCTGGAATAGTAATTTTTTTTTCTAAAAAGGATAAAAGTCCTCTTCATAAATCAAGGACTTTGAACACCTCCATCCAACGTCTCGTGAGTCCAAACCGTGGTGGTGGTGGTGGAGGGGGGAGGGGAGGGCCAATGGCAGTGGCCCCGTCGCACCAGACTATTGGGGGTGAGGCTCTGGGTGGCACCGTGTAAAGAGGGGGTCATGGGGGGGGGGGGGGGGGGGACAGGCATGGGGACAGTTCGTGGGGCGGGTGGGTTGGTTGGGAGCTGGACTGGCACGTTTTTCAGGTTGCTCTGGCCGTGTGTGAGCAGCACACGGATCAACTCGGAACCAGAATTCACGAAAGCCTGCAACCCAAAGAGAGAGCGAGAGAGAGAGAGAGACAATTCATCCTCATTTTTATCGCACAGCTAAAGTAAGTGGAATAAGAAGTAGTTTAATCCAAGCCAACCTAACGGTAACAATATACAAACAATAACATTAATGTAATGTTTTGTAAAATACGGTATAGTATAACATGACACCAGTTTTTTTTTTTGAGATGGCGTGCATTTCAGACCCAATACTCCAGCTGCACTGCCCGTGGTCCCAGACACCCTGTGCTCTTCAGGCTCCAGCGGGGGGTTTTTTACCTTCGCTATACGGCCTCTGCGTCCTCGCCAGCGCTGCCCTCCTCCTTGGGAGACTCTCCGTCGCTGGCCGCCTCCTCCACGTGGGCCAGCATGTCGGCCATCAAGGCCTCCTCCAGCCGTTTCCTCACGCTGTACACCAGCTCCTCCTGTTTCCTGCACGCCGGCCACCAGGAGCCGTTAGCCGCGGGCCGGTGTCAGCCAAGTCGGAGTGTTTTCATATATATATACGTATATATATATTTTTTTTTTCAAAAAGAGCACAGGCATTCGGGAAACGTTTGGCGTTTGGTTGCGACACCGACCGGCAACGTATCTCGGGCATATCTGGTCAAACGCTGATCTATAGTGATTTTAATAATGTTATCCATAACCGTTATCCAAATCACATTCCATAACTGATAACAGATAACTGATAACAGATTCTATGCATGAAAAAGAAAATGGTGGCCAGCACGTTTTTGTTTAAAGACTCTTACTGTCGACACAACGAAAACCCCTCCCACTCCATGACGCCACCGGATATGCTAGCTGGCGTCTCACACAGCTGCACAGCCAGTTGCAGTGGACAGTGGAGTATTTTTTTTTAAATCCTGAAAGTCTCTGCCTACTTACTGGAAGTGAATCAATCTCACAGCCGGTTACCGAGTCATTCCGCACTTATTTACAGAATAACTACACATTTTCAACTCCTCTCGTTATCATTGACAGCCTCAAGCGGCCTCAACCCGATCAGTCACCGTACTTACGGGCGCCAGGTGTGTGTGAGAGCCTGCGCGGGGGCCGGGCCTACCTGATGTCCTCGTCCGTGACTATGAAGGCCTTGCAGAGGGGCTGGGTGGTGTTGAGCCACACCCCGGGGTTCTTCTCCACGGCCGCAGACAGCTGGCCCGTGATGGGCGCCGCGCTGGTGTGGAGGGCGCTGGCGATGGCCGACAGGAGGGTCTTGTCCGTGCAGCCCGGACCCACGCCTGGGATTACGCGCGCACATACGACATCGTGAGACAACCAACCGACAAATTGTGTTTGCGAAGACGCCTTTTTCCGCTTTTTCCGACGGGATTGAACGAGATGCATTTGTAATCGTTTGTAAGGTGACAAAGGCAACACTACATTAAAAAGGGCGCGTTTTTGCTTGCTTTGAGTTTAAAAAACGTGTGACTTGAGCTGTAGGGTTAGGGTTAGGGGGTGATAATGGCACATCAGGTTCCATTGTCACAAGTTTGAGGGTTGCGGTCAAATGTTGTCAATACCTACATCACACTTGCTTGACCTAGGCTGGACTGCCAATACAAAACCACCCCTCTGGAAAGGCATTTTTAGCCAGAAGTAAGCAGAATTTGCCCATCTAACTTTAAATATCTGTGTCAAAAATAAGTGAATTGTTTGTGAGACCCAAACAGAACCATAAAAACAAGACAAAAAGTGTGTGATTTGGGGGGTTTGCCTCCCCTTTAAAGACACAATCAGTACAGCTTAAATAAGTCAAACAAAACGTGATAAAAATGGCGATACCTTGCAGGCCTTTTGGCAGCTCCATTGTTTTGACCAGCTCTTCCGCTACGTCGTACGCATTCAGTCCGCTCAGCTTCTTCTCCCAAAACAGCTGTTGAAAAAAAAGGACAAAAGATAGGCGTTACCTTAGCTAGCTCTAGCCTGCTAACATCTCAGCTAGCCAACATTGGCTTTAGCTTAACTGGAAGTTTGCCACGGCAACGCCGGTGGCTGTGTGCCATTAGCCAGGTCACTGGGTTTCCGCAGGAGGTGGGCTCACAGGGGTAATAGGCTGCTTACCTGTCTGGGCTGATCAACAGCTTTCTGCGGATCCGTTTTAACTTTGTTGCTGGGGTGATTGGTAACCTTGGTAACAGGCTGCTTAAAGATGGATGCCGTCTGTCTGACTGGAAGAGACGTATTCAAGTCAGGCTTGCCCTTTAAAATAGAAAACAGACATACACAAAAGTCACGAAAAAGGTATAGAGGACAAGGACAGGGAATACAAAGACGAGAAAAAGCAGAAGCTGGAGGTTTATTGAGTGCAATGGCATTCTGTAAAACTGGATTATTCAGGCCCTCTCAGCCAGAGAACATGATGTCGAAAATACCCTGTTAGTTCGAGAGTAGCTGGTAGCTGAATCTCGCTGTAGCTCTGAACACCTATTAGAGACAGCTCCACATTGGCAGGTGCTAAATGAACCTGCATATAAATATAGTAGAATGCGATATGCGCGGAAGGGAGTGTTTTCCCCTGATTGAAATGAAAAAATCAACAAGGCTGCACTCTTGCAGCGTCGGTGCTCCGCTTGGCCATCCAGACTCGGAACAACTGAAGTCTCAGCCAACGGCCCCCAGGTCAATGCTTTTGTCTGGTGCATACTATGTCTCGCCATGACCAGACACAGATGCTGTTTGGAAACAATATGAAACAATATGCGCATGTGACCAGGGGCAGGGGAAAAAAAAAAGTGTGTAGTGGTTTTCATTTTCATGGGAGGATGATGGCGTAGATCAACACCGACCATATCGGGGCACAAAGGGGTTGAACACTGAACGCAGAACAACACAGAACAATGTAAAGCCTACTGCTACACAAACTACAACACTGACTCAATTAAGCCATGTCTTGCAGGCAGCCATTAGCTGATTTTGTGATTGTCGAGATTGCTTTGGGTTCCTGCGCCCCTCACCTTATTCTGGCTGTTGTTGTCGTAACGTAGTCTCTGGCGGTTCTTGTTGAGCTTGCTCATTAGCATCTTCCCTGTGCGGAAGTCAAATGAGCTGAGGTCCATCTGGTTACCAAGGTAACGGGCCAGTTGAGGTTTACTCCGAAACTTCTTCCCAGAAGGACTAGTGAGTGGGCAGAGATGACAGTTACTCAATAACTGATATAGGTTGTTTAAAATACACCCAATGCAACCACACAGATAACACACACTCACGCACACACACACACACACACACACAAACATACATACATACATAACACACTCATCATACATCATACAATAAAGTTATAGAGAATGATATAACGAAGACCACAACATGCAACAAGTGAACATTCATGTCAGCAATCAATGGCCTCGTAGTCACGTTAACAAATACGTGTCAGTGGCGAAATGAATACACAATCTCAAATGAAAGCAACTATACAAACCTATGATCAGACCCATTGCGTGTTTTAGAGGCTTTAACATATTCACAGAGTTATGGAAAAACAACTAACGTGCACCAGTCGTACACTAATCAATTAGTAGTAGTACGAGACTTGCATGGTTTTACTGATGTCTGGGGAACCATGTTTCCGGACGGAAACATGGTACCTTCACCTCTTTTGAGGAATGATCTCCACGATGATCACAAAGTAACAGCTGAGTGGATGCGTGCTGGAGGTGCATGCACATGTCACTTACATCACACCACAGTGACACCAGTATGATTGTAACAGTAGCCTACCACAAACTATACAACCGACCCGCCTCCCCCCTCTCTCGCCTCTGTTCATCATCTTGCTCTTCTCCTCTGCTAAATAAAAACAAATCTGGCGTTGTTGATGCACTTTAATGGTATATAAAAAGCACAGAGACAAGGGCGCACGTTTTTTGGAGGTCGGGGCCTCGACGGGCGCCCGACACACTGGAGAGAGCTGGTGTGCCTGGCCTAGTTGCCTGCTGCAAAATAAAAAACCTCTTCCAACTTCATACCGTCCACTTTACTCTTGTGGTTTGAAACTCTGCGCTCATGTATGAGTCGTGTGCACCTGTAATATATACACCACCCACGTTAATGGTATACCTAAAATAATAGACATCGCTTTTTCCAGCTGACAAACCCGACTTTCTGGTCACTTCTTCCATTTTCCAGCCCTTGGGGAGAGCAGAGCAATCCCACCTTTTCTTCTCCATTTCCCACGCGAGTAGCCTATAAAATCCAATTATGTTCTACCGGTTAACCAACTCGTATTTTGAGAAATATGTATCTACGAAGTACTATATCACTTCTCATGCCTTTGTCTGAACAATTACGACAGGCGCTTTCTGGAGCGGGTTCTCTACGACGACCTCGCATCTCTTTGTCGTAACACAGATCGCTCCGCAGCGGACCTAAGCCGTATCACTACCCGCCAGTCTCGCAGGGCAATGAGCCGCCAATCCGCCGGAAAAAAACATAGGGCTCTATTAGTGTAACATAAGCCTACGCAAATTACGGGTAATTGTGTATTACGTGGATATGGTGAGGAAATAGTGCATGGTTTTAAATAAACCCGGAAGAAAATGTGCATGTTTTCCTTAGCAAACCGGTATTCAGTTATTTCAAAGTTTTGTGCTTGTGAAATTGGAGAAATGCTTCATCACAATGTACCCTTGTCATTCAGACTCCGAGCCGGCTTTTATGAATGAACAAAGTAGGCCTTGTGGAGAAAATACAAACGAACTCCTAATGTATGCTATGTATAAAATAATATGTATCGATTGACAGCAGCTTGCACGCAATTAAAAAAACGGCGTGTCAGTATACAATTTAAATCAAATAGAAGAACTGCCCGACAAAGCATGAATAACCGACGTTTCCTTTTAACCTTGTCTTTAGCGATAGCCTAAAACCATCATAACCATATACCGATAACTAAATATACAATCTAGTTAACGACCACCGTACAGCATTGCCATTTGCAAATGCGAATGCAAGCGCCTGCGTCCAATCGATGATAAACATATTTCCAAATGCACCATAAAGACGACCGATTTCGCATCAAATGCACGCAGTCACAAAACATTCGCCTATATATGATATTATCTGTTGGAACTGTGTCTACTTACTCGTTTTTATCCATCTCGAAGACACTATCTCGTTTTCTCCCTTTCGCTGTGTTAAATCCCTTCTCCCCTCTCCTCTTTCAGTCCCCTCCCCCTTCGATGTGAAAAATGAAAGAAATTATACACGCCAAATTCGCAGTCTGGCAGATAATATTGGATATCTCTGCATTAACCTCGCCCCTAATGTACGATTCTACCTTTGTGACTGCTCATTCGAATGGGTATATAATTTACTGTGTGTTTTGTGCATCTAAAACCAAGCATAAAATACAGCTGCATATACAGTAAAATAAAATGACACAGCAAAATTTTTATTTTTTTGTCTAGGAATGCCAGATTCCTAAAAATAGAATACACATTCGTGAACAACAAAGAAAGAAAGTAAACATTCACGTCAAGTATTTTATTGCAGAAGTTATACGATTGAAAATGCATGGCAAAAGCAACACACATAAACCCCTCAGTGTTTCATTAGAATATTTATTCACAGAAAATAACAATAGAGCAACGCAGCAAAACACATGTATCTCTTAGTGCAAAGCTCCACAATCCCAGCCGAGGGACCAAGTACTGCGCCAGGCACAACAACTTCATCCTTTCTCGATTGAGCTCTCGTCTTGTCCATAATTTGATCCCACGGGTAAATATCCTTTAAAAAAAGAGACAGCACAGAGACAACTTCTTTTGAGAAATCATCTCATGCAACGACACATGGAATGGTGTAAAAACAATCTCTTGCCACCTGAAAGGTTAATTTGATAGCACTTATACGATGGCATTCACTCATTATACCTTTGACAGGAAATTACAGTAAACATTTATCACAACACCAACCTCCTACATAAAGTTGAAGGTACAGATAGGTATACAAAACACATGGCCCTAAAATAGAGAGTGATCTAAAGTGGATTCAGTGATACAAACAGTTCATCCCGAATTAGGTGCTGTAGGTAAGATTTAAGTGCTATAATACGAGTGTTAGTTAGTGTTATTAGACTGGTGGGTTAGAGGAATCCATCTTGCCTGTCAATCACATCAACGCACACAGCATTACCAACCTTATCACTGCCCCACCACAGGTGTGTGCATGCAAAAGTTCTCAATGTAGGACAGAAAAGTAGGGGGCAGGAAGGGAAAACAAAAGAGGAAGGGAGCGTGTGTTTGGATTGTTTATCTCTCGGTTAGCAGCTCTCAAATCTTACCTAGACCAGCTCTAATGTTATGTTTTAATCTCAAATGTTTTTGTGCAAGTTAGTATTGTTGGGTTCAATTTAAAATACTTACAACGTATATCTTGAGACATCATCTTACTCATCCTTGACAAACTTCCCGTTGATGTAGGGGACGTAGTCCAGAATGACCCGCCAGTCGGTGAAATGAACCACCCCCACGGCACCAACAGTCCCCCAGCCAATCATGTTGGGTGCCCTGCACAAAACAGAGCAGCATGTTTGAACCTCTCTGAATCTTCAGTTCACGATACATAAGATAAATGATAATACATTATCATAATTATTATTAATATTATTATTATTAATAATAACAATGATAATATGGCAGATACAAGTTTCCCATATTGAAAAGCTGAGAGCATTTTATATGCTAGAACATGTGAGATACTAACTTCAGTTATGTATCGTATGTAATCGTAACATGAATCCTAATACAATAATAAACATAAAAGTGTTGGTGGTGGGCACCAGTTAGTCCTCAAGGATGTCTAAAATAGATAAGGATACTCTGCCAGAAAATTGTGATTAAGTGCTACACAAATAAACACTGTATGCTTCTATAATCCCCCCCACCGTGCGTACTAGGGGTGTAAGAAAAAAGGTATCGCCTTGGTGCGTTTTTGAAATTGCGATTATTTGATGCAACTTTTTAAAATATGAAATGACAACATCGTATACACAGTTTTCTCTGCTTTGATGCCATAATCAGATCACCACCGTTAACAGCACACAGATGACTAGTTAGAACTCCAATGTATTTTATCGAGAATCGATTCTGAATGGCCAAATTCTGATACCAAAATACTCATAACCTTTGTACTGCGTCATGTTTTCTGTTTTAGTAGCCACACGTTGATGTGTTTGTATTTAGTTTTAAGCGTTCAGTTTGTTCATAGCACAGGTCAACTGAGGGTGCAATCTGTCTGCGGCTGAAGGCAATCAAGGTGATCGAAAGCTCACCTTGATTGCCTTTCAGCAAAGCAAATACTTTCAAATAATCGACTACCTGGCTTGAGGTGATAAAAGGACATCATTTCCTTATACCGTGCTACATTAATTAGTAGTAGTGTTTCAGGAAAGTATTTAGAAATAAGACGATCAACACAAATGAGACTGCTGATATTGTCAGAATAGACGAATCCCGATTCACCTCTACCTAACCGAAAAAGACCCGACTAAATTAGAATTACATTCAACGCAAATTGGAAATGTAAACAAATGTGAGCGACTGCTCAGCCAGTAAGCTAACGTTAGCTACACTGGCTGGTGATGGGTCATAGGGAAGGACATTCACACTTCAACAGCTTTGTATTCAACAACTCAAAAGCCAAAAACACAAGCTTCTATCATAGGTCAAAACAGACACTATAATATAACTTACCACGCCCGCAAAATGGAGATATATTTGGCACCAACCAGCGCATTTAATATTTTCTGTACCATTCTGACCTTCTTCTGAAGTCGCTGTTCGTTGCGCACACTGATGGCTTGGTAGGACCCTGCGTTGTGTCCGCTCTTATGCCTGATGTAAATCACAACACGCTGGTAGTGAAAGGGAATGCAATTAACTCAACGTTTCTTTTTTCACGTATTTCTTCCCACAGCATATGGTCTTCCGTGATTTGAAACATTAAGATACATGAACAAATATTAGGTATAGAGCGCATGGGCCCGTGAATTCAAATATAAATTAAAGAATTGTAATATTTGCATGGATCAAGACACCCGTTTGTGTGTATGTGCGCAAGAGTTGGACAAATTAATTTTTTAACTACAATAAACCCTTTATTACAATGTTTTCCTTTATTTTCTTTTTATGTATACAAGATTCAAAAGCCAGACATTGGAAAATGTATAGTTCTGTTATTAAAAATGGCACATTTATTGCTACATTACTGTTATATACAGGACAGTTCAACTACTTTATATATAATATATAAACAAAATAAGAAAAGTCGACTGGGATTGGAGGCACTCTGAGGACACTGCAGCAGTCATGAAGTCGTCCTCACTCCGTTTAAGTAAGATGTCTGTTCTGTAGCTGTGGATGAACTTTTTCTCAACACTTATAAATCAAACAATCTCCCACTCCCTTTTAGTTCAACAAATACATGACAAAATTAAAATGGGGGGGGGGGGAATTCATATCAACACCTTATTGTAGCAAAGTTAGGGCCCGTCAACAAAGCATTTTTCATCAGCACATGTCAAGACTTGAAAAAATGGTAATACAACCCCTTGTATTTGGCCCCATACAATGAGTGAACATACAGCTCAAGAGCCGAAGATCGTCGCCCTAGGGACCCTCACAGAATACTAAATGGCATGAGATCAGGTGTCTTTTCCTCAGGAACAGAAATGTAGTCACATCTAAAATGTCTACAATCTTGTAATATAAGGGGGGGGGGGGGGACAAAACTTCAAAAACAACCTTTGAAAGGAAGCACAGAAGCCCCTTGCAAAAAGTCAATGTCAAAAATAACGACAGTGGCGTCGGATTCACTTAAAAAGGAAGGGTCAGTCCATATAATGCGTGTTACTGTGGTTTACTTGGAAATGTGACATTCAGGAGAATCATCTGCTCGACAGTTAATGAAAACAAAAAAAGGATGCTATCCAGTATGCAATGGCTCCACGTTCTCCACAGAGCTTCCTACATCCAAGCAGAAGCCCACACATGTACACGGAGACGCCACGGTGCATGATAACAGAAGGAGTGCTTGACACCAGTCTCTTGAGACCAGTAGTGCTGAGTGGTTTGGCAATGTGGTGCAGTCGGGGCGAAGAAACAAAACTGTAAAAAGTATAACCTGCATCCACAAACTTAACTCAAACAGCAGTTTGGACAATATGGTCTTAATCCAGTTGAATAATTAAGAGAGGAATAAAAACTAAACAAGCACTACACTTCATTTATTTGTTTAACTAGATACATTGAAGGAAATTGTCTTTATATAACATGTAGACTTCTTCCTGAATGAAAAAGGGGGGGGGGGGGTGGGGGGTGGACGGACAGGTACCTCTCTGATCTCCCATGATAAAATGAAATGATATGGTTCACAAAATAAAAACGGTTTTAAATGAAATACAAGTTCAGGCACTGATAAGGTATCACTCTCCCATCCTGACATCTTAAGTCTCGAGAATGAAAAGGCCACACTATTGATTTGTATAAGTCTTTTTTTTTTTCTTCTTCGTCGTCGTCGTCGTCGTCGTCTCCTTTTCTACAATTTTCCACTTAGATCTTTCAACAATACTATGATAACTGGACACACAAGAAGGCTCCTCTGTCTCCTGCCGGTACGAAACTCGTCGCAGAGATCATTCCACCACGTCAAATGGAGAAGGTATGACAATCAATAACACTGTTTTTTTGATCTCCGTATCATCTTCCATCTTTACACTCTCACACCAATTATGGCCTCCGAAAGAAACGCACAGGACGCTGTAGCATGCTGGGCAATGGTGGCAGCCGGGCAGAGTTGTGGACACAAGAAAATAAAGTTAAAAATAAAAAAAATAAAATAAAAATAAAATGATATGAAAATGATACTGGACTCAACAAACCCCAAGGAATATGAATGTGGAAATGAAGGCGACCTACATTTGAATGGTAGCTACATTCACAAACCAGTTGCATAATTACTGTAAGGGAGCGAGCGGGGGGGGGATGAAATAAAAGTTAAATTCCCTTCGCACACAAAAAAACCCCTGGCCGGTGGTGCCTTGCCCCTGGGAGCGAGGCCACTCGGCAGGGCAGCACGTACTCCATCCACGCACTCCAAGAAAAAAAGGACAAGAAAGAAAATCATCTGAGTAACTTAGAATACATCTTCTTATAAATTCCCTTTAAGTCAAACCATGGAAAATATTTTTTTTTTCTTTTCGGCCCACTTCCGTCACTTTCAGGGGGGATCAATTCGAGGAGGGAAAACGTTGATGAACAGATTATCGCACTATATCTTACTTCCTTCCTAATCTGATCTGGGGTCTCTCTGTCGTTCGTGAGACGAGCCGAATTGACTTTCAATTTCATTTAAATCTCAAACACCCCCCCCTCATCATTCAGCTCTCCTACAGTACACTCTAAACCTCTGACTAATATTGCCATTTGTTATTTAGAAATCTAAAGTGTATAGACTAACAAAAAAATATATATTCTTATATATATATATTTAATTTTGCCCAACGTGGAAGTGAAATATCCGATTCATGTATGGAGGAGGTGAATGAACACAAGGATCTCGTCTTAGTCCCAGCACAACGGAGCAACATACTTAGGTCCTGGGGGGGGGGGGGAGGGGCCAACTGGGAATGCTCTTTTTTTTGTATTTATTTTTTAGAAAATAAAGTATCTAGTGTTATCTGCTACTACAACCGTAGGCCGATTACATTTCATAATCAAAAGCAACCTGGATTGCTTTCGGGTTATTTCGAATGTCAATCAAGAGACACAAATTGTCTGCTGGCATTTTCTGGAAAAACCACATCACGTTGTTTTTTTTTTTGTTTTGTTTTTAAGTAACAGCAATGGTGACTGGATCGCGTTGCGCGCGCATGCGCCGCCTCTCGCCGTTGTTTCGCGCCAGCGTCGCGGGGAACTGAAATGCACTGCACACGCTGCACACCCATAATCTTAAGTCTAATATTTACAACTGTGCTTCGTCTTTTTTTGTCTACCGATGCTTTAATAAATAAAGCAGCCTTTCCTCTTGAGCGACCGACGAGGGAGTACTGAAGTCACACGATAGCGTTCATGTTCAATTGGTGGGAACAAGTCGGGAAGGGCCGGCCGATGCCAACCCCCACCGTGGGATGAGCTTGAGGAGTGATGCCCTCTCTTTCCAACAGTTTCATGGGACAGGACAAGGGGGTGTCAGGGCACACACACACACGCACACACAGACATACACACAGAGACACACATACACGCATACACACACACACCACACACACTACATATGGGTCAGTGTGTTCTTGCCATCCACAAGAGTTTCATTTTTTTGTTTGTTTGTTTTTTTTTGTTGTTTTTTTGAATTGTCGAAACATTTGATCTTTCCCTTGCAACATTGGCGCACTGCTCCAAAACTCTTAATAGCAAGGAAATAGGAAAAAAATATATATATATCAACAAAATGTATGACAATTCGACATCAGCCCTGGGCTTGGTTACATAACATATGTAAGACTGTACCATCACGCTGGGAAGGACATACCACATTAAAAATAATTGCTCATACACACAAGCAATCCCTTACAATAAATGTTTCTCACATGTAAAGCAATTTGCTTAAATGTCTTATAGAAAACATGTAACAATTAGGCACAAATCCATCATTAAATTTGTCTTTTGTCAGTTCTCTTTTTCCTTTTACCAGAATACCTCTCGGCAGTGTGTGAGTCCCAGGTGGCAGGACGATAAGTACTCTGATGCTCCATCAGGTTGTGGAAGAAAATCAAACAAAAGTCAAAACGGAACAAAAGGAACAAAAAAAAAAAAAAAAAAAAATCTTAACATGTATAAAAACAAAATAAAAGGCTGAAAGTTCTTCACATTTAAGCTGGTGGTCATGATCGAGAGTGTGGCGACGAAATAGGCTGTCAGTTTTGGCAGTGTGCGTGTGTGTACTAGTGTGTGTGTGTGTGTGTGTGCGTGTGTGCATTTTGAAACTGAAAAAGGACGACACACAATCACATCCATATCTACACACACTGGAGGAGGAGAAGAGTGGGGTGGAAGAATCTGTTAAGGCCACATCCTCTGAGAGCCAGGCGAATCCCACCGAATCTGTGAAAACAAAGCAAAGACCATTCAGCGCTCGGGTGAAGCCAGCTACAATGGAGAGGACGCTGGGGGGGGGGGGGGGTGAGGGCTGAGAGGCTCTATCATATCATCCTCTTTGAGTCACAAAACTAAGTGCAGTCACAAAACTAAGACATCTTCGGCGATAGCAGGTTTCACCAGGGCTCCGAACTGGTTCAAGGAACGAAACGAACGAAAACCGAAAACTAACAGAATTTTACGAGGAACGGAAACGGAAACGAAAATTAAATCGTCTTCAACTGTTCCGGAACAGAAACGTTATTCTGAAATCCTCAAAACCGGTTAATAACGTTTTTTTTTTCGTTCTCTATATAGCCTATAAAATTTCACAAAAGCATAGCCTATTTCATGAAAAAAAAAAAAAAAACGGTTGCCGCGTTCACTTTGCCGCCCGCTAAGCTGAGCTGTCACAAATTCCCACCACCACCCTGGCGAGAGGCAATTGAAATGTAGAGTTAAATTGGAAGTTGTTGGAGAGACTTGGGTATTTGTCAGCAACATAGACAATACAACATATTCGCTTATGGCGGGGTTAGAAATTATTGAGCGAGCCTCTATATCTGAAGATCGCCATGAAATATGGATAAAACTTACAACCAGGTAAGGAGTTTCTAGCTCACTTATCCAGAAAAGATTTTGATACGAAATTATATTTATCATAGAATATAGGCTACAGTCAGCAGCAGTCTGCCTGGTATGTGAGATGGATATCGCAAATATTTTTGGGACGCTGCCTGTGATTTATGATTTTTGCGCATTTAGACTACCTCCTGTGTAAATTAAGGGCAAATACCCATAAGTAGGTCTATTGTAAGATATCTACCACAAAAATAGACCAGGCCCAATAACAGTGCCGGAACATTAAGAACAATTTTACGTTCCGAACCGGTTCAGGAACGATATGTTGGTGGCGGAACGCGAGAACGAAAACGTTAAATATACCGCTTCCGTTCGGAGCGGAACGATTGAAAAATAATTTCGTTTTCAGGCCCTGGGTTTCACAGTCTTAAGACTTAACTGTGAGAAGCCCTTAAAATTATGAAAATACCAGGTTTGAAGCATCAGAGAGGAAAGAAAAAACAGTTTCAGTCTGATACATTCCCATACAGGTCTAGGGCAAAGTAAAGACCTTCAGACCCCAGAATGACATCCGAGTTCAGAAGAATACGGCGATAAGTCACCGGTATAGTGTGTTATAGCGCGTCATAGCGCACCCTGTGGGCGCCGGGGTCTCGGTGCCTTCCACCCACCTGGTGTTACATGTGGCTGACGGGGTTGTGGCCGTCCCCTCCCAGGCCGGGGTGGCCCGAGGAGAGCTGCATGCCGCCCTCTCCCACCACGCCGGAGACCTTCTCCTCCTCCCGGCGCTTCAGACACGCGGCCTTGGGGTTGAGGTTGCGTTCTGGAAGGGCGACGGATGGAGACACGCGTGATGAGCACACCTCACACCGTTTAACAACGGAGGCTTACGGTTCAGAATGTGTTGGGAGAACCCAACCCCCTGATAGTGTGCACCCACACTATCACGGGGGTTGCCGGTTCTCCCAATCATGTTCTGAACCGTTAAGCTCTCAGTTGATAAACGGTCGTGAGTTCTTGCTGAGGTGTAGCTGGCACATGCGGCCCAGCTCCTTGAACGCCTCGTTGATGTCCCGCACCCGCAGGCGCTCGCGGGCGTTGTTGGCCACCCGCCGCTCCTTCTCCCGCTCCATCTTCACCTCGGGGGGCAGGTCCTCGTCGTCCTCGTCTTCAGGACTGTGGCGGGGCGAAGAAGAGGCGATGGGGCGGATTAGGCGGACGGTCAGAAGCGTGCTTGTATTTTTGTTGTTGTTGTGTGTGTCGGCCGGAGTTTGCCATCGGAATGATACAAATGGCACCATCCTGCTGCCACGTCAGATTTACTCTGACGCTCCGCCAGTAGCCGGAGAGAGGGAATACCGACAGGCGAGCTCGGTGTCGCGGGATCTATGGGTTCCTCACGGGCACTGAGGGCATTTCCCACCACCGACAACAAGGAGATCGGAGGGCCTTGCGCTACTTTGTTGCTGGATGGCCTTGCAGCAGCAGCAGCTCGACCAGAACATAGTTCTATTTTATTTTACTTCTATATTCCATAGTAGAGAGGGGGACATTTGTTCCTCTGGGAACACAATCTAGAAAGCGCCACATGTATTTGTACATTGATCACAGCAAGTCAAAGGGTCTGTTCCCAGTCTTTCCCCAAATGGTCCCAGTGTTTCCTGATGGGACTTTGCGGTGCAATGCTGTGCCCTGTGGCACTTGCGCCTTTAAAACATGTGCTCTTATTATTTACAGAGGACAATACATGAAGCACATGAATGGGATCGTCTACTAGAGGGACTTACTCATCATCATTCTGGTCTGAAAGGCCAGAGAGGATCTGGAGGGCCAACGCCTCCTTTCTGTAAACGTGACAAGGGGAAGGAGGGGGTGTTGACAGGGTTAAAATACCTAGCATAGCCTGAGGTACCACCGGGAAATGCAGTGAGGAGAAGGTAACACAGATTTATACATAGACCACAAACTCTGAATCCTGTCGCCACCAACATACAGAAGGACATCGGTGCACAATCAATTCCTGCATGCATGTGATGTTACTGTACAGACAGCACACGGTGTGATTGGCTATCTGTCCCTCGCTGCTGTCAGGACTTCTCCTGATCTGCTCCAGTGTGTCATTTTCCCCAACGTTACACGAACAACCGCCTTTTCCCACCCCACTCCTCGCCAGGCCTAGGTGTTGCATTCTTGGATGCACAAGGCAAGACAGGCGGGCCACAAATGGCGTGTCCTCGGGCAAAATCATTGATTTCTCTCAGAAGGCATATTGCGAAAAGTTGATTAGCAGTGATTGTAAAAAAAAAAAAACAGAGCCCCTGAATTGATGCTCCCACGGGGGTGAAACTAATATGCAATTCTTATGGCTGACGTTACGGCAAGCCGAAGACGTATACTCACTTTTTAAAAAAGACTATACGGTGCCTGCGATGGCAATGTCACTTGAGGAGGTCACAAAGTGTAAGTAAACTGAGTTAGCCCTCGGCAAAGTGAGAGACTGCATAAGCACCGTGTCTCGGGTGGTTATTGTACATCGCCGTTAGGCCCCCCCCCCGCTAACAAAGTCAGCGGCACTCAAGACTGTATCGCCCTTCCAAGTTTCCACCTCAATCCAGCGCTCTCCTGGCCGAACCAGACGTGGCGCCGTGTCTGAGTCCGCGGGCGGCGTCCTTACCTCCTGGTGCGAGCCAACTTGGCCTCCTTCTTCTCCTCCTCGGACTTGTCCGCGTTGGACGAGTTCTCGTCGTCCTCCTTGTCCTCGCGCTTGATGTCCCCGCTGCTGGAGGAGTGTGTGGAGCGGGCCGCCGCGCCGGGCAGAGCTGGGGGGGGGTCAGAGGAACAGGCAGGGTTTCACGCTTCCGTGGCAGACAAGTGAGACACTGACCGGGGGCTCACCAGCGGAGGAGGGGGATCAAGGGGGATCGAACCGCCGACCCTAAGGTTAAGTGGACGACCCGCTCTGTCCACCCACTCTACCCACTGAGCTACAGCTGCCCCGGCGTTTCTTTGAACGCGACAAGCCTGGTTAGCTACACGGCGAGTGCGGATCGAACCTCGTCGTGGTCATCTGCGTTATTGTGATGATTACGACTGAACGGCCGTAGTACGGCGCAGGGCCAGCGGTATTGACACACCCTGGCGTGTTTTCATATGACACGCGCTGTAATCGGCCATTCATCTCGGCGCAGGAAAAAAAAAAAGCCATTCGGCCTCAAGCTGCCGACACGTCGTGGCTCGGAGCACGACGCGAGGCACACGGCGTCACCGGCCAACGCAGCGGTGATCAATAGCCCGACAGTCTGGGGACGAGCGGAGCGGAGCCACTGGCCCCCGCGGAACGGGAGGGAGCCGCGCGGTGGCAAGCTGTGCTGCGGCTGTGACTCACAGGAGAAGGCCTCCGGGGGGCCGGCTGTCTGCGTGGCTCCGGGGGCGTGGTGGGGGTGCAGCAATGTGCTGCTGGGGGGCAGACCGCTGGGCTCCTCGTGGTGATTCGCCCCCTGGTGAGAGGAGAGGAGGAGACAGGCGGCGGTTCAACCTCACAGTGCTCCACACACACATCACCTCCTTCAGTGGCGCTCGACTGGCCAAGCCTCAGGGCCCCGGCATGTGATCCGAGTCATTAAGTCACGAGCCCGAAAATGAGACGTTTATTTGCCAATGCTGCGGTAATCAACAATGCCTGTAACATGTATGGTTACAAACAAGGGCGAACATAAAGCTGCACAGTTGGAGCTTAACTCATTGAATTAGTGAGCCATTAAAACATGAATCAACATTGAAACATAAGTTAATTCGTGGGGGTTCAGCATCTTGCTCACGAGTGCGGGACATTTGGGATCGAACCCAGAACCCCCCGAACCCCACCCCGCCCACGAGCCTAGCTCCTCACCGTGTCCTTACGATGTGGACGTCGCGCCGTGGCGGGACCTACCATGGCGGGGTGTCTGTTGCTGAGGGGCAGGCTGGCGTTGGAGAAGGCCGTGGACAGGCCGGCCAGGCCGCCGTTGTGTACGGAAGACACGGCGTTCAGCAGACTGTGCATGTCGGCGTGGGGCCCCCCCAGGCCGGGGCCCTGGCCCACCGCGTGGTTGCGCAGAACATGGATGGCCTCCTCCAAGCGGTCATCCATCTTGTTTTGCTTCAGTGGAGGGAAACACAAAAGCCATATAAACCAAAACAAATCTCTTTTTTTTTTAATCTTTTTTTTGTAGCCATCATGCCAAAGGGTACAGGGTGAGAGATGCATAGGCATACCAGTGTATGTGGCTGCCCTTCATAGTTCGGTGTGGTGGGTCTCTGCCATTGGGACTGGGCTCCTGAAAAACGACAGCAGACGGGGAGTTGAGTTTACAACAGCGAGGCTGAACTCCAACAGCAGGTGGCGCTAGTGAACTTCCTGAGCGGGGAGCTGCCGCCCAGAAAGTCCCCACGCTCCTTTGTCAAGGACGTACACTAAATCATTTTAAACAAAGGGACCCAAACATAAAGAGGAAATGTGTATGCATGCCGATTCATCACGCAGAGCTTAAAGCGGTCAACACGTCGATACGACTTGATCCCATGCCAAAATTGGCGGGTAAATGACGTACGGCATCCATTCCCTTTGATGTTATTATCTTTACGCGTAAAGAACCATTTAAAGGAGGGCGACTAATTGGACATGAACGTCATTGTACCTGCGATACCCTGAGGGGAGCCAGGAGTGGAAGGAGCAGACGAGAAGTTGTTACTGTTGTGATCCGGAGGGTAGATCTGAACATGAAGGAATCCAATAACATACAATAAAAAAGAAATTGGGTTTCACGAAACAAATACGATGTGATGAGATACAGTGGGGGGGGTACATCGCGGGGCTACTCAGACCAACGTACAGAGGCCAGAGCCTTCCCGATCTCATCGCCCGAACTGTTGACCGTGGTGCCTCTGGTTGCTATGGGAGGGGGCGGGGGACAAATCACACATATTACCACGCAATGCAAAGAGATAACCGCACAACATAACACAACCAGGCAAACCAGACAAACAACACAAATCACAGTTCATAAGGAGACAGCGATTCAAATAAGTCCGTCGTCATTAAGAATCGTTTAGCAGGCTGCATATTGTTCCCAGTGAACGCATGATTTTTGATGGCCTCACCCATGATCCCATCCCCATTGAGGGTGGCTGTGTGGCTGTAGGTGGTGGGGACTGAATGGAAGCCATTGACATCGCTGCCATGCAGGGGATAGTTCTGTGGGGACAGAGGCAGGGGGTGACGCTTCTGGAGAAGGATACAAGCAGCTGTGTTAGGCGAAAGCGCTCACAGAAGATTAAACATTGTGACCTACATCCATCTCTATGAGGGATGGCCGTGATGGTAACAAGAAAACAAAACGCTAAACTTGATTTATAGGGCATTTTCGTGAAAAGAGCTTGCAAAGAGGTACGTGAAAACAAACAGCTTAAGTAGCACAATTCACACAAAGAACGCTGATAAAAGTACAATTAAAAATAAAACAAAAATAAAAACCATCATCAAATGTATAACCCAAAAATGTCACAATTACAGCTAAAATGTCTTACAAAAAACATGGCACCCTCTCTGACTATTTTTTTTTTTCTTTACAAAAAATCTTTACATGATCCGCCTCTAAAGGCAGATCATGTGTTAGCTTCTGCTGTACAGCAGAAGACACTAGCGTGGGGCTATTGACCCGACGCCTTGCAGGACATGTGAAAACACTAGGTTCAGACTAGGACTGAGAGCCAGGTGTGCTACTCACCATCCTGTCCTGTGGATTGATGGCAGAGAAGGAGCCAGGCTGTCCAATGTGAGGAGGGTTACCCAGCATGGCTGAGTAGCCAGAAGATGACCAGGGGTCTTCTGGAGGTGGAACAATGGCCAAGAATGAATACAAAGAGGGAACGGCAAACAGAACAAGCCACATGTACACCAACATGTCACCAATGGCATCGTGCTTATCCCCGTGTTTACTGTGCAGCGTTACCTTGCATGAAAAAGGACCCCGGGTAGACGGAGCCAGATTTTGCACTATGGTATCCATTGTCTCTGGAATACTCCTCACCGGATGTAGACGCGTATACCTGCACGGCAAACAGTCACATATTGGTCTGGGCGTTCCACTTTCCCTCCCCAAAACAGGTTATGCCTCCAAACCCAATTGAAGTCTCCCACAAAAAAAAAAAGGGGGGGGGGGGGGGGGGGGGGAAACAACAGAAGTAGTGAAATGGTTAACCCGCAACGCAATGCAAAGCCATCCAAGTAACAGTAGCTCAGAGTGGCCACTAGGTGGCGAGGGGGAGTCTGCCAGCGAGGCAGGCAGGTCGGCTGCTTGCCTGTAAAAGGGGAGCACCGTGGCCATGGCACGCTGGGAACAGCCACGGCTCCAATCCCAAAACACAGTGAGAGCTTCCTCCTGCTCCCAGGAGCCCAGTGGCATCACACTCACGCTGCCCGCACCGCGCATCCTCCCTATAGACACTCTGCTAGCTCCGCGAGCCCGTGCTGTGTGTGACGTGACCCGACACACACACACACACACACACACACACACACACACACACACACACACACACACACACACACACACACACACACACACACACACACACACACACACACACACACACACACACACACACACACACACACACACACACACACACACACACACACCTTCAGAGGCTCGCTGTTAATATAGCATCCACCGCACCTTTGCAGGGTTCCTTTGTTTTTAATGTGCGCGCACAGTGAGGATGCACAATCTGCTTTTAATGAAATGGAGCATTTTATATTTGCCTCTCATGGCGTTCATTAAGCCTCCCCTATGTAATTCTATAGAGAGAGGGGGATGCTGTGCTTGAAGTGACAATACACTTGATGTGCTCTCTCCATCCATACAGGCAGCCGCACGAAAGCCTGCACCATCACTTCCTCTCCCAAGTACCAGAAGAGGAGAACGAGCGGAAGAGAGCGACGGCGAGAGGAAGACGAGAGAATGAAGGCTACGCTGCAAAGAATGCTAATCCAGAAAAGGGATTTTTTTCTGTAATTTGATTTAACAGGGAGAAGTGGAAAGGGAATGGAGAGATGCACTTCTAATTACAGAGCCATCTGCCTGTTCCTGGACCACGTCCAACTCCACAGGCAGCTGGGCTGAGGAAGGGAGAGGAGAGAGGGAGAGAGAGCGATAGAGGGAGAGAGATAGAGAGAGAGAGAGAGAGAGAGAGAGAGAGATGGGGGCTGGGATCCAGTCACTGAGAGAGAGGGAGAGAGAGAGAAAGAAATGAAAGAGGCAAAGAGAGAGAGAGAGAAACGAGCTTGCAGTGGTTTGGGGATGGCACGAATGCTGTGTGTGTTGTCGAGTGTGTGTGTGTGTGTGTGTTTGCGTGCGTGTGTTTCGAGTGTGTGCGTGCGTGTGTGTGTCTATAAGCCCCGGTGATTTACGAAATGCTTGGTGAGATACAGGGTGGTGGTGTGGGGGACAGATGAAGGTATTCCAAATAACTTAAACAAAGCTTGATGCGACCAGGGGAGTGTAAAGGGGATTTAAGAAAAAAACAACGAGAGAAAAAAAAAACAACAACCCACCGCAGTGGTTAATTCGGGACAGAACATGATGGAGATGGCTTCATTCAACAAAGGGCTTTGCGTTGCCTCGCTCGCAGGGAACAATACAGCACAGCTCGTATGCGGCCGTAGATCAGAGTGTAAGACCTGGCAGTGGCTGCTACTGCTGCTGCTGCTGCTGCTGCTGCTGCAGCAGGATAATTGTATTCGCAGGAAGAGAGGGGATTTCTAGGGTAAAATCCTCTGCTAATAGGGGGTTAATGCAATTCGGGTTATGACCGCGCAAAGATCCCAACAGTTGGCAATAAACATGGGTTATGAAGGAGGGGACGGCGACTTGAAATGCGCCTCGCATGGCAGTGAGGGGGAAGAAGTGAAAATGGGTTTTTACACACAACGGGCAACAAGTGGTCGGAAGATTAGTTTCTTCTGCTGTTTGTTTGTGGCCGAGGGGAGGAAGTCGAGGGGGGTGGGGGGTGATCTGGTGGACAGGTATTAGTGGATTAGAGAGGTCAGGCAGTTTGAGAGAGGATAGGAAAGGAGCTTTAGCGCGGAGGGACAAACAGTTCATTAACATGGCTCAACCAAAGTTTCAACCGGACAACGGCGCCAAACCGCGCTCATCTTTGCCCCCTCAAACGAATAGGAAGCAGAATCCCGCGAATCTCTCGGTGAGCGTGTCCGTTACACTTCCCAATGCAATGGCTTCGGATTCGTAAACATGAAACATGTAAAACACAAACGAGGGATGTGTCTGTGGGTAAGCAGAATGCATGCGGTATAGAAGTGGGGGGGGGGAGGGAGAGAGCGAAGGGGGGGGGGGGGGGGGGGGGGGAGGGGGATGAGACCACACGATGGTCATCATCATCATCAGCAGTCATTAATCTGGGCTCAGACACAGCCTTCAGAGGCCTCATGAGTACCGTGCCCCACAACTGGGTCACTCCCAGGGGGAGGCCCACCCAGACCATCATGTGGTGAGGCGTAGGCGGGCAGTGGGGTGAAAGGGAAGGGGGATGGAAAAGTGTGTGTATGTTGAGGAGGGGGTGGGGACGGGGTGGGGGCTGAGAGGGGGGGGAGGCCGTGGTTAGGGTTCATGCACAATCTTCTGCACTTAAAACCCTGCACGGTGGCCATCCACACTGCTGGGAAATTCTTGACAGTCTGAGCGATCAAAACAAAAACAACAAACAAACAAAAAAACCTAGAGACCGTCGTTTCACCGCATCTCACATCGCGAGCGCCACAGACAAAACACACACATGACAACAGACACAAACAAACAACAGGTGACAGGCTGTGGCTGTTTAGCACGGCCACACCAAGTCCCCCAACGCCACCCGGTCGCCACTCAGGGGGGGGGGGGGGGGCAGTAGTATTTGGACCGAGTGCCGTGTCTGAGACCGGGACTTGAAACGGGAGCCCCGGTGATCGGACCCGAGCCTCGGACCTGGCGCTGCAGGAGCCCTCGGGTGGCGACCGCCGGCTGTGTCATCCGAGAGCCGGCACGGCCCGGGGTCTGGGTTACACGATGTGTTGGGGGTAACAACGCCCCTATTTGTTACTGATGGCAGCTGAGGTGGCAGCCCTGGGGGCGCAGCATCACCCATCGCGAGTCGCACTGACACACCGCAGGGGACGCTCTCGAGATAAGGTGATGAGCACGTGCGCGTGTCGGCCGCTGAAGGGATCCAAAACATATTTCCTCAAGAATGAACACTTCCTCACGTTTTCTGCTCTGCTTATTATTTATTTTTGCATGGCAATCAAGGGAAAATTGACTGAAAATTGGTCATCAGATTGAACGCGTCCACTGGCTTGCATTCCCTCGGCAGTATTTCACTGCAGCAAATAAGGAGGAGCCATTAAGGAAAGGGTAATTATAATAATAATTAATAACAGCTAAATAATAAAAACAAATGAACCATTATTGTTATCTAAATAGCCTTGGAAAATCTAATAAAATCAATAATATGGGCTATTAATCTGCGGGCGCTTCCTCCCGTTGCGGCTCGTATTCCATCATAATCTCCAGTGAGCTGGTAGGAATTCTGCTGTCCCCGAGAGAACTGGGACATTGAGCAATACTAAACCCAGAGATTACAAGTTCCCTTGTTACGCCTGACTCCTGGAACCGCAGCAGCAGAAACCTCTCTCTCTCTCCCCCCCCCCTCTCTCTCTCCCTCTCCCCCTCCACCTCCACCCAGTGCTTCCAGTCGTGCAATTCATTCAAGTGAACAAGTGACGCCGTCTCCACACCTGACCGGAGTCCTTCACCTTCACCCCCCCATCCCCCCCCCCCCCACCGAGAGACCCCGGAAACACAGCGTGGCTACAGACGAGCGCGGGGTGCAAACACGAACACACACAGAGAGAGAGGACAGAGAAGGGGAAATAAAGAAGAAGAAAAAAAAAAAAAACAGAGTGAGAGCGCAGACAGGTTCTCACCGAGGAGGGCAGGCCAGGGGGTTTCCGGATCTTCTTGGCCTGGGTGTCTGCATGTTAAGACAGGAGGCACAGAGGTGAGGGTTCAGACCACAGACATCCAGTGTCACCGCGGGTACAATGTAAGAGAGGGCCGCCCATTAAACGTGACACCTGGGTTACTGGCCACGGTTTCGTCTGAATTATACGCGGTAATGCAATCTGCATCTCGGCTGGGGTTTCCATCTCGCTCGCCGCCGCCGCGCGGGGCTGTCGCGGGAGGCGGCGGAGACGCGGCGCCGTCTCACCTATGCTGCCGTCCGAGGGTCGTCGTCTGGGGTTGCTGGGGTACGAGGAGTAGAACTGGCTGCCGGACTTGAGGCCGGAGGGGGACATGGCCTCTGGGTTGGGCATGGCGATGTCACTGGGGAGGAAGCCGGGCTGGAGGAGGAGGACAGGGAGACGTGGCGGTTTGGCGAGAGCACAGTCAAAGGGTGTGGAAAAGCGGCGCTCGAAAAATACATAAATAAATAAATAAATAAATAAAGGCGAAGGCAACCCCTCTTTTCTCTGAAAGACGTGACCGCACATTCAAATCGTTTCACATGAAAAGAGAAGTGAGAAAATGAAACGAAGGAAAAAACAAAACAAAAAAAAAACCAATTCAGAAACGAATTCAGCATTACAGCTTTGCGAGGCAAGGCATGATGGGAACTCACCTGGCCTCCAAAGGAGCTGTACGGGGGCCTCTCGTTTTTACCTGAGTGAGTAGAGAAGCACAATTGTCTGAATGAAAAACCCCACGAAGACACTGGGCTGTGTGTATATGCGCGCGCGCGCGCACGCACGCACGCACACACACACACACACATGGGGGTGGGGCGGTGGGGGTGTATGATGGAACAAATGAAAAGTACGTTTTCGAAAGTACAAAAAGTCCAGAGATGCCCGCCCCCACCCACCCACCCACCCCCTTCCAGTTTTTTTTTTTTTATAGTACGCTCAGCTGCATGAAGCTGCCTGCCAGACTAAACCCTGGGGAGTCTTTCTGCTCCAGTAGCCTAACATCTCCAACATTCAACGAATCAACACAGGCAAACACACACACACACACACACACACACGCGCGCGCACGCACGCACGCACGCACACATGCCCTTTTTGCTGCCCAGATAACAATTTTGTGGTCGTAACGAAATGTGCAAAAACAGGCAGCATCACTGCAGACCAATGGTATACAACTGTTTTAACACAATGATGGTGAATGTATACAACTGTTTTAACACAATGATGGTGATGTATACAACTGTTTTAACACAACGATGGTAATGGTATACAACTGTTTTAACACAACGATGGTCCGCTTTCAAAAGAGTAATTCTTATTCTTAAATGTTCCACCAAAAATAAGTAACTCGTGGTGCATTTCACATTTTGGTGGACAGTTTGTTAACGGGCGGCTATCGCATCACCGGCCTGCTACTGTTTTGGTCACATACACATACTTCAACATGGATCAATAATGGAGTACTTTGGATTTGATTTGCCCGTACCTGCGATCCCTGCACTGAGGAACGGAGAGGACAGGCTGTCATGCTCGCTGTAGTGGGGTCCGTCTACGTAGCTCTGTGGGAACAGTGGCACGCAGACACGTTTTCAATGAGACAAGACACAATGCGCACACGAAACAAAAGACACACCTGGACAAAACCCAGGCTTGCCATCTTGTTTTTTTTTTTTTTTTTACTGAGTAACTCAGCAGAACCCCCCCCTGCACACACACACACAGACTTATTCACACAGCAGCCGAGGGCATCCATGCCAACAAGATATCTGCTTCAACTCAAGGGATTCAAATGCCGACATTCTTAATTATCAACTTGTGGTAATCAAAGTCTGCTGCATTTATTTCACCCCCCCCTGGTTCTTGTATTTACTCAGAGTTGTGCCAAGACAGTTACGGCGGATGTGAGGCTGCAATTATCGATGGGCTTCCATCGCGGGGTACTGGGGCTAGCAAACGGCGTGCCAATACAAGGAGCTGCGCCAAAGCCATTATAGATGGAAGGTAGATCTGCCGCTCCAAATTATGGCTGGCACGCGACACGCCAAAATACTAAGCTGTTGTGATGGTTGAACATAGAGAGAGAGAGAGAGAGAGAGAGAGAGAGAGAGAGAGAGAGAGAGAGAGAGAGAGAGAGAGAGAGAGAGGAGAGAGAGAGAGAGAGACGAGAGAGAGAGAGAGAGAGAGAGAGAGAGAGAAGAGAGAGAGAGAGAGAGAGAGAGAGAGAGAGAGAGAGAGAGAGAGAGAGAGAGAGAGAGAGGAGACTGAGAGAGAGAGAGAGAGAGAGTGTGTGGTGTTCTGGCCAAGTGATCCCTCCGTCAGATGACACATTTGTGAAATATGACAAAGATGGTGAGCAACGAGAGAGAGAGAGAGAGAGAGAGAGAGAGAAAGAGAAGAGAGAGTGAGAGAGATATTTCACCGACATCAGGTATTGATGATCGGATAAAAATAGCAAGTGCTACCAGAATCCTGTGCACGTGTGCATACGCCTGTGCGCACCTCTGTGTGTGTGTGTGTGTGTGTGTGTCTGTGTGTGAGTAAGCACGTGCACGTAGAATGCACGTGCGTGCACGTTTGCATGCGTGTGTACAGTGCTTACCCGTCCCTGGTTGAAGGAGGGGCTGTTCTGTTCTGCTGAGGCCCAGGAACCAGAGCTGCTGCGCTCGTCCAGGGCTGTGGAAGAGCATGGAGCGAGACCCGCGGTTAGCACTGAGAGGTGGGGGGGGGGGACCAGCAATAACCCCTTCTCTTCAATCACCAGCACGCTCTTCGTCTCACCATAAACAGGCTACACACAGCGGTGCTCTTAAAGTAACATTTAAACCGTCACAGAGTAAAAGCAAACAGACGACGTCAACTTTTAATTTGTTTTTACAGAAATATTTTGTAATAACTGAGGAGAAATACTACTACCACTACTACTTAAAAAAAAAAGGTCTGACTAGTTCATAAACCCATTATAACAGAAATATTACAGGAAAGAAAAGAAACTATTCAGGGAGAAATAAATAAATAAGCTGCCACTGAATGCAGCCGTTCCCAGGCACATTCACAGCCAGTGGCGACGTCACAGAAAAATAAAAGAGCAGAAAAGGGTCCTTTTATCTCTCCCAAAATGAAACCTAATCATATATAATGTGTCCTCACCTGAACTGCAATTATATTCCATTCATGCAACCAACCCGCGGCTCAATTACAGACAATTGCGCACATAAATATGTTTAGAATCGAAATTAGGCTTAAAGAAGGAACCAGGTACTGATATGTTTAGAGTAAACAAAGGACCGATATGAAGTGGAGGAAAAAAATAAAAACCTCTAAAAGACTGGTGGAGCAGAAAACTCCAAAATACCCCATCATCCCTTTCTCCCAGTCTTATGCGCTAATGCCATCCAGGCTCTCTGGAGACACAGGGCTTAATTGCATACTGATTTGCATAATTGTGCATATTAATGTGGCTTCCTTATGAATATTCATATTTTGCCTTTGATTTTGCCTAATTAAAAAAATGTGTGAGAGCGTGAGAGAGAGGGGGAGGGAGAGAGAGAGAGAGAGAGAGAGAGCGAGAGCGAGAGCGAGAGCGAGAGCGAGAGCGAGAGAGAGAGAGAGAGAGAGAGAGAGAGAGAGAGAGAGAGAGAGAGAGAGAGAGAGAGAGAAACAGAGAGAGAGAGAGAGAGGGGAGGAGGGCGGGAGAGAAGAGGGGAGGGTGCGGGAGAGCAAGAGAGGTCTGGGCGAGATCAGCAGCCTGGCTGACGAGTGCGAATGAGTGATGAGACTAACAGAGCGGTGCAAGCACCTACACATGCTGCGACAAGCCGTGATCTATGGAGCTGATGCCAGTGGCGTGGAGAATCGGGGGGGGGGGGGGGGGGGGGGGGGGGTGGAGGGGGGAAGGGGGAGGGGGAGGAGCGGGACGGAGTGAGGGAGGGGGACCTCAAAAGATCAGCCTCGCTCACTCACTGTCAGGCCGCTGCTGCTGCCGAGTGGCCGCGGCACTAATAAAGCATGGGCTCCACCGCCACAGGGCGCCTGACGGACACGCCCCTAAATAAAGGTGACGGGACACGGGGGCTCGCCAGAGACGACCGCGGACAAAAGCCGGGGGCTTGGGAAGGGTGGTCCCTCTCACAGAGATTCAACCCCACCGCCCCCCTAACTCCCCACCCAGGCCCAATCCCAACCCAAAGTCAGCTCAACATTTGACGATGAGCCCCAAAAATATACATTTTATTTCCCCCCCCCCCCACCCCTAAAAAAGGCGAACCAGTAGGACTTTTCACACCAAATTAGTTTGTGGATTTTACGCAACATCCAATCAATATCTCTGGAGGATATTTCTTGTGTATAACATGACATACATCTCCGGCTACACATCTTTGCATCTTTTTAAGCTACGCTCGCCTGGCGCCATGGCGATTTCCACGCGCACGCCAACACACAACCTAGTCCTCAACCCCCAGCCGGCCAGCAGGGGAGCAGAAACAAAAGGCAAAAGAGACGAGAGAGGGAGAGAGTGGGAGAGAGAGAGAGGGAGAGCGAGAGAGAGAGAGAGAGGAAGAGAGAGAATGAGAGCAGTAGTGCAGGAGAAGTCTGACAACATAGTTTCACACTTAGCGGAGTAATTAACTCGGGAGGCAATTAAAACAAGGTGGAGAACTGTGGCGCGCTGAAGCCGAGCCAGCCAATGGTGGGCCGGCGCCCTGCGACGCCAGGAGAGGACAGAGGCGAGCAGACAACCGCCTCGCAGCATCCGCTCGTTTATTAGGATTTCGTTCCTGGTCCGGTTCTGGTCCGGCGTCATTTGACTTAGCACCAGTGTCAACAAAAAGGAACACGGCAATTAATTGTGTTTATTACTAAAAATAAAGCACCGTTACACACCCCCCCCCCCCCCCCCCCCCCCCCCCCCCAAAAAAAAAACACCACCACCGTCAAACCGACGCAGGTGTAGCCGCCATGGCTGCCTTTGTTTTTTCCCTCCCCCCCCCCTCTTCCGTTCTGTAGCATTTCTAGTTTTTTTTTCCCGGTACATTCTCAATTAAACCTCACCTCTGACTCGCGGCGCAATTAGCGACAGGCATTATCGACATCAGGCGGCTAAACGCTTTACGGAGGACGACTGCCTTTGGGTATATGAATGTATGGATGCGTTTGTGGCTGAATGTATGGATGCGCTTGTGGCCGTATGTATGCGCGCGTGTATGACGACAGACAAACCCCGCGAGGAGGTGTGGCGACTGGTAAGCCTGCAGTGAAGCTACAAAGCGAGGGAAATACTATTGAGTGTAAGCCCAGAAGAATATTCTTATTCTAAGCCACAAAAGCCTCCACAAGTTACAAGCACTGGAAACATCTAATTTACTTTAAGAGCAAAGCCAAAAATCCTTCTTGTGTCTTCAATCTCAAGGCTTAGGCTTTTACAGCTGCTATACACTAATGCACAGTGTAATTCCTGTGGAACAATACTCTGTGTGTGCTAGTGTGTGTGCGCTATTGTGCGTGTGCGCGTGTGTGTGTGTGTGTGCGCGCGTGTGTGTGTGCGTGTGTGCGTGAGTGTGTAAGTGGAGAGGGCGAAGGAGAGAGAAAGAATGTGTGAGAGTTCAAAAGAGGAACAGGAGGGCGAGAGAGGCCACATGTATAAACTCACAGCGTTGTTTGCTGGCGTTGTGTGGACACGGGCCCGTTGCATTTCATTTTCACTGCAGCCCAAATTTAGCCCGCTGCCATTTTCCGTCAAAACCATGTTTACACCGATACCAAAAAAAAAATATATATATTTATATATATCCCTAGCCTAGGTTCTCGCCTGCAAACCCTTTTTTTTCTGATGCTGGCGCTTTCAAAGCGCACCACTGAAGATTAAATTGTTGCCACCAGTGAAGTCGGGGTCCCCCTCCCCCAGCCCGTTTCCTAAAGTCTTGGGGAAAACACATGTGTGTCTGTGTGTGTATTTGGTGGTAGCGGGGGTGTGTGGAGTGGAGGGGAGAGGAGGGGGGGCGGGGGGGGGTCTGGTCAGCAGCTGCAGAGGTGACAGAGGGAACGCCTGCTTCAAGGCCCGTGGGCTCTTTCTGCGTCCACCTCTCACCCTCTCTCACAACAAACTACCTTTGCTATGAATCTCACACACACACACACACACATACACATACATCTTTCCCTCACGGCCTCCTCTTCCCCGTGGCCTCACCCAGAGCACCCCGTGCCTACGCCCGCCCCCTACAAACACCCTGGTCGGGGGAAGGAGCACGCCTAATGCAATTAGCACCCCTCTGAGCACTTTTGTGCTGATGAATGGAGGGGGTCCGGTGGGCCGCTGGGCCACTCGCGGGCCGCTCCCGCGCTGCCGGATGCCACGGTAAACAAGACGCCGCGCCAAACGTCACCGGTGGAGGGGAGGGGGGGGGGGGTGCCCTGGCCTTTTACACTCGCTCACTCGTGTTGAGTGAGTGGTGTATGGCTTCCAAAGCTACAGCTGGGGAAGAGCGAGCGCGCACACACACACACACACACACACACACACACACACACACACACACACACACACACACACACACACACACACACACACACACACACACACACACACACACACACACACACACACACACACACACACACACACACACACACACACACACACACACACACACACACACACACACGGCCCGTCGATGTGGTTGCTAGGAATACCGGACACACTTCCCGGCGGTGTAAACAGCCCGGCCCGGGGGCGATAAAGCCCACCGGGGCGGCTGAGCTTCCACCCATTCTCCATTGTGTGTCGGCGTGCGGTGACGCGGGATCCGCGAGATTTCTCCGGCCGTGGAAATTGTGTGGATGTTAGCACTTTTACTCTCAAGTGCTATTAAGGGATACCTGGAGTTCCCTGTAGTTAAATGTGACAGCCTCAAGTATCGCATTCAAACGGGTGTCAATGACCAAGGGGCACACTTTGGGACTTTTGGGGAAGGGGGGGCGGCACAGGAATTAACTCCTCGCTGCTAAGTAATTGCCTGCTCTAATAGAAACAAACCGAATCCGGCCTTCCACCGGCTTATCCCTCCCATTCAGGCGGCCCTGTGCCTCTCTCCGGCCACTCGCTGCATGCTGGGCCAGTGTAAGAGGCTGTGAGCCAGGGGGGTGCGGGGGCATTGTCTCAGACTACAGCCATTTCCTGCAGATCAGTGGGGGAAGAGCCCTGTGCCGTGCTGGGGGGGGGGGGGGTGTTTTACACTTCAGGCTGAGGAGGAGGAGGTGGTGGTGGCGGGTGGCGAGGGGGGTCGTTTCAAGTCCACAAGCCACCCCCGCCTCCCCCTCTTCCCCCCCCCCCCCTCCCTCCCTCCCTCCCTCCCTCCCTCTCTCCCTCCCTCCTTTTTTTTGCCTTTGTTCCTCAGTGGCTGAGTTCGCACTCTGGGGAGTGTGAGTCTCTTTCACGCGGCAGGTTGGCAGGGTGACAGGGGAACGGCGCAACCCCGACTTACTAATAACATTCAGGAAAGAGCGAAGGCTCACTCACAGGTTTCAGGTGTTGTGAAGGAGGAAACTGGCAGCCATTTTACACTTTGAAAATGGCTCGGTAAAAAAAGAAAAAAAGAAGAAAAAAAAAAGAAAAATCTATTGGGACAAAAGTGAGTTTTAATTGAAAAATGTGTAAACCCCCACAACACCTGAATGATTTACATGAGAAAAAACCCTCCAACAGCCACCCCCTTATTTTAGCGTCCTATTTTAATAAACATTTTCCAACAGCCGACTGGAGTTCAAAGACATTGTAAGTATCCCCAAGCTTCTATCCCATTTCCCATTACCAAAGAATAGAAATTAACTGGAGTGAAATGCATAGAGCAGACTGTTGCATGCCAGCATATGAAATGTCCAATTAAAACCACAGACAATGTCCCAGCCGCAGAGTACATCAGTGAAGTAACATAAAGGCCTACGCTTTCCCATATATCACATACATCATAAATAGCATTTACCAACTCTCAAAGGTCACAAAAAGACACTTCCTTGTTAAGGCTGGACGACAAGAACCTTGCGTCCACATCAAGTCAAATGTATTTTCGTGTGAAGTGCATTCCTGGGTATGTGTAGAATGTAGCTGGGCAGAGCGGCCTTATTTGAAGTTTGCCGAAAGAACGAAGGGTTACAGGTTTGGTTTGGATGAGAGCTGAAGGACGAGTCGACGCTTACCTGATCCACCGAACTGACTGCTGGCGAGTGTGATTGGTCGGTTCTTGCCATTGGCAACAGGAGGGGCAAACATCTACGAGAGAGGGAGAGCAACGCTAAGTAACAAAGCACAGCAAGACACGCTTCACACATCCTATTTTTACTAGTCTGTGAGATCACATTCTTTCGTGGTTATTTCTACATGACATTAACAGAAGTCGCGTGTAAATAACCAGTGATCTTTCACTCTCTCCTCTTATAATAAAACATCCAATTCATCAAAGTACATTTGAGATTTGACATTACTAACCAGCCAATTACTATATCAGATTGAGCATGCCATTCAATAGTACTTGCTTAATACAACTACTATAATAGTACTTATTGAGCCATAAAAGTCAGGTTACAATTTGTCACATAATGCTTTTCACAAACATGGTTTCGGTTTTAGTATGTATACCACAAACCAATACACCAAAACAGGAACAGGTTTACACAAACACCAGTGTGAAATTATGATTGTTAAGTCTGTCTTGCTAAACCTAAGACTAATTTATGTTTATTGTTATCATTTTTTTGGAAACCCTTCAAGAAATGTATTTGGGAGTGTCCCACTCATGTGGGTTTTAATAATGATAATCATAATAGGCCTCTCCAGCTAGCCACCATTTCAATACTCAAAGAAAAGGCCATTTGTTGGAGCTACCTTTCTCACTCATTTATCAATGTCACGTTTAAACTTCGCAGCTGCTGATACAAATTGGCAGCTGATCAATCTCAGGACCCCTCCTCCTCCTCCTCCCCACCACCATTCCCTGCTCCAAAAGAACTAAAAACAAGCACCTCCTGCAAACTGTTTACCGCAGGCACTCGTTTTGGATGGAGAATTGTAGCACTTAGTTTAAGTGTGACAAAAAAGACTAGCAAGTTTCCTGCACCAGTATAAAAAGAACTACGGTGACAACATCCACAGCCCGAACAATAGATTTAAAAAAATTGACGAGTGTCGGAGTTTACCCAGCTACACACAGACACACACGCACACAAACATAAGGCTTAGACGAGCAAAGTATAGCATTTACTACTTTTGTACCAACAAAACTATAGTTAGTCTCGGAGGCCTGCGACTCTGCTGACAAACGATTCCTTCATTAGGATTCATGGCTTAGAATTAGAGATCGGTTCCACGTATGCAATAATTATCCATAAAGGACTATTTTGTCTTGCCAAGCCATTCAATTTATTCAAAACACACCATTAGAGAAAAAACACTGACTAGGCTCTTTTGGGCCTGTGAGACGTGGATGTCAATGGCGAGCTCAACAAAGGCTTTAGAAACAAATGAAAACAGAGGTAAATAAAAAGACAGACAGTGAATGCAACCCAAGAGCGCTTTGGAGGAGATATCTGGAGAATACAACTGAGGGCATCTCAGAGATAATCATCAACCATCAAACTGGGTTTAGCAGGGGGGAGAATAAGCGAAATAAAAACATAGAACAAAAAAAAAAAGAGAAACACAAAGAAATTTATCTCCCAAGGATAAATCACAGGCTTTTCAGTATTTTTGTATGAGTTGTTCCGCCTCAATTGTACCGAGCTCCCCTCCAAAATAAAAGGGACAAAAAAACAAACAACGGAGCAACGAAAAAAAACAAAACAAGAATGAACAATAGCAACAAAAAAAAAAGAAAAAATAAATAAATAAAAAGAGTTCTACAGTTCTGTGTATTTTCCACATGCTGTTCCCTATCGATGTTCTTATCAACAGGGTAACTGTACTAAATATGGACCAAGACTGGAAGACCTATATTTGCATTGAGTCAATAATCAAGTTCCATTTCTCTACAATCTTTGTGAACACACATGCATTTCTCTAATCGTATGCACTATCCAGTGAGCAGTGGGTGAGCAACAGAGCTGGGCTATATTAATAAAATATTGATAGTGTGGATTAGGTAGATTATCAGGTATGGGGGTTTGATCCTTCTCATGTTGTGCTATATGGATCGTTTGTTCCCAAGAGGCCGCACCGGAGTTCTGAATGAGATGAAACCTTTAGCCAGGTCTACCTGCTTGGTGATGTTACCCAAATCCCCAAATGATCCATTCTCAAAACAGTTCTAGTTCAAATACACGGCTGAATATACTGAAACGTAAATACTATCTCATTGGCATTGTGATCGATATGCACAAAATGATAATGATATAATTTTGTTCATATCGCCCAGCTTTAGTGTGCACCTTATTGCCGAATTAAGGGGATTGTGTTTGAGCCCAATATCATCACTTTAACCAACATATCTAAAATACAGATTTCTCTGTCCATAAATGTACTATGTGTACTATGTGTAAATCAGTAATTCTTCTTCTTCTTCTTCTATGTGATCAGCTGGCAAGATTAAACCATTATCCATGCTTCATATCGTTATATAACAAAATTGACGGCTTTACTCATTGCCAAGCTTGTGTAATTATCCGTTGTTAAAATTGATCAATTAAACTGACTGAAAATCTGTCCCCATTATTTTTGGTTTCTTTGACAGCCAGCCCACCTCCTGACTAACCCCTCCCAGTGGCTCTCCCCCTCCTCTGCCTCTACACTATAGCTGGTGTTCCTCATCCCCCCCAATGCCACCCAGAGCACCCAGGCCACTCTCAGCCCGCTCTCTTACCGCACTGAAATCCAGGAGGTCGTTGAGTTCCTTGTCTGTCCCCACTGCAGCCATTCTGTGCTGCTGCTGCTCGTTCATGCCCTTTAGTCTCTAATAAACCCTACGAGAGAGATTTGCAGATACCGTTTTTTTAATTGAACTAGCGACAAAAATAAATAAATTAAATAAAAACACACACGTTAATGTGTCTTAAAAAAGGAAAAGAAAATGAGTAGCACAACACTGCAGATATCAAGCAACATGAGCATGTCCTAGAACTAAAGAAATTATTTTTTGACTGAGATTGGCCATGTAGAAGATCTGTTTTTGTATGCTATGAATTGCCATTGCAGAATTATGGCCATTGTTAAAAGCTACAAGATCCGAGATTTGTTTCCGTAATTTGCAAATGCTCTTTAAAACCGTAACATTTTAAACCAGCATTGTCAACTCTGTGCCTACACAAATAACATTCATTTTTGAGACCATGCAATATAAAAAAAGAAATGAAACACTGCATTACAAACTTCGTCTAATACAAGGCCTGAATCAGTATTGCTTGGACAACAGAACAGGACTGGAAAATAGACATTTGAGAATTAACATTTATTTTTTGCATGTCTACCCAACATGCAGATTTGACTAAAACATAGCCTTTCAAAAAGGTTGTGGTAGAAAACACACTGACAAGAAGAGATTAATATACTGCCTGTAGTCAAACAGCTAAGCAATCACTTAAAGGTGTCTTAATGTTTGCGTTCCAGGCAAATAACACAACTTAACGTCAGTCATAATCTACTAGACAAAAAGGAAGGCAATACATTCACAATTACATACATAATTGGAACTATTGTTAGCCCAAGGAAATGGGGTGGTGAAAGGCAGAAATGATGACTGTATGCAAACACTTTATTCCTAAATTACCATATGTCAACTCTGACGGAATCTTGTCAAATGACAGAGGAAGCGTGAACACTGGATTTACCCTGTGTTTTGCATTCCAAACGAAAGCCCGGGGCAGCTCTCTGATGCTGAGCAGTGTGGCTTGTGCCTGCCTCACGCTGAATGGAAGCGAACGGAGGAATAAAGGCACTCGGACACCAACAGGTGGTGTTCTTTTCCAGTCTTCTCTGTGTGCTAGCGTTACCACAAATTATTGTTGGTAAAAAATGTTCACGGAAATAAATACAACCCACTCGCTTTTTGTTGTTTAGCGGTGATGGTGTGTTTGTGACACTTTTTTATATATAAAATAAAATTCTCCAAAAATGCAGCACGTGAAAAACATGCGTTTCTTTAGGCCCATCGTGCAGGTCAGTCTGGCTTTTGCAATGGAGCTCTCTGGATTTATCTAACCTTGAGACAAGGAATGAAGTGGGCAAACAAAACGTATAGCCCCAAGTATAAATAGTCTAGAAGTGTGACTTTAATTGCATTTCCACACTTTAGGGTAACGTGGCCGATAAGAGGACACAGATTTAGGCCAAAGCTTCAATCTCAAAAATCTTAAGAGTTAAAATATCATGTGTATAATGTGGAGCTCAACAAACGTCATCTGTTGACGTTTAGGGGGATATGGGAGAAGGTAGCCCTTTACACTCTTTAACAACATAAACGGCAATGCATCTCCCACAAAGGAAGCTGCACCTCAAATAACACAATAAGTGACTTTATGTTCTAATCTTGGAGATTTTTTGGGAAAACCTTAATCACTGGCATATTGGTGCATTTACTGCCAAATTAAGTTTTTAATTTAAAGGCGCATGGAACATGGGGTTGTCCAAATAGATGTCCTTTTCCCAGCAAAATAAACTAAATAAAATACAATACAACCGGGCAAAATGAAAGGACAATTTGTTAATAACGGTTTTTCACTGGTTATTACAGTTGTAACGGGAGGGGGCTGCCCATGTCCTCCTGAGCGCAAAACAGGCTAATCAACAGTTGCTAAAAAAAAAAAAAAAAATCTAGCTAGCACAAAGACATTGATGTAAAACGAACCGAATCCCAATTTCTAAACGTGTCCCACCGCTATTCACCACATGTTCATCAGCAAATTAAAATCGTCAATAGTGTACACGAGGAGAGATTATTCCAGTTTAGTGTGAAGCGAAGTGACGATTCCCACAATAACCCCCATTTATGTGTCATGGTTACACTACCAAACGGTTTGCAATAACGTGTCCACATCAGTCTCAACAAATGTGTAAAACCAAGAGGTGTGGCGTGGTGCTAAGTCAAGGGTTTATTTAAAACGATGCTGCATGTAGTGGGGCTGTTTGCCTTCCTATTTGGGGGGTTTAAGTTGTGCATTAAGAGAGTTCAGTGGAAGAGATGTGGGGGTGGGGGCAGGAGGAATTTCCTGCCAAATGTGCAATAAAATAAAAGTCTAGCCAGTGACCAGACACTTCCATTAAGGAATGTTTCAAAGTCTACGGACGCGTTTTGGAAACCGGTCGTGTGTAGTTCTGGCTAACAAGTGCACGTTTTAAAGTTTTTTTTAACGAGGGGGGGGGGGGGGGGGGGGGGGGGGGAGAGAAGAAAAAATACTAATCTTTATCTAACGTAACGTTTCGCTATTTCTTCTACGTTGTGCGGCTTCGCTGAGCGGGTGCATGAGACACACGGTCGGGAGCAAAGTGGAGCGCAAATGTGGACGACTCACATTTTAGTGGAGTCTTTTAGTAGGACAAAGGAGTGATTTCCTCCTGGTCCGTGGTCGATGCGGAGACCATCACACACTTGGCTCGCCACCTCAAACCAGACAAAAACTTACATCCCCCCCGCTTTAACCACACATTCCCAAAAGTTTTTCTCGCAGGCGTCAAAATAAAATGGCAACGAAAACACTCTTAAGTCAATGTTACTTTTCACGTGAACGTTTGCAAAAGAATTGTTTTACCTTTTCTCTTTAGACGTGTGATATCCAACAGAAAAAGAAAAGCGGACTCGCAAGGGAAAAAAACATAAAACTTCAAGAGAATTTCGACCTCAGTGCATGAAACACATTGGATCACAGTAATGTCTTCGTTACGCCCCGGTGAGCCTGGTTTTCGTACAACTGCCACGTGTTTGATACAATGTAACGAGTCTGTGTGCAAACAAATCTATTATAGTTACTAATCTCGCGTCTTCCTTTTTGTTGCTACAATTGAGATGATTTCATTCTTCTAGTAGACATCTTCACCACCTCCGTCCACATTGTCAGACGCAACAACGTATCCTTCCGCATAGAGCGAGGGCCTCAAAGCCAGCGGTGTCCAATTTCAAATGCCGTTCACCAGACAAGCTATAACATACGGAAAATGTGTATTCGGGTGATTCCAGGTGAAAAAAATATGTAATACTCCCACGTTTAAGCTAAGAATTCTCAACTCGCGCGGCACACCTCAAAATAGAAGCGCGCTCGGGCACTAAGTCAGTCTGCGGAAGGTTATAGCAAGAAAGTTAGCTGTGATTACGCTGTAGCTTGGTGAGATGGAACGATATATGCAAAGGATTTCAGCCAATGAAAAAACGAGAATGCATAACTGACAATTCAGCCAACAAATAGCCGCAATGGCATCTTTGACCCGCCCCTAGCTTGACGCTCACTTTCCCCGTGTGCTTGGGAGGGGGGCTGAGGGGCTTCAATGTGCCCGCTGACATCATTTTAATTCTTTGGTTTGCGTGACTTCCTGTAACGTTTTTTAAGTGCACGTATGATCGCTTAAAATCTGAGTTATTGGCAAAGAAACAAATTAAAGTGAAAATCTGAATGGGATGGCGATTTGTATATCTTACATATAAACGTATTCGACATTGGAGTTGTATTGTTTTTTCTCGGAAATGTTTATAGCCCTACTTACATGACCCTGTAAAATCCTTTATTTTTATTTGATTGTGGATGCCTTCAACATATGGACAGTGAGTAATGGACATGTCTGGAATAAATTAAACATTAACTAATTGTAAATAGACACTATAATTAATTGTGTGTTATTGGTTTCTCGGTTTATTCCGTCTAATTTCAATGTTGCAGTACTAAGGTAACATCCACACGAGTCTAGCTAATTATAGGTCATCACATTTCAATGGGTCAACAACAAATCACGTTAAAACAGAAGAAAAACGATCTTCATCAACAGAAAAAAAAAACACATGCTGTTGTCCACGAATAGTTGAGGTCTTTAAACTCTGTTTATGTCGGAGAAACAACAAACCAACGCAGCCCTAGTAACTGTTCTTGCTCCAGAACCGAGTGTATGGGGAGGGAAACCAAAGACTATAGGATCACAGAGTAGAGGATCATAACATAGGGCAATGTGGGGGGAGGGGAGATGAGGAGGTGATAGAGTGAGGGAGAGAGAGAGAAAATAGTTGGAAGACACCGGAAATGCTGGATCATCATCCAAAATATGTCTTTAATACTTACCGGCTGTGTTCATAAAGCTTTCCAGATTCAAAGATAAGCTTTACATTTCAAGTGTGGGGCGATTTAACACACAGTCGGATAACAATCCCAATAGAAAGTAATTCCTGTGCTTGTTCTTGATGTGCACGCTATATCTATGATTTGGCTCACATTAAAACACAAAATAGCATTACGAAATATTGATAAAACAACGATTTAAAACTAGCATTCTAGAATGTTAAGGCTCCTGATCCAGTGTTGTATGTGTTGTGCACCAGCCTCTTATAATAATTATAGTAATAACGTAGATATTACAGCAATATCCACATCTTTTGACTCATTATGTAGTGTGAAAAACATGACCCGGTAATAAAGTGATCTTATCATTGAGAACCAAAGAACATGAAAAGGGATGCCACGGCATTGTCTACATAACTGTTCCTGAATTAACAATTTGCACCATGCTCCAGCGCTGCAATCTGTCTATTTGCACCGGGGATACCAGGGGAGCTGGGATTAGCTGTCAATAGGACATATAGGTAAATAATCTGATGGAGGTCCCTAAGGCAAGGAAAAAGCTCAGACTCGGAACATTAATTAGTTTCATGGACTGTCTTTGGAATGTAATGGGGCTAGTGCTTGGAACAAACGCACATATGGGCAATAAATACCTTTACAAGCTCACCACACACATGCACCACAACAACAACACAGGAACACACACGCACGGACCCACACATGGACACAAACACAGCCACACAGGCATACACACAGGGATACACACACACGCGCGCACGCACACACACACAGAAACAACAGGATAACTCAGGATAAAAAAAGTGAATCCAAAAGACAGCCACAGAATAATCAAACATATCAAAGAAAGGCCATCGCAATCTCTTTCATCTAACGTCTTTCTGAAGTCCTTTCATTAAGACATGTGCTCATCAAAAGATCCGACGTAAACGGACGAAAACATCTGCTTCGTGAAATTAACTTTAAGCCTAAAATCAGAAGATGGACACAAAAAAAAAAGTGTTTTCTCCGACTCTGTATTTTCCAGTAGACGTTGGGCTTTGGGTAAGAATAGGGCTGTTGTCAGTATTAGCAATGAGGCTTGTAAGCTCTCCAAGTAGTTTGTAGTAACAGCTGGGTCTGACATGGAGAGCATGTACGGGGGCAGCCAGGCTGCAGAGAGGGAGAGAAGGGGGGGGGGGGGGGTGGCTGGAGAAGGGAGACCAAGAAGGTAAAACAATACGGATCCTCAAACCCCAATGAACACCAAGAAACGCGTTCAGACGCCAAAGCAAGGAGCCCCCCCTGAGGAACAACAACGCAGAGATTCATCGGGAAAAAATGTGTACGGCCATTTGTTAGGCTGCCGAGATTTGTTTTGGTTTTACAAAACATATGGTCACACATGGCGTCCCAGGGATCGTTAGGTTCCTAGTGTATCGACGAATGAGCTGTTTTTTTTACGCGTTTTCCCCTTCAGTGACACGTCGGTTCGGACCCGGGCCGGCTTGAAAGAAAATGGCGGTAGATCTCCAAAACATCAAAGGGGCCGTGTTTACGTTTTTTTAAAATATATTTACTTTCCGTGATTTCGCCTCATGAAACGTGCGGCGGGACGCGTCGAGATCTCGAGATGGCGAATCCCCGCCGGAGTCCCGGTGGATTCTCCTCACGAAGCGAGCGCGGCCCGCGGTCTACACGCCGCCCAACGATCTACACACGGCGACCATGTGGGGCAGCGCGGGCCACATGGTACCTCGGCGCTAGCTAGCGGCACCCTCCCCAGCAACAAGGCAACGATCAACAATGCAAGAAAACACCAACAACATGTCGGCCGTCACCTCTGAACACATCCACGGCGCAACGGGCAGCCCTACAAAGAACATGCGAAACGGCTCCTGCCACATTATGCCCCGGTCCATTCCAAGCCACCCTGGGTTTCATATCTGTAATTAATGACAGATGCACATGGAAAATTAGCATATGTTTGGCACATTGGTGCTAATCGGTCATACATTTGTGCATGTTAATGGAATATGTATCCATGTGCAAATCTTTAGGAATACATCGATTCACACAAAAAATAACAGCGTGCGCTAAAGTGCGCGCTAATTAGCTAATCCTGCTCGGGATTTTGGTTCATAATGAATCAGTTCTTTGTGCTCTTTACAAAGAGCTTTGTCTCGCATCTTTAATCCTGTTTAGGGTTTGAATGCGGGCTACCTGTTTCTGGAGTCCCTTCAGATCACACCTTTCCAATCTAGTGTTCGTAACAGGGTTTTTAGTGTTGATCAAAATCTATATATAAAACAGTTATTCAGTCATTCAAGCTAAACTTCACCATTCACAGATATAGATAATCAATTACACAGGGCACAAAGGCTCCCACTCACAAACACACAAAACACACACACACACACACACACACACACAAGCGCACGCACACAGACACACATGCACACGCACACACACACACGCACACACACACACCACACACACACACACACATACACACACGCGCAAACACACACACACACAGGGCAAGCTGCTCACCTCCTTCCACACTGAGCCCCCCTCACAGTCAATTGCCTGTAATGGTAGAGGCTTAGGTCTGGCTGGGGGAAGGGCAGAGAGGTACATAGGTTTCTGATCAGACCAGAAGAAAACTAGGCCAAGACCGACAATCCCCTTACTTCCATTCCCCTCCACCCTCCACACTTAGCCCCCTTACCCGGGCACTGCAACTTGTTACGGGGCTATGCCAGTCGCCTGGCGTCCATGTCTTGAGCCGGTAGTGGTGGTGGTGGTGGGGGGGGGGGGGGGGGGGGTGGTGTTGGTGCGGTGGGGGTTGGGGTTGGGGGGGTGGGGGTTGGAGGGGTGGGGTTTGGGCAGCAACAACCAAAAAGCTGATTTTTCTTCTGACCCACAACGCGTGTGTGTGTGTGTGTATTTAAACCCATAAAAGCTTCACGTTTGCTGGGAACCGTGATTCACGCAGACGGGCACGCCGGCTCGCCTCGCCCCTCGAAGGGTCCGTCCAATGGCAGCCGAGGGGCTGGGGGGGGGGGGGGGGGGGGGGAGCGGGAGAGGCCGGATTGATAGTGTTGGCTGAGTGCCCGTGCTCCGGGTCTATCTGTGTTGAAAAGGGAGGAGACAGGGGGGGTGGCGGGGATCTATCTGTTGTGCTCTCTGTGCTCATGATAAACTCACTCCCCATTACGGCCCCGCTCCGCGGAGAAAGCAGCCCCGGCTCAGACCCCGCGACTCCCGGCTTGTTAGACGACAGCCGCGCGTGTGTGTGTGTGTGTGTGTGTGTGTGTGTGTGTGTGTCTGTGTGCCGGGGGCGGGCGGGGGGGACATGATTTGAGCAAGGCACTAATCCACAAGGTTAGGCGGGAAGGAAGGGAAAAAAAAAAAAAAAAAACATCTCTCCGAGCCAGGGTGTTGGAAAACACACCAAACACAGGGCAATTGTTTTTCGGAGTGCATAAAGTCAACAGGCCTTTACTACAATAAGAACCCAAACGCGCCTCGAAAACATTGCTATCTGAAAGGACAGAGTGCACCCAGAGGTCCACATAATCTCCGACAAACTAAGTCCACAAGCTGCACTCTCCCTCGCCCTGGAACCATAATTCCCACAGTTCTATAGAGGCTAAAGTTTAATTTAAAGGGATAGACCATGGCTCTATCCAACCACCTAAATATGGAAATGCTCACAAAGAAGAGCACACATGTTGCAGGCACATTTGCATGCACACGCACGCAGACACACGCACACACACACGCGCACACACACACACGTGATCAAGATCATTTAGCCACCCTATTTGAACCACGGAGCGCAACCACCGTGGTCTCACTTAACGTGAACCTTTTCCCAGACACGGCCGGCCTCGGGTCCGTCTGGCGCGTTTTATGGGATTCCTCGCTGCCATCTTGAAATCCCATTATTGTGTGCTGTTCTTACGGGGCACTTTGCCCCACCGATCTCTGCCAGCCGGCCTGCTCCGAAGGTGCAGCGACCAGAGACGCCGACTTCCTGTTCTTCAGACTCAACCTCGGAACCAGACCGAGGCCTATCGGCCGCGTGGCAGAGAGGGAGGAACACACACCACACGCATACACACCACACGCATACACACACACATGCACGCACACGCACACGCACACACACACACACACGCGCACACACACACAATGACCCGGAGAGGCTTAAGAATGTATTGCCACTGGTTTTTTAATGATTATTGAAAAATGTTCAGGTTCAGAGAATCAAAATGGAGATTAGCAATTGTATTTTTTTCCCTCTTCTTCACTGCTTTTTTGATGACCAAAATCGGTCGATGAAGGGCATTACGGCGTGACATATTTTGTCATCTCCAAACAATTATCCCCAGTACGGCGTAAAAGTGTCTTGGAAATATAGAAATAATTTTAAAAAAGAGATATATATTTACAATACAGTGGCTTTATATGAAGTGGAATGTGTCATATGATAACAATCAGATCAGGGGTTGAATTGACTCTAAATCAATTGAAGTAGGCATGTCAGGGCTGCCCAGGACTGGGAGGAAGAGGTGTGGGGGGTGGGGGGGGGAGAGGGGTAGTCTGTGTGTGTGTGTGTGTGTGTGTGTGTTGTGTGTGTGTGTGTGTGTGTGTGTGTGTGTGTGTGTGTGTTGGGGGTGGGGGGGGGGGGGGGGGGTGAAAGGCAGATAAATGTGAGCTTGTGTGGGGGAGGGAGGCAGAGATTGTTGGTGTCGTGGGAGCACTGGAACAACAATAACAGCAGTGTGTGTGCGCCTGCATGTGTGTGTGTGTGTGTGTGCGCCTGCATGTGTGTGTGTGTGTGTGTTGGTTTGTCCGCCTATCTATGTGTGTGTCTATGGTTGTGTGTGTGTGTGTGTGTCTGCGTGGCTCGGTGAATGAGACGGTCTGTGAGTGAAAGTGGGGATGTGTTATTGCTTGTATTGCTACAAAAGTGATGAAATGACATCTCTCCTCCGTGGCACAGCTGCTGCTGCAGCACAGCGCACACTGTCTTCTGCTATCTGACCTTTATCTGCCTGCTTCTGTCGGTTCCGACTGGGTCGCCGCGGTGTGTTTTACTGGTCATGATCTGTCCCCGTTTGCTATTCCGCTGCTTCGTCTACAATCAATAAAAAAAATAAAAAAGAGGGGGGGGGGCAAATATCATGTCTGGAAATAAAAAGAAGCGGCTTGCGTAACGTCAACCCTCGACGTCGTGGGTTGTGTGTCTGTGTGTGTGTGCGTGTGTGCTTGTGTGTGCGTGTGCGTGCACATGCGTGTGTGTGTTCTCACGGCGGCCGTGTTTGGTCCCCCCCATGCCTTCTCCGGGGTCCCCCCCCCCATCGTTCAATCCGAACGCACGTCGGTGCAAGATTTGTCAGAGACAATGCTATTCTCGGCCCCCAAAACTTGGCTGGCGTCCCATTGTCAGAAGGCACCGAGACAAAAGGACTGCGCTCGCCATGACCAGAGCCCCCCCCCCCGCGTGGGAACGGCACGCCGCCACCGCCGCCCGCCGCCGCCGTGACAACGCACAATGAGGGGAGCACGGCGTTCAGATAAGGGTTTTATGTTTTTATTTTTTTGGGGGGGGGGGGGTGTGGGTTATTTACTCCATTTCCTTCGTGCCGCTCGGCTCTTCCCATCCCCCCCTCTTTGCAGATTAGAATTCATTAGCAATCAAAGAGGCCTCCAGAGAGCTCCAGCTCTTAATTACCTTCTCATTTGCATTTTTGCATATTAATGACTGCAGGGTTTTGGTGGGCTTTTTGCCGCAGTGGTTTAAAGACACCTCAGCCCTCTGTCCTCCTGGGAGGAGAGGAGGACGGCCGGAGGCGAGCCCTGGAAGCCTCCTCTCTCCCCCCTCCGACCCACCCTGGTGGGAGTTGGCCAGCAGAGGATGGGGGGGGGGGGGGGGGGGGTACACGGGAGGGGTGGGGTACCCAGGAGGGGGTTCACTCTGGGGGGGTGAAAGGTCAATGTCCCTGATCAACATAAGAAAGAGCACTTGTCTTCCACGTTGGGCTAATTATTGTCATATTGAGCCGCTTAAACACCTGATCAGAACACAGCACCCCCCCCCCCCCCCCCCCCCCCCGGACCTGGACCTGGACCTGGACCTGGACCGGGAACGGGACCGGGGACCTGGGGATCCACCACTCTGAGTCGACACGTGGGATTCATGGGGGGAGGCAGCTAGCGTGGAGGACATGAGTGTCCTAGGGGGTGTATGGGTGGGTGGAGGCAGGGCCACCTCACGAACCCCCCCCCCCCCCACCCCCAGGAAGGAAATGAGGTGTGTGAGGTGAGAGGACGCCATCCCTGTGTGTGTGTGTGTGTGTGTGTGTGTGTGTGTTTGAGTGTGTGTGTGTGTGTGTGTGTGTGTGTGTGTGTGTGTTTGAGTGTGTGTGTGTGTGTGTGTGTGTGTGTTGTGAGTGTACGTGCGTGCAAGAAATTTACATCGAAAGTTAATGTGCATTGTTTAGCTAGCAAGGGGCTCATCTACAGCTTAATGATATCTACATGCAAGTGCACATTCACACACACACACACACACACACACACACACAGAGAACACACCCCCACCATAAAAGTCTAGTGTCAACACACACACACACACACACACACACACACACACGCAAACACACACACACACACACACACACACACACACACACACACACACACACACACACACACACACACACACACACACACACACACACACAAGCAGATAGGACAGACACAGGGACAGGTGTAAGGATGTGTGTGTATGTGTGTGTGTGAAACGGCACCAACCCACACACACAAACACACCCAAGCACAGAACACACCTACTCCATAAATTAGAGCACCTACATTCACACACACACACACACACACACACACACACAAGCAGATAGCGACAGACACAGGGACATGTGCATGCATGCACGCAAAGCGACACCAAGTGCCCAGTCCGCATGCAGAGGAACACACACACACACACAACACACACACACACACACACACATACACACACAGACACATTGCAGACACACACACACACACACACAGACACACACAAAGGAGGACACACAGCAGAGGCACCACCAGAGACATCAGACAACAGCTCCCAGCCATCGTCTCTCTCTCCCATCCCCTGACGGGCGGGCCACTCCTCTCATCCAGCGTTGTTTTGACTGCAGCTACGAGGCCTGAACACGGAAATAACACCATGCCCCACTGCGTCGCAGGAACCCTGCACGCGCACGCGCACCACACACACACACACACACACACACACACACACACACACACACACACACAGGGACTTAATGGCTCGGAGCCCCGGGACATCTGGCCAACAGGTTGGGTCGTACATTGTCTTTAAATAGAGAATAATAAAAAAAAGAAAGGCGAGAACAAAAACGCACAAAACGCTACGCCGCTACGCCGGACGCCGGGCGCCGCGAGGAGCGGCACGTGTTGACGCCAAGACCCACGCGTGCGTGGGGGGGGGGGGGGGTTCTTGGTGGGGGCGGGAGCAGGATAGCCACCA
>JAXIVH010000003.1:5723349-5755849 GCA_036785325.1 Urophycis tenuis | reverse complement strand
CTACTTCCACCTGCCCCAAAAAGTGAATGCCTTGAAACACATCCCATAAACTTTAGCTCAGGAATCCCCACAGGTAAAAATCAGCCGGGAGGAAGTACTTTAGGAGGAAGGATTAAAATCAAATAAAGAACCTTATCGAGAAAGACTAAGACTGCAGCCCACCTCTGCTTCTTGGCCAACCCCACCCCCCTGGCCTCCTCCTCCTCCTCCTCCTCCACCACCCCCTACCCTGCTCTTCTACTCTGCCCCCCCTACCCCCACCCCCACCCCCCACCTCACACCCCCTCCTCACTCTTTTCTCTGCTCTCTCCTGCTCTGCGTTCTCCCCCTCTCTGGTAGACAGGCCCTGGGCAGCCAGCGAGGGGGTCGGGGGGGTGGGGGGGGGGGGGGGGGGGGGGTGCCTGGGCGGAAGCCTTTAGCTCACCTGCGATGGCCGTGGTGGTGCTTGTTATGGCTTAGCTCTCTCTCTCTCTCTCTCTCTCTCTCTCCTCCTCGCCGGAGCTCGCTCTCCCTCTAACTGTCGTGCAGCTCACAGCCCCGTCTGCGCTATGCAAGCAGCAGACCAACTCAATTCCCTTCCTGGTTTCTGGAGGGCAAAGAGGTCCCTCCCTTTCTCTCTCTCGCGCTCTCTCTCTCTCTCTCTCTCTCTCCCTCCCTCCCTCTCTCGTTCTCTCTCACACACACTCTCTCTCTCTTGCTCTCTTAAAGAAACAGCATTCATCCTCTCTTCTTCTCTCCATTCCTCCCTCTGTGGGGAACAAGTTATTTGTTTAGTGTGTTGTTTTTTGTGTTTAATAAAATGGCAATGACAAAGTCTCAGAATTTACACATTAATATCAACCCATACAGTCCAGTTTTGTGTTTGGCAGGGACTGTCAGTACAGTCCACTGAATAATTTTGAGCGTGTATGCAAATGAGCCACTGACTTAAAAATGATTAACCATTTTCTTTTCTGAACTGCCTCATATTTCCCTCTCATACTGTTTGTGTGTAGAGCAGCACCCACTCATCCTATTGCCTTAGGTCGTGGTGTCCCACCCCAAAAACAAGCCTTGGCACATTCCGATAGATAGGCTACAGTGGGGGCTGCCAGGTTGACTACCTCTCAGACATGCTCTGTGGCCCAACAACACTATCCTGAACTAAACTCTACAGGTGAGGCGTTACAAAAAAGCCAGAAGTAACAAAAGCAGAAATCTTATCACCCGTAAAGTGCACTTGGCGTTGGGGGCAGTTGAAGCCCCCCCTCCACCACAGCCCCCCCGACCACCACACCTCCTCAGTCCACGGGTTTAGTCAGTCATCGTGCCGTGGCGTGGGTTTGAGCGTGATCGAACAACCCACGACTCGTTTCACATCCATCGCACTCACACAGAACCGGCAGCCCACCTGAAGCAGCAACACACAAACATACACACACACACACACACACACACACACACACACACACACACACATAAACAAACAAAAAAACCCACTTCATAACAATTGTCACTTCGTGTGTCGGAACAAAGATGCGCCCGGGTAAATCGTTACCTTTGCTCGTCAGAAGAGTTTCCGGTTGGCTCTGCTGCGATAAGTTGAGTTGCCCCCCGCCCCCCCAAATAAATGTGCGGAGATCCTTAAATACGATGACTGGAGAGCGATATCGCGGCGAGGCAGTGACACGCACCCTGCCTAGAGGGCACTGTCAAACCCCCGCTACTGTCAAAGCGTCGCAGGTGTCTTATCCTGTGTTCCGTGCGGCGCCATCCAAACTGACACGAAGCACTGGTTCAACTGGCTCCGGGTCCGGGACGGCCCACCGTCTCCACGCACGGCACGCGGGACGCGATGATGTTCGCCAAACTCATTTGCGCTGTCTGGAATTTCACTTTAAATGAACCAATTCGCTCTTCTCGTCTGGCAATGTTGCAACGCCCTTCGAAATGAGTTGTTTGGTGTACCCGTAAGCAGTCTAGGATGATGTCAGTCACTTTTATGGCCGTGCCGCTTTTTTTTTCTTTCCAGTATAAACCGTTTAGCTTCCATCCCAGACACCCCGCATGAGATCTGTGAATGCCATTAAGAGTTGGGACTGATGGTTTTGATTAGGGCTAGAAAAGAGTTAACATGACTCAATGACAGGCTGAATGGGCGCATTTTGCTGTAACAATGTCTGGCACATGGGATGAAGCTCATATTTCAAGAAGGGGAATCATATTTGGTCTTTTATTTATTTTAACTTGTTTGCTAATATTTGCATTAAACCCATTCTTTTTTGCCATGTTCTGTAAAACACTGTGACAAAGGTGGGTAAACTTAATTGTTGAAAGAGGTCAGTACAGACGTATAAGATCAATATTTGACCGATTGTTTTGCACAAACTTGAGTTTCAAAGTACTGTAATGCATACTGAAGAAACTAAAAGTGACAATACATTCACAAATAATGTTTATTTAAATGTTTTATATGTTTGTAACAATATTCAACACATGTTTATATTATAATAAAATGACACCTCTCTCTTGTGATTTACATAAATCAAAAATGTGTATATTAAGACTGCAAAATAGTACTTTTGTACATTTTAATATAGTTTTGTACACTAACAAGTGACAAGTGCATCCGTTTCTGGGAGAATGGTTGCAAAGTCCTTTGCATATAAGAAAGATCAGCCATTAGCACAGAGAATACAGATGTTCTTAGCGAGATGGTCTGCCAGCACAAAAACATCAGCAACATTTTCTCCAACGAGACCCCGGATGAAACATCGAACTCCATTCAGTGACTTGAAGTGTTTCCTTTAGCAGAAGTGTGAAAGCCAAGAGCCGACTTCCATCTTGGTTTGGAATTTTACTGCAAATTCTGCGGGTTTGAATTGCAACATTTATGAAAAAGGAAAAGAAAAACCGAGACTCTCATACACTGAAGGTGTGAACCCAAGGTCCCGGGCTGAGCACTAGAACGGCTCTGGCCTAACGCTGCAATCATAAAACGTGCATACATACTGACAAAACATGATGGCAAACACACAAGAGCGCGAGTTCAGGCATTTGATTCATATATATATAAAAAAAAAAAAAAAAATTGAACAGAACACCACCATGATTTCAGGAAGTAAAATACACAGACAGTATAAGGAAGATACGAAGCCATGCTGCGCCGGCCACACAGCATCCTGTTGACCGTCCCACACTCCACTGTCGGCGGCTGGACTAATGTCATGTGACTGCTGCCCCACGCGGCCCCGCCCCCGCTACACCAGATTGCATTGAGGAGACGCCACCAAATACCCGGGGGGGGGTCTGATGAGGAGCCCACCCACTGAGACGCTTAGCGGGGTCTGGGTTTCGAAGCGGCAAAAAAAAGGTGAACATGTGGGCGACACGCAGAAGCACAGAAAACGAGAGGTGAGCGACAGACGAGCATGGGGTTTGGTCGGGGGTGGTGAGGGGGGGGGGGGTGACTCAGAGTGATCCTCGTGTCAGACGGCGTCTCACCCGACGAGGCGCAAAAAGCTCAAGACGAGACCAAACCAAACTTCAGACACCACATCGCAGGCCCTGACATCCACCTCGCTCACGCAGCTGCAGCCGTTCAGCCTTTCGAGTACGAATCCATGAGGTTAAAAATTAAAAGGTGGGACGATCAAAAACAGCCATTTAAAAGCAAAAGCAAAACTGTACTCGACACGTTAAGAAGTGTGCTTGTGTTTCGGGGGGAGGCGGGAGGCGTGCACAAGAGGCCTCCCTCTGCGCTGCGCAGCTAAAACGATGCTGCAGGATTGCAGCTCACACGGCCAGCAAAACCCTTGCCGTGGCATACATGGAGGTTAACACAGCACATTCAATAATACCAAATGTGGCGCGGCGACAACATGAGTAACAACATGGCTGACCCCCCCCCCCCCGCCCCCTCACCTACACCTCACGCTGGGGGCCGTTTGGTGGAACCGGCGGACTGGGGGGAGGGCTGCTTTGGCACGGCCCGGCCCAGACCGCCATCTTTGTTTACAGTACAGAGGCTCAACTGGGCCCCTGTTGCTGCTGGTGGTGGTGGGGAATTTGATGAAGCGGGAGGCGGGGGTAAAACATAAATCATTCACCAGCAGAGAGCAATACAGGTAAGGGAAGACAGTATGTGCTGGGCAGTATGTGAGCGCGCGTGTGTGTGTGTGCGCGTGTGTGCGTGCGTGTGTGTGTGCGTGTGGGTGTGTGCGTGTGCGTGTGTGCGTGTGATGTGGGTGCATGGTTCAGTCGGTCCCGCGGGTGGGGGTGCTGGGCTGGTTGAGGCCCATGGTTCTGCACAGCCACCCGGCAAAGTCCACCTCGTCCACCTCCGACCTCTTGATGAAGGTGTGATTCTGACGAAGAGGAGGGGAGAAAAGACAACTTTTAGACGCCGTTTTGCCGATTCCAATGTTTACAATTAGAATTTTTTTTACAATTACAATTACAAGCTTACGGTTACAGTTTAAAATTACAAAACAGAAAAAAGTGAGAATGACCCCAATGTTATAAAACTGCGGTGATGTTCCAAGATTTCAAGAGATTTCAACCCAATGGCATTTGAGTGTTATTCGGCGCATATTTGGGTTTTCCCACGTTACCATCAGCATCTTCAGATCTGCCCTCTCGGCCGGGTTCTTGATCAAACTGTGTGGAACAAAGAAGCGTGTGATCGGGCATGTCGTCTTGCATGTGGTTCGGTTGCTTCTCGAAACAATCTTCTGTGTAAACATCCCTGTGCCAGTTTGTTGTGCCCAGACACAAAATGACGCTCAAAGAGCCCCGATATGCCCTGGTCAGTGCAAAAGTAAAACGGCAACATCCGACTCGTTCTTCTAGTATCTAACAACACTTTAAATGCTTTAACCCCAAAACAGCGTGGCTCTTGAACCGTGTTGATTTTTACACAGTATTTGTATGTTTACGTGAGATGAGTGTGTATCTGTGCTTTCATTCAGGAACGTTGCCGCTCGAAAAGGCGTACTTTTTCTTAACCAAGCTAACACGTACCAAATGAACCAAAAACAAATAAACACACGCATGACAAAAAAAAAAAAAGCTACATGGAAGGCCGCCTATATTGTGATGTTTCTTTGAGGTCAACCTTCATCGGCCACTCGTGTCGTGGCTGCAACAGATCGAGGCACAGTGTTTTCATTCCACGAGTTGGGGAACGCCATGCTCACCATTTGGTGACAAACTCCTGGAAGTCGGCGGTGAAGACGTTTGGCAGCTTGGGGGGAGGCTGGAGGAGACGAGGAAAGATAAAAAAAAAAGAAGAGGGCAAAATGTTGACAATGAATGACAGAGAGGCCAACTGATGTAGGAAAAGAGACAACGCGCGTTGATTTAGACCGAAGACACTTGGACGGTGCGCCCCCCCGGTCATTTCAACCCCCTCTGACCTCGTTCACGATGTAGTCCAGCAGCTCGAAGATGGCCATGGCGGGCCGACTGTCCATCCCGGGTCCTGTGGTCGCGGCACAAGCGACACGGGGGGGTTAAGCACCGCGGACATTCACCGGTGGGCGGCCATCACTCACACTCACTGGCCCGCGGGGGCCTGGCTCCTTCTCTCAGAGCCGCGGCGCGCAACTCGTGCGCCAAGATGGCCGACGTCAACGCGCCTTACACACACATGCTCGCACGCACGCACGCACACACACGCACGCACGCACGCACACGCGGTGCCAGGACGTACCGCTGACGGGCCGGCCCGGCGCCCTGGCCCTCTGCGCGTTGCCCTGCGGCTCCCCTTCGGCGCCGTCCGGGATGGGCCGTCCGAAGATGGCCTCCAGCTCCTTGGCGTCGGGCGGGGGGATGGGGTAGCGGCCCACCGCCAGCTCCACCAGGGACAGGCCCATGCTCCACACGTCCGACTGCACCGAGTAGTGGGTGCCCTGCAGTCTCTCCGGCTGTCGAGGGGCACAGAACCTACGTCAGAGGGGAGCGGGGGAGCCGGTCCGCTGCCAGGGGCCCGGGCAGGAGAGAGGATGGGAGGGGTGGTGGGGGAGGCGCCCCTCCCCCCCCTTCCCCCCGTGGAAGGCAAATGGAGGGTGTGGGGACGGATGGTGGTGGTGGCGGTGGTGGTGGTGGAGGTGGGCTGCAAGAAGAGCTGGAGTGTGGAGAGAGGGCAAACGGACGGCAAAGGGGCCCGTTTGGCTGCGGACCGACTTGGCTCTCGAGGGGAACAGGAGGAAGAGGAGGATGAGAAGGGGGCGAGGGAGAGAGAGAAAGAGAGAGAGAGAGGAAGGGGGGGGGGGGGAGGAGGGAGGGGCGGCACCGTGGAATAGTACCGGAGGCCCGACCGCGGAATCTGAACCCATCCAGGTGTTCACGTGAATAGGAGGCGAGAACCAACCGGCGGACGAACGCCAAAACCAAATCCCCGGCGCGCTGCTCTGGAGCGCGGGGGCCCACGGTTCTTGGCAGAGCCACGTGGGCGTGCGGACAATGAAGGGAGGGGCCAAGGCGAGCCAGAGAGATGGCAAGAGAGGGGGGAGAGAGGAGAAAATATGGCAGGGATGAGGGAGCGCGGGGCCGGGGGCCAGGGGAGGGGGCGGAGGCCCCGGGCTGCCACGCTGACTCACCGACATGTAGGAGCGCGTTCCGACGAAGGAGTTGGCCATGGAATCTATGAGCTGGCCGCTCACGCCAAAGTCACAGAGCTTGATCTCCCCGCGACAGTTCACCAGGATGTTGGAGGGCTTGACGTCTGCGGCGCACAGCGAGCACAAAAACAACATAATGTGTGTGTGTCTGGGGGGGGGGTGTGTGTGTGTGCGTGTGTGTGTTAGCCTTCGCACACACACGCACACACACACATGATAGGACACGGCTTCCATAGTGTGTGTGTGTGAGGAAGACAACGTGAGAGGGCTCCTGCGAGGGGGATTAGCTCGGGGTGTCACGATGAGGTACTAGCCACTACCGATGAGTAGTCCCAAACAATAGCCTCGTCACGTCCCGTCTCCGGGTTGCTGCTTTGCAACCGACGGTTAAAAAACAAAACCTTTGTTTGCGTAAATATTTAGACCCGGGACCCGTGGAACCCCCCTCCCCTCTCACACCACCAAATATAGCCGCGTCGCGGGCCGCCGCATCGTCCCGGTGACAAACGAGAGCAGTGGCTCCGCATTCCCCGCTGCCGACTGGAGCAAAACATCCTGGAAAATAACGGGGTAGGGCCGGCCGCTCTACGATCCCTCCGCCGTGGTCTATGTGTGACCCTCCCCAACACACACACACACACAGACACGCACACGCAGACGCAGACACACACAGACACATACACACACACACGTGCACATGCCAGCCAAGGACAAAATGTGGAGGGACTGGGAGAGGAGAAGCATGAAAGAGCAGGGCCAGACGTAGGGAGGGGTCGGCCCGGGCGTGGCTGCCATATAATCATATCTAAGAGGCTGTAATTACTGCCTGGGCTCAGAGACCACTCTTTTTTTTTTTCTTCTTCCCCCCTCACGAAGACCTGAAATAACACTGTGCTGGGCTAAAGCTACGCTTCAAGCTACGTCGAAGCCAGGCGGGTCGGACGCAGCATCCGCCCCCCCCCGCCCTCCACCCTCACCCCCACCCCCACCCCCACCCCCACCCCCCCGCTTACCGACCACGTGACGATGGGTGCCAAACCGGTATGGCGGCGGTAGCATTGCCAACATATATGAACATCGGGGGGACGGGGGGGGGGGGCGGTAAACGAAACACTAACACCCACTGAAGCCCCCGCATGATTCCAAATGGTGTCCACGCAAAGCCAGGAGGGGGGGGGGGGGGGGTTGGGGGTTTGAATCCAAGACGCCACGGACGACGGCGCAGACGACGACAGACGCAACGGCGACGGCGCCTCCTGGGTGGGGGAGGGGGGGCATGAGTCATCGCCCCGGCGAGCACAATGCGCGTATGAATGAGCGAGCGAGAGAGAGCGAGGGGCCCTAATGCTGACCTCGGCATTACCCCTTTTACACCGCTGGAGTTTCTTCTAAGCAGTTTCTAAAAATACCGCGTCGAAACCGTGCCCATCAGCCGGCAACCAAAACACACATTAGAGTTTGGACCGGTTCTTAAAAAAAACCCCTACATGATGCAACGGTGAGGCATGACTCCGTTGCCTCCCGGGACTCGGCCGTCGTATGTCGACGCTCGCCGAAGGTCACGCGCCTGCTCGTTTTGAGCTCGGAGGCGATTCACCGCGCGTGGACTTGACGGCGCGCACGCCATACGAGATGGCTTGGACGCCGACACAAAAACCGCACAGAGAATGTTTTGAAGGTGTGCGTCTGGTCGCGCTCACGTATCTCCATCTTAAGTCACCCGTCTGTTTTAGTCGTATGACCGTTCCCGAGGCAACGACAACATCATCGTTAAGGGGGGGTAGGGGGGGCATCATATGCAGAGGAAAAAAAATAACAGGCATTAGCTTTAAGTAGTAGGCTTGCACACTGTAGTCACACACACACACACACACACACACACACACACACACACACACACACACACACACACACACACACACACACACACACACACACACACACACACACACACACACACACACACACACACACACTACTGGTTAGCTGATGCAATGTTCTTCATCAGTTCTACATCCTTAAGAAACTGTTTCATCAGTAGACACTGTCCATAAACACACACACACACACACAGATTGCTCAACACAGTGACTTAAAAGAGTCACTCCAGACCAAACTCAGCCTGACCTGGGAAAGGAAGTCTGCTCTCCTAGTTGACCAGAACCACTTCTGACACCGCGGCAGATTGCGTTGGTGTAAGTATCATTGTGTCTAAATGTTTTGTATCGTTGTGTCTAAATGTTTTGTCAAACACAGCCCTGTGTTTATTTAAAAAAAAAAGGGTGCCCCAGAGCAGTTCCTGGTTCAAAACCTTCTTGGCCATTTTGAGTCATGAACACCCGCTACACTTGAGTAGGAAGTTGAATGAGACGGAGGAAAGCAGGAAACGATTGTGAAAAACAAAAAAAAAAACGTCTCTCACACCCGTGAGCGGTGCGGGGCTTCATATCTGAGGCGAGGGACGTCCTCGCGTGTCCACCGAGGCACATGGCCGCCCCTCATAGAAACCTTTGAAACCCGTCCTGTTACTATCAGTATTTTTTTTTTTTTTTATAAAATCGAGATTCTTACACAAATCAAACATGCGGACATGACTAAGCAGATAGAGGCTTTCGTTGCTTGTTTTTTTTTCCCCACTCGGCTAAAAACACTTTAATCAGAAGATTTAATTACATTGGTTTAATTATATCAAGTGCTACACCCGGTGTTTTTTGTTAGCCAATGATTAATTTACGATGTGACAATGATCGCCGCCGCCACCACCACCGCCGCTGTATGAAGGCCCGGTTAGGACACCAGATTTGGGTGGACAAGCCGTAACCATGGCTACAATGTCCCACCGACTGCACTACATCACGGTATAATAAAACACTTTCCATTTGTTTTGGTCAAGAACGGCGAGAGACGGGTCAGGAAGTGTAAACGGAAAGAAATAGGCCAGTACTTTGCAGGAGCACAACGAAAAACCTGACATATCCGATATGTGTGCAGATAATTGAATGTATGGGAGAACTGTGAGACTCATGGTATAAACCATGCATTACGCTTGTACATCAGAACGCATCGTGGGAGTTTGTGAAACCATACATTCTGAACTGAGATGTTTGCGTTTTGCATTTGGTCTTATCCAGTGAAAGTTGCAGCAGTACCTCTGTGCATGATCTGGTGTTTCTCCCTCAGGTAGGCTAGCCCCCGTAGCACCTGGAACAAAAAGGAAGACTGTTTACCACAAGTCACTACATTTGATAACTCAACACAAATATTTCCCCAAAATATTTTGTGCACTTAGTGGAAACAATTAGGGAAACATGATGTGACTCATAGTGTAAATAGTACTATATGAATAAAACAATATACTGGGAAAGAATGACAACTAAAAATATTCCCATAATGTGCTGTGCATGCTGCCAAGCACCAATAGTTGATGTGAAGCCTCTAAACCGATGGTCAGATTGACTTACATGATAATGCAAGTCAAGTATGTATGCAAGTATGATTAAGAAAATGATTGCATCGACTGGTCGGTAATCATCATTGCTCAAGTCATAGACATAAACACATGTACCCACAGCTATGCTGACTTTCCCCAGGATATCTTCAGGAATCCTCCTGGCTTCCTTCAGGACCTGGTCTAAGGACCCGCCATCCTACAAACCCATGGAGACGTTAAGAAATGGAGGGACTCCATTCACAGGATAAAACCTTCACAATAAGACAGTGGCTAGGCGGCTTGGCAAACCAAACAGAATGGAGAAATGGATGGGGACTTTGAAATTCATGCCAATCAACGGTGTAGCTTACCATGTGCTCCATGCAGATGCTGATCTCTCCATCGCTGTAGAAGGCTCCGTAGAAGCCCACAATGTATGGGGAGTTACACTCATGCAGTACCTGCAGCTCCCTGATGATCTGGTTCCTGATAGCAGGTTTGATTTCCAGGTGGATTAACTGTTGCAAAGAAGGGAAAGGTGGTTTTTACTCAAAACGACTAAATACATTTAGTGGGCTTCACAACACCTGCAATTCCTAAATCCTAAATTCCTAAATATCCTTTGACTAAATTGCATTTACTCTGGATTGAGCGTTGGTATCAGCGAACGTTCAAAACAGGCAGCAGCGGGTAAAAATTAGTTATTGGTGCAAATGGAAACAAACCAATATTGTCACTGCACCAAAACCACAGACTGATATGACCGTAAAACACTAAAACAGGACAGGACACATTGGTGGATTGAGAGAAAAATTGTTGTGAATGTTTTTGTCGCTTCGCTAAGAGACTATTTTAATAAGTAACTTAAAAAGCATCACCTTCCTCGCCATGACCAGACTCGAGGGCCTGTGGCGGACTTTGTTTACCACGCCTCCATTTCCTGCACCCAGCTCACAAATAGGGTGAAAGTCATCGTCTTTCAGCTCCCCGACCTGAGCTTTCTGGGTGAGGAAGGCCTCCAGACGTTTTCTCTGCTGTTCATCCAGGTCCAACTCGCCCAGTTTTTTCTGCAAGGCTTCAAAGTTTGCCCTGTTGTAATACATGTGAAAGAATAAATTACACCCAGCCACATATAGCATGCCCGAATAGCACTGATTTGCGTAAACCTTGGTGTGCATTACAGTGTGTTTGTTTGATTATAACAAACCAGACAGTCTGACAACAGCTGTTGGATATCCGATATCTCTGTATCATACCACATACAAGCAATGTTTGGTCCACACAGACGCTACTCACTCGGATGCAGCATCGATGGTTGTGGAAGTGGCCTGTCCCTCTCCGATAGGCGTAATGTTCAGGGGAACGGGTCTTCTTTTGGGACCCATTTCACTAATATCAAACGTCGGTGAGAACAATTATATATTCTGTAACTTGGATTCCCTTGCCAATAGCGTTGCCCTAAAAGTCTCCAGGAAACGGAAGACAGTAGATACGAACCGGCTATGTAAATCAGCTACAGTTAGCTCATCTAGTTTACTTTACAACGCATGTCAGTTCGCTATTTTAACAAATCACATCAGATGTTTTTGGTCGCACGTTAGCTCGGTTTTCTGCGCTACACATTGGCATTTGCAATAAACACTTTACACATCACTGCCCATCCAAACTATCTCCCTGGCATCCACTGTGGTCATTAGCTTCCTAGCTCCTACTAGCTAACACCCGAGCTCCAGGAAAACCGCCGTCCTCCTCCCGTTTTGTAGCACAGCGCTGCCCGGGCGTTCACCAACGAGAGGCCGCCACGACGACCGGCAGTTATCCCTGGCAGTTGACACCAGCTATCGCTTCGTAGCACACAAATTGTACGCCGGAAAAAAGTCTCCTCGGTCTTCGGTCAGGGTGTAGGTTGTTGAAGATTGGAGAGGACTCGGGGTTGGGTGCTTCGATACAGGAAACGGCAGCTGCTGCAGCATCAAACACGGAGAATTCTTGATAAATAACGCGAGACTGGACCGCGTGACAGCAGGTCGATCAAACGATAAAGCGGAGATCCGGTGGGTCAACGCGTCAGGTTAGTTGTTCCACGGCTTGGAATAGAAACGATGCCATTAATATAGAAATTACGTTGAGGTTTATGTAGGATCGGTTGTATTGTCGAGACAGCCAGCCTAGTGGACTGTATATCCTGCCATCGATGTCACAGATTTACTGTAAATGGTCAGACATAAGCATGGTGTCTGACCATGTCGGGCATTAAACAACTTTCTACACCCAGATCATCACAAAATGTAGGCCTGTGATCAGTTTCTGCCACATTGAATGAATGCATCTGATGAACAAGCACGATTAGAGATCAATTGTACTCGTTGCCTTGAACACAATTTATTGCACGGGCATTGCGCATTGTACATGCATGCACAGTTGTACGTGCAGACATGAATTCTCGCATTAGATCATGCTTTCCCACAGGCCTATGTTTGAGACGCACAGCGGCCACAAGTTAGGCTACTACAAACAAGTAAAGGTTGACATTTATGGTATTCTTTCAAATGTCATCACTGAGGCGATCCAAAGTGACATTTTTTAAACGGCCATCTTCAAACTTACTTTGCAGAGTCACGATGTAGCAATTTGAGCATTTTCTGCCAAAGTGATGAGCAAGTTGTGCGCGCTTTACTTTGGTACTTTTCACTGGCGAAACGGTGACCTCTCCTGGTTCATAGCATGCATTACAAACAAACAACTTACTTATGATTGAAAATGTACGTCGAAAATAAGATTGCCGAAATGGAAAAAAAAACCTGCATGGGAGGTCAAGTTTTTAAAAACTGATTTATTTAATTCCACACGTCAATAACAGGTGTTAGAATACGATAATTTCAAATTGTACAGTTTTCCCCCCTTCATCAAGACACACGCGTGTCCCTAAGATCCAAGCATTTGGTACAGGATATAAACAATCTACACCATAAGCACGACCGCTCCTCACAGACCTAGTGGCTTGACTCCAATACTGGTACCAACGGACGTCCTCTTTGCGACAGTTCGCCTTTCGGAACAACTGGAGGCGATTCAAAGCTTAATAAAATATTATTTAGATTCGTCTTAATATGAACATATAAAAAGACAAACTGGGAAAAAAAAAACATTTCCATCATGGATTGTAAGCCTCTGCCCATGCTACGTTATGCATTTCGTATAATAATAATAAGAATGGATATCACGACACAAAGACCTGATTCTTCTGCTCTCCTCAACCACACTCCCATCAACGACAGTCTGCAGATAACTCCGGCTCAGAAGCAATCGACACATCTTACCTTCAACCATGAGAAAACAAAAAGGTTTACAGGACCATTTCAACCGAATGGTATTCTATACCTATTTTTTTAAGAACAAAACCAGGAATAAAGTAAAGATGTTTATATTTCTAGGTTTCTTTTGGATACAACTGCCAAAAATGAAAGATGGGGTATTCCAAGATTTTAGTTTTAACCATTGTGTTGAGTCCCCTGCTTACATAAGATAAGCCTTTTGAGGGGCAGATTTAATGCAGCCAAAATAAGTCAGCAAGCATGTGTGTGTGTGCGCGGTTTAACAAATGATATCAGCATCAACTGTTCTGCATTGATTTGTAATCCAAGTCATACCAAAAAACAAGAGAAATGGAAGACTGGCTTGACTTCACTTGCTGTTTATGTCGCCAACCGGTTGATGCAAGCGTAACAGAGGCCCAATAAAGGAAGGGAGAGAGAGAATATATATGCATATATTCTGAGCAGAAGGGACAGGGGAGTTATTCACCATGCACATCTTATCTGGCCTAGAGTGTTTAGAGTCAAAGTGCAATAGTAGCGTTGTATGAAAAATTTGCCATATTTTCTTATCAAACGCCAATGACCTGTGGAGCTTGGTGTAGCCCTGAACAGGCTCCAAACATAAGAACATATCTCACGAGGGTTATCTGCCAGGGGTGAAGATGGTTAGCATGGCTTCTACTTGAATCAATTTTCCCAATTCACACACAGCATCAGCAGCCCTAGGGGTTCTTCAGCTCTGATGGAAGCTGCTGCTGGTTATTTCTGCCCTTTATGAATATGTACAATAACTTGAACCGCAATGTAACTCAAAAGGAAAATGGTGAAATTTAAGAAATTAAATAAATACAATACTTGAAGGAAATCCGAAAATGTGATAGGGTGCCAGCACTTGTAAATACTTCTCTGCAGCCACCTTTGCTTATGGATCTCCCCAATTTCTTAAAAATACAATTAACTCAAATGGAGAAGCCATAGGAGGCCTACTTTGAGTCCAGCGCCATCTGCTGGCCAGCTCAACTAGCCTCAAAACCGTAGCCTCGTGATAACCCTACAAACCACAGCCTCCGTTAAAAAAAAAATGCTGAAAGAAAAAAAAAAAAGGCACAAAAAAAAAACTCTTAGCCATTCGTTGTCAATGTCAATCAAAACGCAATCGAAAACAAAACCACTTTGGCTCAACTGCCGTAAAGTGTTGTGGCACGTCGCTTGCTCCGGTTGCCAACTACGAGAAAATCACGACCACCGTTTTTGCCTTTCCGGTCCTACTTTGCAAAACCCTTTTAACATAACTCAAAACTGCAGTTACTGTTCTGGCCATGCCACCGATCGACTAAGGGTTGGTGGCCGTGCCGCTGTGGGAAAGATCTGAACGAGAATAAAAAATAAAAAAATAAAAAAAAAAATCTCCAGTGTTAAGTTGGCTTCACCCGTCATTTCCTCTGTACTCTTGTTTCTAAGCTAGTCTATGGTCAGTCTTCTAAGTTCTTAATGACTGAGGTAGGTGCTCTTAATCTACGGACAATGGAACTATGGAAAGCGTCACACAGAGAGGGGTAAGGTTTTTTTTTTTTTGTGTGCCCATGTTATTAAAAAGGACATGTTCCTGAAAAAACGGTTTCAAGCATTGAACTCATCGCCAGAACAACGAAACTCTCGAATAATGCGTTGGGGGAGAAAAAGGGGTTAGCCTTGCATCAACCTGCACCCCCCCCCCCCCCCCCCCCCCCACCACCCCCTCGGCCTCCCAGGTCCCCGGCCTTCAGGGCTCTCCTAGCCGCTATGGCGTTGTGGAGGCCCAGCCCCGGCCCCCCCCCCCCTCGCTTATTTCCCTCTTCCGCTTGCCTTGTTTGTCATAAATGTGAAAAATCCGAGACGCAGACATCGAAAACACACACGGCTAAAAGAGCCCGTAAGTCCAAGTCGAATACAAAGTAGAGGAGGAGGAGGATGAGTAGGAGGTGAGGCGAAGGGAGGACCGATCGGTTCGGAGAGAGAGGGGGGGAGGGGGGAGGGGAGGCGGTGGCCGTGGTTACTCTACTCGATGAGTCTTAAGGGGAGACGGTGCATACCCATGTTTGCTGTGGAGCGGAAGGAGGAGGTGACCGCCAGAATGAATCGAGGAGAGCTGTGATATCCGGTGGAGTGGAGATCGAGAAGGAAACGAAAACTATCCACCCTGGACTGAGAGTCGACCCAACTTTCAGCCAGTTTGTGTTTTGTCTGGGAATATGCGAGAGGCTCTGACGTTTGGGCATAAGAGAATGGATCTAGGGGACTACTGTATATCCTCTTGGTTTTTGCCCCCCCACCCCACCCCCACCTGTCTCCCCCCCGCCCCACCCCTTCTCCCCCCCCCCACCCCTTACTCTGCACATCAGTCTATGGAGAGGGAGGAAGGCTGCGCCCACGCTCTCCCCCCTGTCAGTAGGCCGTGACCAGATCCTTGTCATAGTTGTATCGGCCCCTTTTGGGGGCGGGGCTGTCGGCGCTGTCCTCAGTGTCCTCGCTGTCTCCCCCGGCCCCGCCCCCTTCTTCCTCTTCGGACGAGGAGTCCAGAGTCAGGTCCACCACCGCGCCGCCCCCGGGCGCCCCCGCCGCCCCCGCCGTGCCCACCGACCCGTTGGTGGACTTCCCCGTCAGGCTGGTGCTGCTGTGGGCCGGGGAGTGGCCGTTGGCCTCCGGGACGCCTGCGCAAAACAGAACAGAACCACCAGCTCAGTCGATCTGGGTCGGCGAGTGTGTCACGCGTCGGGATGCAGATGGGTTCCAGTGGGAGGAGATGACCGTGAGCCAATGAGAATGCGATTGGTTCGAACCAATGCCACGCTCACCACACACAGGCAACACGTCTCGTAGCGACGCGGGTTCGATTCCCACCCTATGCTTACCGACATTCCCTCTCGCTTTGGACCCGCTTTCCTGTCTCTCTCTCTCTACTCTCTTATCAGCCCTTTTTTTTTGGAATTACTTAGGACAGCCAGGCTGAATGATGTAACACAATTTTCACTACGCCTCAATACAAATGACTGTGGTCGTTTTACACAATGTATCGTTTACATTTTGAGGATTCATTTTCATCAAAATATGTATTCAGAAAATACAGCCGTTTGTATTTCAATGACCAACATTAAATATTGACAGACTTTCACAAAAGGGCCTGGGGTTAAAAAGGTTCAACACCTTGGTACAGGTATGCTGCACCAAGGTGTGACTAGGCATTTCCCTCTGGGAGACTTTTCCAAGCATGACCAGGTAGATCTAAAGCAATAACACACTCTCAAGGCCAGTATATCAGGTGTATATCCTTGACAATACCAAGTAATTCCAACACAAATACATAAACAAAGAACACCCTTTAAGAACTACACAGTCTGGTACGGACATGGCCAAACATGGAAAGTATGCAAGGTTTACATTGTTTTACAAACCTGTTAAGTTTTTTTTTGACAAATATTTTCCATACCTTAAAAATTTTAATGGTCCATATGTATATATGTATACCGCAGGTCTGAGAGGACTGCAATTTCATCTGTGCTATATGCCTGCCATGTAGCACACTTGACAATAAAGATACTTGAATCTTGAATATGTTGTGCAATGCTAAATAACCTTAATTAAAGTCATGTCTTTAACTGGTGCTTATGGCTAGATGCTGCCTGCTCCTGGGTAGGATAAGTTTGATCATAACTCACGTTATTTTTTATTCATACAAGTCTGCCTGAATACAAATAGAGCCGTTTGAATATCTTAACGGTCTGGTCACGGCAAATTAATATCTCAGAATGAATTACGGCGCACCATACTGCAGGACCGAATCCTGAGGAGACCCGACACACTGCAATCATCTACAGAGCCGGCCGATCAGACTCACAGATATCCACCACAGGATACTCAGGCGTGCTGCTGCGTTCCCGCTCCCGGTCCCTCTCCTTCTCGTCTCTGATAGGTCGCCAGGAGCCGTCGGTGAGGTACTCTATTTCCTCGATGTCTTCATTCGTCTCCTTCAGAATCTCGGACAGCAACCTGACATTGAAGGGACGACGTGACACGTCACACCCAGGGACTGCACGGGCAACGACGTTTGTTCGATTATATGAATTTATCTGATGTTCCCCCGTATTTTTTTTTTTTTAATTCATGACGGAAGCTTTAAGACACATATCAGAAATCCCACATGAGAACGTATATGATCAGCAATTATTATTAGAAAACCAAAATAGTGATGGAAATCAGCGAAAAAACCTAAACAGCACTGGGATATAGCTTACCCTATACTATGTACTACACCCTGAAGGGCTAAAGCCAGGTTGGACTGCAGGTTGAACTACAGTTGCATAACATGTACGAACAGATGTTCCAAATATGCCAAAGTGGCACAAACACACGGGCCCGCAATTGCCGTGCAAATAATTGCTCGTCAGGGGTATTCCTAAAGCCTCTGGAAAAGATCTAACAGATGTAAAGCAGCGCGTGCTCCGACTTGGACGGCGGCGCAAGTGTCAACACGTTGCGACGGCTTCAAGCGCCCCCTACATCACCCGGACCCGTTTAGCAAAAAAAAAAAAAAAAAAAACGGCTTTCTACCTGAGCTCAACGTCCACAGAATTCCCCCCCCCAAACGGAACACAAGCGAATCAAGGGAATCGACCTCAAGTCTGAGCGCGTCCCGCCCGGGACTCCTTACCCGTCGATGGTGAGCAGCTCGAAGGGGGCGGGCTTGTCACAGACGGGGCAGGTCCACGTGGGCTTCTTCTCGTTCATCTGCAGGAAGAACACGGCGTCGAAGCACTGGAGGTGGGCGCAGGTCAGCACCCGGCACGGCACGCCCAGCCTCATTTTCACCAGCTGGCGGGGGGTGGACGGACAGACAGACAGACAAACAGTCAGTTAGAGCGGTAAGGGGAGGATCATCTCAGGGTAAAGGGTGTCGTCTCTCTCAGCGAGGGATGAAACGGTTAAGCGGTGTCGTGATGGACCTGTGGCACTTAGTTATTTGAGTTATTTAAAAAAAAAAATAATAAAATAAAAAAAACGCGTTTGACTGCTGTGCTTTGACACTGGGGAATACTGTTCAGCATTAGGAGACTCCCAGACGCCGACGCGGCGTCATGTGACCTGGTTTTGTTTTGTGTCAATGAAAACATGGCGAAGAGCACAGACAGCACTCTGTGGACAAAATGTCCACAGAGTGCCGTCTGTGGTCTTTGCCATGTTTTCATTGAGGGGGAAACAAATAGTTGTTGCTAATTTAATTTAAGGTTTGCAATATAAATCTTTGTGAATTGAACTTATTTCAGTGTGGGCATCAGTGAAAATGTCAGGACTTTTTTTGTCTGCTGGACCTGTTGGCACGGGTGAGGGCATTGTCTGGGACTAAGGGTGAGTGTTTACGACAGATCTTGGTCATTAGGTCAAGAAGAGTTAGTTGAGCAGAGGAGGGAGGTAGTCGCTTTGGCCAAATATTTGAGCCGTTTAAGAGGAACAAACAGAGAAACTACTTACTGGACAGATGAGAGAGACCCGCAGCCCTGTTGTTGCAATTTCACTCTCGGGGTCGAAGCGTAGTTTGTCTTGGACTGGATGGGGGTAAACAAATGGCCTCTTGTAACACCGGTTCAACTTGAACAAAGTTCAACCATACATAGAAGAATATCCCCCTTCCAAGCCAGAACCAGAGAACCCGTGGAAAAATGTGACTCGGGAACCAGCGTGGTGATAAACATTCAGGTCAGTCGTCCCCAAAGTCTCCGATGTTGTCCCCGATGTTGACGAACAATGTTGAGGGCTGTGGAGGACTTACTGCGTTCGCGGCATCGCTCGGCGCTCTCCACAGAACACAGCTTCAGTTGGCTGAAGAGGTCGGCCGACGTGAACACCCTCACCAGATACACCGCCACCGAGTACCGCTGGACACACACACAGAGGGGGGACAGCGGTGAGGGGTAACAAGTGGTAAAGGGGGCAGTTAGCAAGACGCTTTTATCCAAAGCAACTTATAACCAGTAGATTTCTGGGGTTCGACATGTGGACAGTTGGAGGAGGAGGGGGATCAAGGGTATCGAACCGCCGACCCTACGGTTAGTGGACGACCCGCTCTGTCTACCTGCTCTATCCGCTGAGCTACTGCCACCCCGGGGCCAGGGGGGGCGGGGGGGACACACAAGAGGGGAACCTCGTGGTGTCAATGGTGCCGAGCCCCAGATATTTCAATATTTTCAAGGCAGGTATACAAATCTCAGAAACAAAAATACATAAATTTACTTATTATTATTAGGGCTGAACGATAAATTGCATTTGCGATAATATCGCGATATGATAAAACGCGATTTTCTAAGCGCAACGTGTGCAATTACAAGGTGGTCACGTGACGCGAGTGAAAGAGTGGAGAACTCGGCTGCATTATCTTTTCATGCTGCCCTTTAACGTGCTGCGCGATGGCCTCTGGCTCGACACAACAGTCCGAAACAGACACAGCTGGGACTTTAATCACTAAGAGGAACAGCACTTCAGTTGTGCGGGACAATTTTGGTTTCAACAAAGAAGATGCTGCGCAGCATCAGGTGTTTTGCAGAGCATGCCGTGCTCACGTCGCTACTTCACGAGGTAACAATACCAACTTGTTCCAGCACTTAAAAAAAATACCACAAATCAACTGATGACAGTTGTATGGCCAAAATGCCGAGCATCAGTGCACCAGACAAGCCAAATACATCAAGACAGGGATCACTGACCGACATGTTTGAGAGTGTCACTCTGTATGAACGTACTTCAAAGCGCCACGGGGAAGTCACTCGGGCAATAACCGAGTTCATAGGCAAAGATATGATGCCTCTCAGCACGGTGACCAAGCCTGGGTTTATGGCATTGATAAATACACTTGATAAACGGTGCAGTATCCCATCCTGTACATACTTCAGCCAGACTGCCATACTGGAGCTGTTCAAAATGTGCAAGTGAAAGTCGCTGCGGAGCTTAAAACGGTGGAGTCTTTTTCTACCACTACTGATATGAGGTCAAGCCGCACAGCTGAGCCTTACCAGAGTCATAGAGTCCATTTTATTGATGAAAATTTCAACCTCAACCTTCAACCTTCAGTTGATCTATATTGACATATTCAAATAGTTTTTGTATTGTCTAATTTAAAAGTGTATTTATCTGTTTCTTCATTCATAACTTTAATTACTTTGATTTTACTCAATATTTTCAAAGTAGAGCAAATTCTATGTTTCAGTTGAAATGTTACTGACTTGGGAGCAGTAAGATACATATAATTAAAAAAAAAAAAATTCTTAAGACACAGTGGCAAAGCCACAGATGTTTCTGTAATGAGCAGTTAAATAATAATAAAATGTCATTTATTTCAAGTCATGCATCTTTTTATTTAATTCTAACAAATAGGCCCAGCCTATGGGAAAGAACATTTTACACTAAATGCATCCAATATTGTGCTGGTCGTATTTAAATCATTCATTGTTTTATTGGGGAAAAAAAGGATAAAATAAAAAATAAATTTAAAAAATCACATTAAATCGCAATCGCAATATTGAGGGGGAAAAAAATCGCAATTAGATTATTTTCCCAAATCGTTCAGCCCTAATTATTATTATTATTTATTTATGTTCATATTTGCGAACTGCAGGTAGAAGGCTAGGTTGCATTTTGTCAGAAACATTCCAGCAATGTCCCTGGGATTAGAATACCCCAAAATATGTATGTAAGGACGAGAGACATCCCTCAGCCCGAGAACACTGATAGGCAGCGCTTTCGGGCTGACGTAATGGTACGCAATCAAACTGGCCCTGGCCAGTGGGCCAATGGGACGACCGAATGATCCTTTGTAGGATGGGGACGGTGTGAATAAAATCCCACCCGTGGCGCATCAGACACCGTGTAACCCTGGTAACTGCAACACACCGATTCACATGTTTACTTGTTCCATTTGTATTTCCACAAACAATGGAAAGATGACATCCAAACACTGAGGGTATGAAGACCCAAATGCGGGAGCCATTTTGCCCTTCTCCTCTGGCTAACCGTGTGACCACTGTGTTTGAACATTTGTAGTGTGCTTACTTTGTAGAGCATTTCCTTAATGTGCTTTGTAAAAGACAGAAGCTAAAAGATGTCTATGATACACAAGACTTTTACATTCTTTGACAGGCACAGCTTAGCCCGAGTATTGTATTACAGGGCGGCTTTCAGCAGCCAGCCGAGACAAGCTTTCCCATAACTCAACCAATGACAAGTCAGGAAAAGATCGTCCCAAACAAATCCCCAACAACGTTCAAGTGAAAAGAAAATAACTCCAACGCCTTACATCGTACAGAGATTAATCTGCTGCGAAGCCGCACAGGTTGAACAAAGGGGTGTAGGGCAACATTAAATAAGCATCCAGTGCTGTCAAACGAGGCTCACCTTGCCAAAGTTGCCCCAAGTGACGGTGACTCTGTTGCTGACTGTGGACAGGTGTAACCAGGGGGTGATGTTGACGGGTCGACAGGGCCGCCGCGGCTCCACTCCAGGCTTGTTCGATGGGTAATAGCCCTGAACACACAGGCAAAACACGCCAGCCTGTCAACAACCCAGCTTGCTCACTGGCTCAGCAGCATTTTAGTGAGGAATCCTCAGATTCCCTTCCAATGGTTCTACAATAACTAAATAAGAAAAAGTAGACAATAACCAGAAAAACTAAAAAGCAGAATTCTTTATGCTGCTTTCATGTCTTTGTGAGCCCCACGTTAGACATGCATCCAAGTGAGGTTGGACAACCAGAGGGAAGATAACTCACTGGTACGTGACAGTAGGACTGGTTGACTTTGACTGCAATATTAGGTGGGTATTGATCCTCCTGGACACCAATAGAGTCTGTGTAACAGATTCTGCAGAATGCACAGAGGAAAACAGGCGGGAGAGTGGAAAGAGGGTTAGTGCCACATGGAAATGTATTATTGGTAAGACGACTAGAGTTACACAGTGCCCAACAAAAATGCGTTCTCTTTGTAACTGAACATCAAAATATTGTTATGCAAAACAAACACAAATCAGAAAAACTGCCTGAACACTCCCCCTGTAGAGGCTTCCCCTTTTGTTCCAATTCCTGCCTATTCGCGTGGAATGCTCTAAATGTTGAAATGGAAACCTCTTGTTTATTATTGACACAGTAAGCCATTAGACAAATCAAACGGAAACTTTCCCAGCATGCACTGCGGCGCTGGATGCCATGTCTAAATTGGATGAAACTAAATGTGTAACAATACGTTTTTTCTTAACAGACAACTATGAGAGGATGCGTTTGATAGTTTGCGTGTCATTTATTATTATTTTTTATTTTTTTAAATAAGGCTTACCTAAGCACGACTTGGATTGATTTTATTCCTGCACGTAGCTCACTGCGGAAGATACCAGAGGTTATTATAGTTACAATCAATGATAAAAAAATTGTAAAAGCACAGAGCCAAGGGAAAATGTTAAAAACCTGTCATACCTGGCATTCCTGATCTGGTCTGCTTGGTTTTGTGTTAACTCAAATATGCACGGACTATCCTGCAATTTCTCATTGTTCTGGGCGACTGAAAAGAAGGGGAACGAAGTCATTACTTGCAGTACAATCAAATATGAAAAAAACATTTACTATTGTGTGGCTTCATTAATAATCGGAATTATATGCATCAAAGAGTCGCCACCGGGGATGTCTGCAGCCATTAACTGAACCCATAGTCACCACCATGCATTTGGTAAATGGCAAAAGAACCAAAGGCCCTAAAGTCAGCACCTGGAGATCTTACTTTCCAATAACATGTCTGGAGGGACATTGCTCCCAATGGAGGTGAAGGGTACAGCTAATGCAAAGGACTGTTTTAACTACGCAGGAGAAGGCCTGGTATCAAAACTGGCTTGTTGACTGAAAAGATCTGGCCTCAAAGTCCCTCGCCATCAGCCACTATAAAACATTAAAAAAGGTCATCAATGACAGCAGTCCATCTGCTTTCAAAAGGACCACTCACTCAGCTCTGTTGGTGGCAGCAGTGTTTCCAAGGTTTGGTAGAAGGGCAGGGGCACCAACTTGACCTCCGCCACAGGTGCAGCAATAGGTTTGGAGATGCCGTTGAGGTAGTCTGCGCCCTGAGAGGTGGCTGTAGGAGAGGAGCTGAGGGACGAGGAGTAGGCTACAGGGAGGCCCTCTGGACGCCGGGCCGCCAACCAGCCTGAGGTCTTGGGGAAGCGCGACTCATACAGCTGCCTCACATTCTTCAGCAACTCCGGACTGTATTCGGTCTGTACCAGCCTGAGCGCTCGGTCCACCAGGTCCTGCTTCAGCCCGCTCTTGCTTCGACCCATTGAGGCCAGCAGCGTCTGCAGGTCCGAGACCCTGAAACTTTTGACCATGTTCTGCAGAGAACACGAGACCACCCAAGGCACATAATGAGTCACTATAGAGTTGTATATCAAAAGAGGCAAGTGGGTAATCGACTGTGTGATCTTAAGGCAACATGTGGCTTATTAAAAGCACTGAACTGACAATAAATATCACAACTGTTATTGATATATATTATCTTGAGTTAATTTAATTAAACATCAATTCACATATTAGATTTCCACTGCATTGTCATGTGGAGATCATCATTCAGAGCTGCGTTGGAGGTACACAAATAAAACGTGTATGGAACATACTGAGTAAACGCACGCACACACACACACACAAATGATTAACCATAATAACAATATTTTGCGTTTCATTCATTCGCTAAAAGCACCAAACAGAAAATTGCAAACCGAAACGTATGCCAAGCTTTTTCTGCTTGTCCATCAAAGTTTAGCAGTGTATCAAATGTTGGGATTTGCTCTCGTCGCAAACATATGCAAAGGTAAGTAGGATTTAGACAGTGTCTCAAACCAAACAGAGCCTTGTAACAGAAACAAAACATCCCCCGTATATGTTACTTGTGACATAAACGTATGAGAATTCCGTGATGGATTAATCTAATGGTAAACGGGGGGGATCTGTGGTGACCATACTATGCAGATAAACATTGGCGGTATTACAAAAGAAACAACTACTTGACTTCTATCATCTATGAGACATTTCCAGCATAGCCTGTGCTAATATGCTAGCAAGTTCTTCCATAGGTTGGGGTGAGATTCGTACTGATGATAATAATTGATTTGACAGGTGCACAGTTAAATAAACTAATTGACTGGGCTAATGGTATATATACAGCTATATCCGAACTGTCTAGTGCTATATAGCGAGCTGATAGCATGCTAGGCGCAAGCTACCAAATGTTTTTATGGTCTCATCATTCATTTTGACTGTCTCTTCCTTCTAGCCAGCGCGATGCTAGCCCGGCCAGTGTGTATGGCTAGCTAACACAAGCTACCCAGATAGCTGGTGAGGCTACTTCGTATTTTCAGAGACCAAATATCAACATTTGACATAGTAATAACTCTTGGCCACATTTAGCCTAAACCCATATGCCTTAATGGCAAAGTGGACTCTGCTTCGACAGTCCCGCACCCCTCTGCTATCAACCCAGGCGAGCCAAGCTCTACTTGCCATCGCTTCCACCAGTTCGGCCGCCATCTTCGTGCAGCAGTACCGCGAGAGTCAGGAAGGATGGCGATTCTTTCACCAATGAGACGCGGTGGTGTCTGTGGTCAATGCTTAGCTACCGCCAATCACAGGCCAACCCCTTCCACATGCCAGGAGCAGTGCATGGAAAGTAGGCGTTACAATCCCATTTTAAAGTTGCAGTACAACTTTTTAAAAATCACTAAGAGTCAGGTCTTTTTTTCCAAAACAGGCCTCTGTGTCCACAAATATATAGTTGATTCAAAATATTGAAAACTTATCAGTGAGTTGGTTTTATATCCTTGAGTTATTAAGATCGCGCGTCTTAGAAAATGGTAAAATTCAACACCCAAGTTAATTATGGTATGCCAACTGGATTGGCTCACGTGGGCTCGCAGGTTCCGTCTGCACTGTATATTCCACTCCGTATTTTGTGCTCAACCACTCATTCTCGACTGAATTCTTTGTCTCCCTTAATCACTGACTCAAACTCGTAACATGTATGATTATTATTATCATCTATGCGTATCTTAGTACATCATTGTATGGATCACTGTTCGATTTCCAGGATTTGCCAGGGACTCTTGCCTTCCCCTGGATACAGTGTGAAGTGGAGGGAAACGTATAGCTCCTATCCATACTATTGTAATCCATCCCTGATTTTCGAAGAGACTCTTCATGTCTTCTGTGAGACAGCTGAATACGCACATTACATTTCAATCTCAGCATCATAATTGCACCATGACGATTTCACTTGCACGTTTGTATGTAGAAATGCGTCGGCCTACAGAATTGAATTGGCCTACTTGGGGAGGAAGTTTTTTGTTGTTGTTTGTTTTCATATTTTTGTTCGTTCGTTCTTTGTCTTCTTTCTTTCAATCTTTCTTTCTTTTCATAAACTGAACCATGTAAGACTTAGCCTATATTGCATTGCTGTAGACAGATTTGTTTCTACTAAATATTCTTTATTAGGCTACTTCAAACTATTTCAAGAAGTGGGATTCACTCTATCTATGGATTTGGTGAAACTAAATATCAAGAGACTCCTTAAATTATTTAATTATAACTTTAAAATATGTTCTCTCGACGCTATCGTTTGAAATACTGCAGGACTGGGTATTGTGTTTATTTCAAGTGTCGTTTTTTAAACAGAAGGGGGCAATATGGTTCTCTAGTTGCGCTCAAAGCAAATTAATTCCCTGTTAACTAAAATAGCATGGAGGATTTGGGGACTTTTGGGAGTATAAATAGTTGCCTGGTTTCTGGTTCGGTAGGCTATGATGTCAATATTTGGTTAAAACGGGACTTTACCAGACGGTAGAAAGGCAACAAGAAAGAAGCCAAAATAATGGGACAGTCTAAAACAGTTTGTGTTGTGATTTTACTCAACAGGCATGCAGCATACAAAAACATTCAAAGACATACAAAATCTTTTATAATGTGTTAAATAAAACAGCTTTTAAAACAGTATTCACATTACAGTGACAACATCAAATAAATAATTCAACTTACATATGTATGTAAACCCCATGTAGGCCTACAGAACCTCCTGAAAATGTTTTTTGTTGTTATTATTTTTTTCAGAAATAATTCACATCACTGTACTTGCATAGTGCAGACTTCATATCAGCCCTTTATGTGTTGTCCACAAAAACTACAGCTAGAATTGCAGCCTGGGTTTGACAGGAGAGCAGGACGAGGCCTCTGCTACTACAAGCACCACAGGCCACAACAGGTTTTACGCAAAAATCTGGAGTGTTTAATCTCCTGTTATTACACAAAATGTGGTTGAATGCCCCTTCATTGAGACCCCCCTCCCCCCCCCCCCCTCCATGGGCCTCCCTGTGTTCCTCTCAGATCCCTCTCTGTGAGGAGTGAATTCACACGCTGTCTAAATAGTCACCTGCTCAACCACAACACCCTCCAAATGAGAGCTATTGCATCATTATCCATCACCCACTGAGTTAATGAGACAAAGACACCCGTTGAGTAAAAGATCCGTTCTTTTTTCAATGAATCAGAGGTTATCTGATTCATTGAAAAAAGAACGGATCTAGTACCTTGTGCCTCGACGACGCCTCCTCAAGTGTCCTCGTGGTGAACGACACTTGAGGAGCTCAACTTACTCCGTGAACTTGATCTCGTCAATGAAGACGGCCACGAGGACCCAAAGAAAGGTCCGCCTGTTTCCGGAGCGCTACCTGTTTCCGCGCTACTTCCTGTCACGCTCTCAAATGCACATGCACAGCTGAGGAGAGTTCTGAACAAGACACATTTTACTGTTCTCACAGTAAAAATGATGCCACATACACACTCTGTGCAATCATTTGAAGACGTGACAATGGAGGGACCTCCTCTGCGACGAAGGAGCCAAAGGTTCCGCGGAAGGACCAGCCTGGAATCCAACAACACACGCGCGTTCTCCACCATCGGAATCAGCAATCTAAAGAGGCGGGGGGTCGACCCTGATAAGAAGGGGCCGCAGGAGTCTGATGAGAAGAAAGGGCAGATGAAAGTCAAGGGAGATGAGGGGGATGGAGATGAAGGACACGAGGGGGAGGAGGTTAACGCCGACTCAATCTGCGGCATCTCACGAGGATTCCGAGGACAGACCCATTCGGAGCTGCGTTGCTCTCATTTCCAGGGAGAAGAAGCTACGGTGTGTGGCGTCTGCCAGTGGATCATGTGGCCACTGTCCTTACCTCGGGAGTATGGTATGTCGCCAACAGTACAGCGCACTGCACTGCACACTTCAGATCGCTTACGTTACTTACTTGCGTCGCAGGAACACCCTGTGCTAGCTAATCGATTGGGATCGTTAGCTAAATCTCGGGGGCAGTTAGCCGTTTGATTTCGTTTTATATTTCTGTGATGTGTAGTGTTTTGTCCCTTCTCTCACCCTGTTCAAAATCTAAACGGGTCTACTTGACCCCCGCAGGATTAAAAACTGGAGGAGCAGCGTGCGTCACAACCTGTCACTGAATGAGTTCTTCCTCAAGGCCGGCCGGAGCGACAACAGTAAAAGCCACTACTGGGTCGTCCACCCCACAAAGGACTCTCTCTCACTGCCGCAGGACCCGGTGCAGGGTTTGCAGGTTTAGAGGACAGCTTCCCTACATCTCTCTGCCCCCCCCCCCTGGTTTCTACCCTCTGCTCCCCCTGCCCCATGGGGACAGGTGTTCTGCCCCAGTGGGGCAGAACAGCCACTGTCCTGTCTGCTTCCATGGCACTACTGGGGTTAGCCTCCAGGGTTGGCCTCCATTCAGGCCTTCACACCTCCGTAAACGTGATGGACAGTAGATATGGATGTCGATATTGGACGTACAGTCAATGGAGCGCACGGCTCACATACATGCTCACACACACATACATGCACACATGTAGGCACACACAAACACACACACACACAGTAACCCAAATCCAGTGTTCTTGTATCAGGTTCCAAACACGACATGTATCAACTTGCAGAGATTAGATTAGAATAATTTAATCATATCTACTGCTGCACGGAAATCGCACAATATATTACATAATATAATATAATATATCAATATATTACATTATACATGAACGTATGTGTGATAATACGTGATGAAAATACCAGGGTCATTTATGTTTGTTAAATAACAGATTGCTTATCAAACATTTTGTCCTTGGAATGTTTCTAAAGCAACAGAAAGACTCTTTTGAATGAACATCTTAAATCTCCATTCCTCATCTTCGTCAGTACAAGATGTGCTTGTATGTGGCAGGGGGGGGGGGGGGGGGGGGGGGGCTAGAGGCCACTCCAGGGATAGGAAGGCATAATCAAGGCAATTACAATAGTTTTAAGAAATTAGAAGATCCGCACACAGCATAATCGGCAGCCGCTGCCGCAGAGAGGGGAGGGTCCCGGGAGGGAGAGGAGGGAGAGGAGGGAGGGGGGGGGGGGGGGGGGGGGGGGGATGAAGGGTGATGGATGAAGAAAGGGGGCCATCAGGCTGCGGTGTCAGGCCATGCTGTGTGGAGGCACAAGTGTCCTGAGAAGGCCTGGAGTGGACAGGTGCGAGCGTGTCTGCGTGCGTGTTTGTGGCGTACATTTGCGTGAAATGTTTTGTACTTGTACTCGTACTTGTACAGTAAACACTAGGGCCTTACTGGTTTCAAGCCCACCTGCAGGCAAGATGCACAAACCCAACCCGTGATAGCCAGTGGCTGAAGTTCACTGTCAGTCACTTAGGATAAATCATCAGCTAAATGACCATAGTAAACAGTATCATGCAAACACATTCACTCAATAGTGAATATTCCATATTTGAATGTCAGCATGCATATTTAAATCCATATTCAAACATGCATGTCCCTGACCACTCGGGGGCCCCCATGTCCATTCTTTATTAGCACACACAATTATGACAAGGATTCGCAGAGAAAAAAACAAAACCCCAGCTGGCTGACGATGAGATCCCGAAAATCACAGAGCAGACGTCCACTCAATTATCAGACGCAGGGCTGCCGTCAATAGTGTAATTCCTCCGTGGCTTACAAAGGTTGGCATTTACACCACGCTGCTCCAGCCTACGAGGATTAGGTCAGGCATTGACTTTGTTGGAATTTGTTTGTCTCAGCTCATGTGGGCTTTTTATTCGGAAATTATTGAATATTTGCATACGGCGGTATTTGACGCATAATTACAATTTGAATGGACAAACAAGATGTCAGAGGGGAGGAGGGTCAAAGCGCGAGCCAAGGTTATTTAAGAATGTTATGTCATGGCCATGCCAATTAAAACAATGGCAAATCCATCCAATTATTTTTTGTCCACCAGATCTCCTATTCCCTATCCAGGGACTAATTGGAGACCAAATTTGCTTGATTCCTATGTATTCCGCCCACATCAAATCCTCTTCAACTCAACAGCTTTAGGGCTTAATGTGGTTGCATATGTTTGCTGGATACACACACTCACACACACGCACACACACACACACACACACACACACACACACACACACACACACACACACACACACACACATTACTCATTAATTAGACACAGCAGTTTAGGACACACACACTCGGTGACAACATGATTATTTTAATATTACATTGGGCATGATACTAATCCTTTCATTACGCAATGTAATTATGCACTTGCTGATTGACTGTGATGTTTTTGCACACATTACAGAGAGTGGACATGCTTCAAACGAGAAATGGCGTTACTTGGAAAGGACATCTTACAGATACATCACTTGCCATATGTTAAATGTAATTAAAGAATATCACTTGGGACATTCTGGGCCATTGATTTTGGGCTTGCATCTGTGACTAGCTTGTTTGTGTGTGTGTGCGTGTTCGTGTGTGTGTGTGTGTGTGTGTGTGTGTGTGTGTGTGTGTGTGTGTGTGTGTGTGTGTGTGTGTAATCACCGCCTGTGTACAAGCCATCATACATCTTTGTAGAGGTTAAAGTGATATTGAAATGTTCCCATAGATCATCTATGTACAAGCATTTTTTGTAGTTGTGTGCGTTTGTGTGTATGTGTGTGTGTGTGTGTGTGTGTGTGTGTGTGTGTGTGTGTGTGTGTGTGTGTGTGCGCGCGTGTGTGTGTGTGTCTGTGTGTGTGTGTGTGTGTGTGTGCGTGTGCGCGTGTGTGTGTGTCTGTGTGTGTGTGTGTGTGTGTGTGTGTGTCTGTGTGTGTGTGTGTGTGTGTGTGTGTGTGTGTGTGTGTGTGTGTGTGTGTGTGTGTGTGTGTGTGTGAGTATATCACTTTCCTAATCTATTAAAATGCACAGAAGGGGGCAGGGGGCCGTAGATTAAGGCCCAGAGACTTGTTCCTGATTAACAGAGAGTGAGGTAAGCAGATCAGTCCTGCCCAGGCTCTGCTGGAACATTACGGTCAAGATCTGATGCATCTATAGCAGCATTCCAAAGCTGATCTTCTCTAGCTTACAGGCACCTCCGCAACATGACCACGGGCTCAACAGCCTACATATCCATGCTGGGCTCCGTGAGTGGTCCCAGAGCGGGTATGTCACACGACACGGGTGTCTTGTAGTTACTCAACCAAAGGTTATCAATGCTGGGATTGATGCGATGCTCTCGTAAACCTTGAGTTTCTCACTCCGACGTGACTTGTATTGTTTGTTGAGGAGATACAAATGAGGCAGATATGGATGTGTGGTGTGTACAGGGGAATAACAAACATAGATGTGAATGGAATGAGGAGCGTCCGACGCAATGCAGAGAGATTTGCCCGGACAAATGATATTGGTTTCCCTTAAAGATTGAGAGATCATTAGACTTTATTCAGTGTGCGTTATGCAATCAACCCAAATGTGGTCTTTCTTTTGGGAGTACTTTTGGGTTTGTGATTAACAATGGCTAATGAGGCCCTCACAATACTTTGTTTCAAATCACTAATTATCCCATTAATCATTAGTCTGTACTGATGTATAGACTAATATGGCTTTATGTTATGGAAAACAACATGTGGCACATACATTTGCTTAAATAATTATTCTTAATATTGTTTTATATTAAAGTCTCCTAAATACATTTATGTTGTCGAGCTATCTTTCATATTAATCTAGCTTTCACATCTCACTACCTAAACTTAGTTATGAACACATCATCCGAACGAATTCATGCCCAAAACAGAAATGTCATTGTCTTCAATGTATCAAATACCAAAAATAACAAAAGCAATTGCTGCTCTTTCATCTTATTTATTTATTATGTATTTTTTGTTATCTTTTTTTTTTAAATCACATCCACGCCATTGCTTTTCAAGGTGAATATTTAGTTTTTACAGAATTGCGTTTTCTTTTCGTGTTTTTTATTTTTCTTTAATCATTGTAGTTTTTAAAGTAATCTCAGAACCGAAAAGTTCTCCAGCTGGTTCTGAATAATACTGACGAAAATTGCAAACTATTAGAAAGCATGATTGCATAGAAGGTGGCTAGTATTTAGGGCTTAAGTAGCACTGTGGTAGAACCCAAACCAGCTGCTTTCTCTAGTTGTGTCCCATCACGAACAATAGCCGTCCGCTCCCCCTGCTTCAAAGGCCCCATAATAGTCAATCGATCATCATGAATGCGAGGCGCTATTCTGCAGATTACTGTTAACAATAATTTGCCTCCTAGTGTACCGTTGCCATCTTTGAAGCAATGTTTTATTGCCTTTCTTTTTATCAGCATCTGTCATCCCCGAGGTCCACTGTTTGATCTCTTCCCACTAGTCTCTCCCTCCCCGGGGTCGCGTTGACCTGTTGATTGGCAGCTGCGATCAGACATATGGTAGGACTAGACATCGACCGCGGCTCCCGGGAGACAAAAGGCAGACCAAGTGATTTTTCTGCCCCATTTTCTTGCGGCAGAAGGAAGAATGGTTAAGAACTGGCAGAAAAAAAAAAACCCTCGGCGAGAGGGTGCAAATCCAACCACTAGATGACGCGCGGTGCCTGGAAATGGTTTTCGGCCGGCACCTTTCCAAATGTTTGGCACAAACAAGGGAGGACGGCAAAAAAAAATAAAAATGTTGTGGTTTATTAAAAGGTTTCAGGTGGTAGGCACTCTCCGGTGTTAATCAAAGTGTCTT
>JAXIVH010000003.1:5708349-5713349 GCA_036785325.1 Urophycis tenuis | reverse complement strand
ACACTTTACAATAAGGGTATATAAATTGACCATTAATTACAACAATGAACTAACAGTTCATTATTAGTTGACTAATAGTCAAGTAATCCTTTACTCATGGTGTTCATGTTTACTTTAGCTTTCATGTTAGCTAAGGTATTAATGTGTACATTATGTCATAGGGTTTGGGTAAGAGTTAACCATAACCCCTCTTAACTACCGGTAATGAATGCCCTGTTAAGTGTCACTGACTGTAGCAACACTTCACCAGTTCACCTGTGCGAGACAGACTGCTGTTTCCGCGTCATATTCGTCTGCGGTGCGGGCGACACGCTGTGAAGTCAGAGCCCTGATCTGAGGACGTGATCCCTGATCTTCACCGCTGGCAGCATCATGCGGCCTGAAGACCACCGCTCTGCTCCTCCGCACACAAAGGGAGGATCTGTGGATCACAGCACATGTAGCGCCTACTCCACGCCACAGCCGTCAGCCATAGCCTCGCTGCCAATGGCTTTCCAATGGACTCCCTCCTCCTCCTCAACCCCCCCCCCCCCCACCCCCATCCCTCCTCCACCCTCTCCTCCACCCTCCTCCTCCTCCTCCTCCTCCTCCTCCCTCCTCTAGGGCTCACCCCCCCCACACACACACACACACACCGCCGCTGTCAGTCAACCGCTACATGGCGTCCCATTGGCCAGCGGTGCCCTGTTGATCAAACGATGGGCCGTCCGATTGGCTGAAGAGCTCGGGGGGGGGAGGTAAGGGATTGATTTATCTGTGGTATTAAGGGATCAATTAATCCCCATTGTGTGTGCCAGCACAGATAGTCCGACGTGTCTTATTTGGTACGGCTTGTTTCTGCGCGGCCGAGATAAGAGTACCTGCCATCATTTCTCTCCGCGGCTGGCGAATCAAACGGCAAAATATAACCGAACGCAAGCGGGACCTTCCCGGGCAGAGCCTGGCTGATCACAACAACAAGAAACGGCATCAATAAATGAACACGCCATGCGGGGGGGGGGAATATCCTCATCTGGAGGCAGAAACGTCAGCCCCCGCCTTGACGCTAATCAAAGTTGGGATGCTAACCAGCCGAGTGGGCTTTCATAGCTAATGGGAGACGAGAGCAGGGGGAAACGGTGGGGATACATTCAAGTTCCTTCTGCAGTATTCTCCTGGCATAAAGGCAGCGCTGCGAGAAGAACCAGAACAACAACAACCACCACCAACCACCACCACCCACCCACCCACCACTCACCACTCACCACCACCACCACCACCACCACCCACCACCACAACAACAACAACAGCGGCAAGACAGAAGAGAAAAGAGCCAGGCTAGGTGAAATAAAATACCAGCATGCAATTACTTTTTGTGAATGGGAGGAAGGAAATGTAGGTGTTTTCGGGAGGGGGACAGTGTGTTACTTACACTGAGGTGAAAGTAAAAAAGCAAAGGTAGGAGAGGCTAGGATAGGAGTGAGTGCTAATTCTTACTTTTCAGTTTAAATAAAGATTGGAGCTGGATAAAAGCCATTAAGGGAGAAATCAGACAGGGCACGCTATGTAGGACAAGAGCTGACTGCGGGGAGGTGAGTGCTGGGATCGATACTCAGTCGATAAGCTCAACACCCGGCCTGCACGCACACACACACACACACACATAAACACACACACACACACACACACACACACACACACACACGTGGGCATACACACACAAACACACTCACACATGCGCACACACTCATGCAGACACACACATGCAAGCATGCACAAATAATCACTCAGACAAACACACACACACACACCCAAACACACACACACACACACACACACACACACACACGTAGAGCACACATTCACATGTGTTGGGTCCTAGCTGGACATCTGTGTGTGTGTGTGTGTGTGTGTGTGTGTGTGTGTGTGTGTGTGTGTGTGTGTGTGTGTGTGTGTGTGTGTGGTTGTGTGTGTGTGTGCGTGTGTGTGCATGCACTTGTATATAAGTGCATACATGTGTATAATGGAACAGTGAAAGAAAGCCAAAAAGAGGTATTATGGGGCAATATACAATTAGGGCTGTTGAGGAGGGAATATCTAGCATGTGATTGTTTGCTGATGAGGAAATTGCAGGATAAGAGTATTCAAGTGAGCTTGCTGGAAAAAAAAAAGATGGAGAGGTGGACAAATTCATAGATGGATTCATTTTCGGAGGCATCCCACAGTAAACAAAGATAGATGCCCCAAAAGATCCTCTTCAAGCCCAAATGAAACCTCAATAGAACTGCAATCATTCTGCATTCTGTCCTCCCCTCCCCTCTCCCCTTCTCCCCGCTCTGTCTTTCTTCATTGCCTCTCCCTCGCTCTCTCTCCCCCTCTCTCACCCGCGCTCTCCCTCTCTCTATCCCTCCCTCCTTTCTCTCTGTAGAATTGATCGACTGTGTCTCCTCAATCCATCTCTCCCTCTGTCGCCTAGCAACGGGAGCTCTATCGGGTGTGGAGGTTGAGAGTTTCACTTGGGGAAGGGTAGAGGCATGGAAGGGTGTGTGTGTGTGTGTGTGTGTGTGTGTGTATTGGGAGAGAGCAAGGGGCGGGGGGCGGGGGGGGCGGGGGGGAGTTTGCTACAGTCCATTGTACTTGATCCCGCTTGTGACTGGAAGAAATATGTTTAATCTTTGATAACCAATCACACGAGGCGTTACTACTTGGCCAGCCTATATGCAGAGCCCCGAGTTGATCAAAGCAATCACAACGATTGATCACCGAGACATGCAATAATTGTCCTTCAACGCAGTGTGCCGTTTTGTAGCATTTAAGCAAAACGTCCCCCTGATTGCTGGTTTCGTGTTGTTTTATTCCCCTCACGTGTCGCCATGCGTGTAGACGGACATTTGGTAGAACCTAGAATGAGAAAGATAATTTCACAGAATTTCAAAAACTACATGTATCTTCCTCAATGAGATGTTTTGTTTTCCTTGCGGCAAACTGATGTATTTGATCGTATTGAGAGGTGAAGCAAATTAACTGAATCACTCACCTTAGTGAGAGAACGCTGAAGTATTACACACAACAAAATAACATTTTATCGCTCCGGAACCGTTCATTATGCGAAGACGTGCCGTTTGTTGTTCGTGGAGGCACAAGGAGGGTCCAGGAGAACGCGGCGGCATGCAGAAATGTAAAAGACAAATTACGAGGGGATGAAGCGAAAAATGGGGGGGTCTATAAATAGGAAGTCCGTATGGATTCCCTCATTATCGGCGCAACATTTGTAAGGGGTTAAGAAGAACAATAGTTACTATTTTAAACCCTTGTTCCTCTGATCTTCGTTTAATGCCTGATCCCCTTTGAGGAAGAGGCGTAGGCTATTTTTAAGCCCATAATAAATCCTGTATTAGTAGTAGTTGGAAGGTAATGAGGCAGAGGGGAGGGGGGGGGTGAACTCACACCAGCACAGCGACTTTAGGGTGAGAGGAATATGATATCATAAAAACATAATGGAACACACACGACAAAAACCTATCGCGAAATACATTTTGGAATTTGTTTGTGATGCTTATAACCCAGGGTGCATTAAGTTTGAATAGTCACCATACTTCTTTTATTTATAATTCCGAAATGGATATAACTGCTGTCGTGCTGCAATTATTATGCACTTTTGCTGCAAAGAGAAAATCAAGCAAAGACCAGACAGTCAATTATCTGAGCTCACTTGGTTGTTGTGCTATAGTGGGACTCTGTTGCGCAGTGTAGGCCTACATCCATATAGGACATACATTAAAAACAAAACACATCCACACACAGTCACACACACACACACACACACACACACACACACACACACACACACACACACACACAGGCCTATACTCACACACTCTGACGCATAAACATGCACACAGACACATAGGCCAAGGCTATACGTACACAACCAGAAGCACAAAGGCTGAGGCCAATACTGGCTGTAAGAATACATTCTAAATTATAAATGTGAACAATACTTTTTGTTATTTAGCTGGGGTTTACAACGCAAAACTCTCCAACAAATAGGCCCAGGTAAATGTCTCTGATATATTCAACACATTTCATTTTTTCCAAGTATTCATGTAAGTCATGGCTTGTCTGACTTTGTTTGATCACCTCATAAGGTTGTCCACGTTTTTAATTGAATCAATTCAGTTACATTCCATTAAAAATCGTTTGGATACCTATGATAAACTGTTTGAACATGACAAATATAAAGATAAGTAGATGCAACGGCTGTGGATATGCATCCCCACTAAGCTTTACACACACAAACACACACACACACACACACACACACGCACACACGCACACACGCACGCACGCACGCACGCACGCACGCACAAACACACACACACACACACACACACACACACGCACACACACGCACACACACGCACGCACACACACGCACGCACGCACGCACACGCACACGATCGCATTTGGTTTCCCCCTGATTAACGATTTGTATTTTTAGACGTAGGAACATTTGATCGGTGAAATATTCTTTACCTGCATTTGCTTTTCGGAGCAAACGTTCAGATGCATTACAACATATTCAGATGATAACGCCGGTAACCTAAGATAGCCTACCTGTTTTTAAACTTCAAGGTGCATTTTTTGTCATGGTAGGCCTAGACTATTATTATAACAGCTCACTTTTTAGTTTTTTGTTAATGCTATCGCCGTATATAGGCAACAGGCCGGTGAAAAAAAGTATATAGCCTAGTATATAATTTAAATTCTTCCCAAAACGATTCGACAAATCTTAAAAGAGCCTGAGATAAAGCCACTGAGTTTTAGTAATCTAACTCAATGCAATCGATGCAGCATTGAATGTTTATGTGATTAGTAAATCTATTGATTGCGATGACAACATGTGAAGACACCTGAGTAAAGTTCATTTTGATAACATGTCAAAATAGTCGAAATGATGTTGAAAACCCGAGCCAAACAATAAATAAAGTAGGGCTATAATGTTCATTATGACAGCCTAA
>JAXIVH010000003.1:5675948-5703149 GCA_036785325.1 Urophycis tenuis | reverse complement strand
CTTCAGACATCTGTCTGTTCCTTATGACTCTAATGACATCTGCTGGACGTAATCGTCCATTGCAGGATCAAATGAGGAAATGGACCACAAGAAAGAAGAAGAAAATTCAGTGAGTTAATGACAGCTGTCTGTGTGGTTTGATTCTCACACCATGTGGTTTCATGTTGCACTAAAGCACTCACACCTGAAGGTGTGTGTGTGTGTGTGTGTGTGTGTGTGTGTGTGTGTGTGTGTGTGTGGGGGGGGGGGGGGGGGGGGGGGGGGGGGGTATTTGTGGATATATGTGGATCTCCATATCTCATATCTTTGACAATCTTTTGCCCTCTATTTTTACAGTTGGGTCGTGTGCGAGGAGGGTGCTCTGTACTCGCAGAAGAGTATATGTTCCTTTGGTGGTCGCCGCCAGTTTTAAGAACCAACAGGCCAAGGCTCCCCACCACAGTTCAACAGTTTCAGTTGCCAAACCTCACCACAGTTTATACTATGCAGTTTTTATTTTTGACTGTTTTCCATGACGTTCTGCTCTGGCACTTCTTTAGAATTATTATTATTATCATTATGGGAGTTATTATCTTCATTACCTTCCAATTGCCGTGTGGAATAATGCGGCAAACCTCCCAGTTGCAGAGGGCAACCAAGTTCAAATGACTCACTGCGTTTCTGTAGTACGCAAAATGCCATTTGCAAGTGAGACAAGACGCGATTTCAATTGGCCTTGAGATTAAGGAAGTCATTATGCGTGTCTGGTATGTCAAAATATGTTTCTAGTATTAAAGCTGTGAACACAAAGCGCATCGTCGAGTGTATTTATACAGGCTGTTAACACGGGGCCAGGCGGGGTTGTCGGGGCAACCATAATGAACTTCAACACTCATAGCATAGTTTATAACAAAACAAGAGCGCACAACACAAAATAATTATAATACAAAGAAAACAAAGATTTCCTTAAATCCTTAAATGTGTCAAGATGAGATTGAAGCAGAATGTATGATGTTAAAAACAGCAGCTTTTTTTAATATTAACATGGTGGATGTTTTAACACTGCATTCTCTATAATGTGTCATTTGTATGGGATTTCTACTGTGACCCAAATCTAAATAAAAGTGTGATGGTGGAATAAACACTCAGGACTCGCCATGACATGACAACTTCAACCAGAACCTTTGTTCTTCTTTTCTTTTCATAGTTACAACATGTATGCTTCTTCTGCTTCCCTAAAGGGTCAATCACAATGCCTCGTTCTCATAGTTTGTATCTCACAAGATCTCTGGTCACCTCTGTGGATAAATATGAATGTGGGCCGCGTTGTAGCAAGTTTTTTCAGCAACGTGGGAACATCACAGCCCTCTGCAGAACACTGACCATGACCACTGACAGGGCCTATTGGATTCGACACTCACAACAAAGCGACAATTTTTAGCTTTCTGCACAGTGGTTACCAGCTCAGGCGTAATACACAACGTACACAAATATACCGTTCACTGTGAGGGTGAGTGTGTGTGTTTGATTTGGGAAAACGGGAGAGGTTTGTAATATTCAATCATATCAGTGAGGAAACATGTTGGAGGCTGTCGTAAGCCAGCAGAGGATCATTCTATTTTTCCAGAATTCCGTAATTTAAAGTGATTCTGGGATTGTGTGTGTGTGTGTGTGTGTGTGTGTGTGTGTGTGTCAATACACGTGTGCACACAGAAATGGGCAACTGTGGACAGTGCTTCATGGGTGTAATAAGGGGAACTGTTAACAGCTTCATCAAGTGTGAATCAATTGACGTAGTGATTGGCAGGGATAGGCATCCAAGTGTCTTGTGTTTTTTTTTGACAAAGTACTATCATTATAGTGGGTGAAAGGCAAAGCATTTGCAGATGCACAAGGGGAATTGGTGCAACATCTAGCGGTATACTTGGATTTCAGTTTGTCTGGCTACTTGTGTGTGTGTGAGTCACCTTTGGGTATTTCAGGTGGTGGAGTTGCTACTTTCGCTGCTGGAGTCAAAGCAGTGCAACTAATAAAAACATATTTATCAGAAGGCAACTGAATGAAAATAAAACACATAGGGTAACCTTATTGTGGCATGTTGGTTGAGAGGATGTGGCGTTCAACACAATGACAAAATGGTGGCTGTAACATGTATCACAGGATTCACATTTGGTTACAAGGTTGTGCCTCGCCATGAAGAGTTTAACACCAAACCCATATGCCTCAGTCAGACAATGTTATGTGTGATAATAATAATAATAATAATATTAATGCATATTACATACATACACATACATACATGTGAGACATATGACATTATGAATATATTGGTAATAGATTGTTGTATTTGTATTTACCACCATTATTATATCATTATTAACATATTCACCTGATGTATTAAATACAATTAAAATAAATTATTAATAAAAAGCTAACAAAATTTTACTAACAAAAATATTTTCTCATCTACTGAAGGGTATATCACCTTTAACCAAATATTCCAATATTTCAGAAGTGAAATTGAATGTATTAGCCTGGCATAATATATATATGCAAATATGACTAATGGGGTATCAAAATGCGCAATGCACCGAAAACTAACTGGCCTAGGCAAGAAAGTAGGACAGTTTAGTCATTTCTGACTTACCTGTTGGTTAGGTCTTGACCACATTGGTGGGTTTCATTTCCGCCTCCTGAGGGTCCCAGAACTGTTGTTGTGCAGGGTATAAGAAAAAACATCCAACCCCATTGGCTGTGCGCGAAATAAAAAAAATCCTCAGTCAAGAGCACTGCAAGCCAGTGTCATATTCCCCATACACATAAACAGCTCAAAGAAAGGCACAAGGCTCTCTATTCACAACAGGTATGTGCATTAATAATTGAAAAAATGTATACATTTATTTTAAATATTATATACAGTATATAAATAATACATTTAATATAGAACAAATATATAGAGTCTAACTACATACAATGCTTTTTAATATATATATTATTATTATACTATATAATATATACTATTTAATGTATAAATACAAAAATAAACAGAATACTTGGTTTCATCTCTGAGAGAAGGCCTAGTCAATCAATTCATGAAGTTAACATTTGACATCGCTGCATTTCTTTTGCAATATCAGTTTAGAAAAGGTAGATTAGAAGGTAACAGATGTAATTGTAGAATTGTAAAAATTGGAGCTACTGCACTATCCGAAATGCTAAGTAAACTCTCTATTTAGGCTAATGCCATAATACAATTATTTCCCAATATTTCAGATTCAAAGTTCCTCAGGGAGAATATAGTAGAATTTAGAAATTAGTGCAAATTGTCATATTAGTAGTACATTTTTATAATAAAGTAATTAATAGATTAATAAATATAATACATTTAATGACTTTTTAGTAAAGCCATTCTTATATGACAGACTTTAAAGATAGTTATTTTTTACTTAGAAACCAATATTACAAAAGCATTGATTAGTCGCCTTGATAGTTTTAGTTTTTGATTGTTTTCAGACAGACAGACAGACAGATAATTTAGTTGCTGAAACTGGCAAAAAATAAAATACAAATTAAAAGTTCCATTCCACATGTAATAAATGTCCTTGACCTTACCGTTCTCCATTTCATGAACCCTGCGCTTGACTTCGTTGTTCTGCTTTCTTCCCCCCCCCCCCCCCCCCCAATCGACATCAACCACCCGGCGTGAAAAAGACCGCCATTGTCCGCGGCAACCCCTCCCCCGGGTCGGCATCGTCTTCCAGTCGGCGTCCAGTTTGCCCGCTCGCTTCCGGCGCCCCCCCCCCAGACAGCCAGCCAGACAGCCAGCCAGCCAGCCAGCCAGCCAGCCAGCCAGACAGACAGACAGACAGACAGACAGACAGACGGACAGCCAGACATGTCCAGCCTGGGCCCCGGCGACAGCTCCTGCCAGCCCTCCTCCACCTCCTCAGTCGACGGCAGTGGCAGGGAGGGAGGGAGTGGCGGGGAGGAGGAGGAGGCCGAGGCGGGCCCCCGGGGCTGCCCTGCGGCCCCCAGGCCCGCCGCCGCGCTGGCCCAGCGTCTGCTGCGCGTCCCGCTGCACCCCTGCCGCCGCCACGCCGCCGCCACCGGCAGCAGCAGCCCCCCGCAGCGGCGCAAGCGGGAGATGACCCCCGCCGAGAAGAAGGACTCCACCTACTGGGACAAGCGGCAGAAGAACAACCAGGCCGCCAAGCGGTCGCGGGAGAAGAGGAGGCTGAACGACCTGCTGATAGAGAGGGAGCTGCTCTCCCTGAGCGACGAGAACATGCAGCTGAGGGCCGAGGTGCTCACCCTGCAGTATCACCTCAGCGTGGGCCAGGGACCCCACAAAGCCGCCGCCGCCCCAGCCGGCTCTGCCCCCGCGGGGCTGGCCCTGCAACACAGGCCGCAGGCTCCTTACCTCTACCCGGCGGCGCCTGCCCTCTTCCAGGCCGGAGCCATGTGGGGCCACAGCGGCAGGGACAGCTTCGTGCTGGGGATGGGGCCACACGAAATGGCCGGCTGCCCCCTGGGCTCCCGCTGGCCCCTGCTGACTCCGGATGGAGCCCTCGCTGCTCAGGACTCCGGGCATCCATCCAGATCCCAGGGCAGCAACAAGCAGGAGCTCCTCCAGTTTCGCCCCTTGGCCTGCACGCCCTCCCCGGGGAAAGGGTATCCCCCGGGGAGCCCCACAGGGCCCCCGGGGGCCCAGAGGTCTAACGCCCCTCAGCTGCAGGTCTCCTCTCGCGGGGACCACCCGGGCACCTCCACGTGCCACGTGTCCTCCAGCACCTTGCTCCCTTCCTTCGCCCCGGTCTCCATCTCCTCCGCCGCCGCCGCCACCGCGGCGACACGGCCGGAGAGCTGGCTGGTGCCCCAGCTCCATCAGGCAGCCTGGCAGAACAAGACGGCCATGGTGCCCTGGGGGTCGGGGTACCTCCCCCACCCGGCCCTGTTCCCCCGCCTGCCCCTCTACATGGCCATGGAGTAGAGTGGGGACAGGCCGCCTGCAGGGGGAACCACCGTCTGTCTGGCTTCCAGACACCACCGCTCATCTCATGTTTGAAGCCCCTTGGCTGCTCTGCAAGGCAAACGTTTAAACTTTCTTTCACGCTTTCTTTCCTCTTTTAAGGAAGGTGTAGTTATTTGTAGAGAGGGAGGCACAGTGACCAGATGTACAGCCTGATGAATAAATGGCATTCATTGGCAGTTGTGAAATGTGTGGTTTTGTTTGTGGGCTGTGACTCATTACCTCATTAGTCGGAGTCACAATCGTGTCGTTTTTTTTTGTATGCACAGGCATTCAACTTACTGAAATAAAAACGAGGCACTTAACTCAGGACTCAGACTCAGAACTCGGAAGAACTTTATTGCCCAGTAGGTTTGCACCTACGAGGCATTTGTCCTGGTGGTTCGTGCGCAACAGTCAACACTGTAGACCTACAGTGAACAAACGACAAACAACACCAACAATAGACAATACAAACAGGCAACAGTAAGAGTTTTAAAGTGTATGGTGCGAGGCTGAAGTGGTAGCCCTGACGGACACAAGTTCTTCTCCCTTGAGGGAGCAGCCGGTATCCAGACAAAAAGTTAAATCATCAAACGAAACAAGCCAAAACAATGCTTACCAACGCACCAAGGCAGCCGTCCACGCCGCCACAGATTTCAATATACCGCTACGGGACTATACATACATAAAGCAGTTATCTTTAATACGGCTCACCTTGACATTTGATAGAGAAATAGACTTTTTGTGGTGAACACTTGGTTTTGGATTTTTTGGTTAGGCTACCTGGAAGTACCTCACGCCGGGGGAAACAACCGGCTACATTGAAACCTGGGCGGTTGGGGTTTCCCCAGAGGGAGAGCATGATTATTTCCAAACTTAATAGCGTTTTCAAAAACGATGACGAGTTTGCATTACATGATTAGGCTATATGTATAGGCCTATAAAGATGACCTCCAAAAAACTAATCAAAGGTTTTGTGACTGAAGATTTCCACCTCGACCGCTCCGTGATGCCAGCGTTCAAGTGACCAGACGGGGGCGGTATAACACCACCTAAATGGACTGATCGGAGCGATAGGGACTGAGTATGGTAGGGAGCGATGCGCAGGTGCGTCAAATAAAACATAAAAACATCATAATGATGACAGTCACTGGCGAAGGCAGAGCTTTTTCTTGGGGTCTAGCTTGCCTTGGCCTACCCCATCGTTACAACCTCAATTGTCTCCTACTCCACCTCTTCCGCCACGTGGTGCACATGAGACGTGACCTCAGGATGACCCGATTTGTTTGCAACTCCTTCGTGTTCGCTCACGGTAAGGTGCTCCATATTAGGATGAAAACGATTTTTTTTTATTTTTTTTTAATTTATTTATTTATTTATTTATTTATTTTTTAATTATTTTTTTTATTTATTTTAAATAAAAAACAGATGCTGAAGATAGTAAAGTCAAATGTATTTTTGGAGCACTTTACAATGAGGGTACCTTAATGAATCATGAATTAACATTATAGTTACTGCTTTACAGTTATCTAATCATCTAGTAATCATCTACAAATGGGGTTGATGCTTAATGGAGCTAAGCGAAAGTTCAGACAGGAAGACTATCTCCCTAAGCACACCTCCTTGTCTCCTCCCACTTCTCCTGCTATCCTCTTGCTCCTCCTCCTCCTTCTATCAACCAATCCCAGTCTGCCATCACCTCTCTCCTCCTCCAATCAGTAATCAACTGTCAAATTTAAAAGTGCTCTCCTTCTCCTAGCCGTCATCCCGCTGTCATTCAGCAAATCTCGGCAATCGTACTCGCACGGCGTTGTTCATTCTTACCTCTGCTGCCTCCTGATCTTCCTCGCCCGCCCGATCATGTCGGGTGATGAATCCAATGATCCCCTCTCGTGTCTCGATCCGAGCGGCGAGCTTCTACCGGAGGTAGCTCCGTCTCCTTCTTCCCAATGCAGGAGCGCTCGCCTCGCCTCATCGCAGTCGGAACATCAGTCTCTCCTGTCCAATCTCAGGGCCCAAGGGATCAATCCAGCTCCCGGACTCGGGTTGTCCCAGCTTCAGGAACTGGCAAGTATGATCGATTTCAGCGAATCCGCTACGGCTTCCCCAGTCTCTGCAGGGGAGACCGCACACTCCGCTGTGGCCCAGCGCGGCCGTAAGAGGACCAGGAAGTCTGATCCACCTCGCCAAAAGACGGGGACATCTTCACGCCGGCTTCCTGCTTCCTCCACCCGCGGTATTCGTACCGCCGCAGCTGCTTCTTCTCCCGCTGGCACGTCCGCTGCCGCTCCTGCTCCACCTCATCCTGCGCCCATTCACGCCGCTGCTCCCATGGCCACCGTCAGCTTCGCACCTCCGGCTCCCCAGGACGCGGTGCTTTCCACTCTGCAGTCTCTGGTCAGGTCAGTCCAGGGCATCGATTCTCGTCTGCAGCTATTAGAAAATCGTCAGGACCAAGCACTACCTCAACCTCACCCTCTGCCAACCGCAAGCACCTCAGCAATGCCCCAGTCCCACTCACTGGCATCCGCAATCCCCGCACCCTCACTAGGTAGGCCGTATATTCCCTTTACAGCCAACATCTCACCCCGGCTAAGGCAGAAAATCCTGCAAGGGAAAGACGTCAACTTGGTTAGCCTCATTCTCCCGTCACCAGAGTGCGATAGGAAAATCTCCTCCTCAGACATCGGTAACTCCGTCATTCGTTCAGCCGATCCTCGGCTGCTCAGAGATCTCCCGATCAGCGAATTTCTCGTAGCTTTCGGGATCTTTAGGGACGTGGTGTGCTCCGTTTTTCCCGACAGGAGGGTCGAGCTGGACGCTTACCTGGCACTGATCGGTGATTTAAATCTCAGGTACGGGAGAAACTTTTTCTATCAGTACCACAAAGCCTTTTCCAGCAAGGCAGCACTGCACATCGCTCAGTCCAACATTCGCTTAAACTGGTCCATCTTAGACTCAGAGATTCTCCTTATGATCATCGGGGGGTCCCAGGCAGTTACCTGTCACACATGCGGTAATATAGGGCATTATGAATCGCTGTGTCCCCGGCTGCCCTTTCTCCCTCCGGCCCCGCCCCCTTTCACTCCAGGTCTCCACTCTGTTCCTCCAGCAACCGGCAACGCAACAGACAGCCGCGGCAGAAAGATGGAACTCTTTAACAGTAAACCTATCTGCAATAATTTCAATGAGAACATTTGCACTTACCCCAACTGTATCTTTCTTCACGTTTGCAGCGCGTGCAAAGACGCGCACCCCAGATCTGTGTGTCCCCGCCGCCTGATCCCCGCTCGCCTGGCTCGCGCTCGCCAAGCGAACCGGCGCGGCTCTCACACATCTTAAAGGAATATTCCTCTACACCAATAAATGTCCAGGCCCTGGCTGCAGAACTATCACGTCATCCAGACTCTGTTTTACTAATCATTTTCTAACTGGTCTGTCTCAAGGTTTCCGTGTGGGGGTTGTTTCTTCCATTAACTCACTTATGTCTCAAAATTTGCAGGTCCAAGTAACACTCGATGATGGATGTCGTTCCGATCTGAAGTTCTGGTCACTTCTTCTAAAAAAATGGAACGGCGTTTCATTTTTCTATGACAACATCGTGCACTCATCCGACTCCATTCAGTTTTCACGGATGTAGTTCCATCCGCAGGTTTTGGGGGGTTCTTCAAGGCAGTGGTTCGCCGACCACTGGCCTCCCGAGCTTCTTAAGCATGAACTTTCCTCTGCTCTTCATGAGATCTTCCCCATCGCAGTAGCCTGCCACATCCGGGGCCATCTCTGGCAAAGGAAAAGAATCGCAGTACTCTGCGACAGCAAAGCAGTGGTCGACATCATTAATAAAGGGCACTCCTCCTGCGGGGCCATCATGCCTTTTATGCGTCGCATCACGCGGCTGGCGTTCATCGCAATTTCATCATCACTGCTCGCCACGTTCCCTGTCATTACAACATCGTCGCTGACTCTCTGTCCCGCTTTAACTTTCAGGTCTTTCGGAAGCACTGCCCGGAGTCCCGCAAACATGCTACGCCTATTCCTCCCCTGAACAAGTTAGGCCTGTATTAGTTGCTCCCCTACAAAACTACCTAGAATCTGCTAGGGTTTACATGAGGAAGGGTCTTGCTGCTTCTACTTTAAAATCATATATTTTGCTTGGGTTACATTTGCCACTTTCTGTTCATCTCTAAACATCCCCTTAAAACCTGTCCTCATAAAAACTGTCTGTGCCTTTATCACCTACTGTACAGATGTCCGTCATTTTAAGCCTCAGTACACTCGGTGCCTTATTGCAGGGATTCAATTCAATGTAAGATGTGATGATCCCTCATTTCCCAGCTTGTTCGCTAACCCTTCGATCAAGTTATTACTGAAGGGAATTCGTAAATGCTTCCCCCAAGTGCAGGATAACAGACGCCCTATTACTTTGGACGTTCTGCACAACATGTTAAATGTCCTTTGCAAGGGCTTGTTTTCTCCATACACAGATTCTCTCTTATCTAGTGTTTTTCTATTAGCCTTTTACGGTTTTTTGAGGATTAGCGAATTCACTTCCTTCTCAAATGTATTTGATTCTAACAAAGATATCAGCTTTGCTGATTTAACCTTTCACCCTTCTCATTATTGTTTGTTCCTCAAACGCTCTAAAGGTAAGGGATCTTGCAGCATCGTCATTGCTCGCACCAGGTCCCACTTTTGCCCTTATAAATCAATGGTTAAATACATTCGGCTCAGATTCTCTCCCGATTCATCACCTCTCTTTCTAACACCCAGTAACAACCCTATGTCTCAAAACTGGTTTATGCAGCATTTACGTAAGGTTCTCCAGCAGTGCAATCTCCCATCTCATCAGTTTTCAGGCCACTCCTTTAGGATAGGGGCGGCCACCTCAGCTGCCATGCAAGGCATCTCTTCTGCTTCTCTCCAGCAAATGGGACGCTGGTCTTCCTCGGCTTACGCATCCTACATTCGTCCAGACTCCCACTCCATATTGGCTGCCCAAAGATCACTGAAGCCTTAGCTATTCGGTAAGCGTGCATATCTCTGGTGGTGGTATCTCAATTCAGTGGTTGCAATATAGTGGTTAGTATTGCAATTTCTCAACCCTGTCCGCTGCATAGAATCGCAGTCTTTCACACTGTTCGCTGCATAGCATTGCAGTCTTTCAATCCTGTCCACTGCATAGTATTACAGTCTTCACCCTGTTAGCTGCATAGCATTGCAGTCTCTCAACCCTATCCGCTGCATAGCATTGCAGTCTCTCAACCCTGTCCGCTGCATAGCATTGCAGTCTCTCAACCCTGTCCGCTGCATAGCATTGCAGTCTCTCACCCTGTCCGCTGCATAGCATTGCAGTCTCTCAACCCTGTCCGCTGCATAGCATTGCAGTCTCTCAATCCTGTCCGCTGCATAGCATTGCAGTCTCTCAACCCTGTCCGCTGCATAGCATTGCAGTCTCTCAACCCTGTCCGCTGCATAGCATTGCAGTCTCTCACCCTGTCCGCTGCATAGCATTGCAGTCTCTCAACCCTGTCCGCTGCATAGCATTGCAGTCTCTCAACCCTGTCCGCTGCATAGCATTGCAGTCTCTCAACCCTGTCCGCTGCATAGCATTGCAGTCTCTCAACCCTGTCCGCTGCATAGCATTGCAGTCTCTCAACCCTGTCCGCTGCATAGCATTGCAGTCTCTCACCCTGTCAGCTGCATAGCATTGCAGTCTCTCAACCCTGTCCGCTATATAGCATTGCATCTCTCACCCCGTTCGCTGCATAGCATTTGCACACTCGTTCCCCATTCGCTGAATAAGCTTGCAGTCCCTCCACTCGCTCCACCGCATAGCATTGCGGCCTCTTTACCCTGTCCACTGCATAGCATTACAGTTTGTCATTTTCATCGTTAATCTCCCGTTCCTCATTCATTCTATTTATCACTCCATTTTCATCCAATTCTTTCTAGTTTTAATTCATGTAATGTATCTTAACCATGTTTGTTATGCTTTCTCATAGATTGTTTTGCTTCTACAAGGTAAGGTATACCTTTTCTTTTTTTGGGGGGAATATCTTCGGATGCAAGCTTCTCATCCTAGATCTATCCATTACGCTGATCTACTCCCTGGTGTCTAAGCGCCAAAGTTATACACAATAAACATCATTCTTTGCATTTATTCGTCTCTCTTCATCCTTGTATTCTCTCCTGATTGAAATGGAGCTAAGCGAAAGTTCAGACAGGAAGACTATCTCCCTAAGCACACCTCCTTGTCTCCTCCCACTTCTCCTGCTATCCTCTTGCTCCTCCTCCTCCTTCTATCAACCAATCCCAGTCTGCCATCACCTCTCTCCTCCTCCAATCAGTAATCAACTGTCAAATTTAAAAGTGCTCTCCTTCTCCTAGCCGTCATCCCGCTGTCATTCAGCAAATCTCGGCCCACCTCCACCCCTCCACCGCCCATCCGGTCTTCAACCAGGAGTTCCTCATCAGGCCACATTCTTCCTACCACCACCAGTGTCTAGACCCGGGGGGAATATCTTCGGATGCAAGCTTCTCATCCTAGATCTATCCATTACGCTGATCTACTCCCTGGTGTCTAAGCGCCAAAGTTATACACAATAAACATCATTCTTTGCATTTATTCGTCTCTCTTCATCCTTGTAGTCTCTCCTGATTGAACTGATGTCAACAACGGTATTGGTGTTCTTAAATAAGGTATCAATTTACAAATGATTTAATAAGGTTGGGGATAGGGTTAACCCAAACCCTGACCCACAAACCCTAACCCTATGATATATATTATGTGGTGTGTGTGTGTGTGTGTGTGTGTGTGTGTGTGTGTGTGTGTGTGTGTGTGTGTAAAATATCAAATTCTATATAATAACGCTTAATACTACATTGACTAAGATTACTTAATGGACCGTTATTGTAAAGTGGTAGCTGTATTTGCATACTCTTGTGTATGTACTTCGGTACATACACAACCCCTGATAACTTGATGTTATTATTATCAATACATTTTCGATGATGATGATGATGATGGTATCCTCCACAATAGCGTGATAATAAACGTGTGTTCGTGTGTCGCAAGCGATTTCTTTGGACTACAGCGCCTCAGCGTACGACAGTGAAGATGTGTGTATGATTAGGAAGGTTAGGGGACATGTGAAGTGGGATTTCCCGGAATCCGTAATAGACGGTTTTTTTTTTGGTGTTTTTTTTTTTCTAAACAGGGACATGGGCGCATCCTACGCATAACGCGTGTGTGTGTGTGTGTGTGTGTGTGTGTGTGTGTGTGTGTGTGTGTGTGTGTGTGTGTGTGTGTGTGTGTGTGTGCGGCGACGTGTGTCACCAGTGCCACTCCTCCTCACCCCGTAGTTGAGAAAACCAGCAATCGCGTACGCCAACTGATAAGTGAAGCCAATATTTGTATTGAATCCCTGAGTCGGCTTTTCCGAAACGACGGTTCAGTGGCTCCCTCTCACCATACATAGCATGAGATAAATAAGCCACAGACAATGCGTGTGTGTCTAACCGCCACCTCCATATCCGGACTCTTGAACCCACGGGCTCGATCGCAACAGGTCGACACGCCAACGACAACGAGCTCGAGGCGCGCCGAGAGAAAGGAGGAGTTGCGTTCCTCCCCAGAAGCAGGCTTTCTGTTTGTCGATAAAGAAGCATGCGTTTGAATGGTCGCCAGCGAAATGTGGTCAGTCTTTTCCGATCAGGAAATCCCCTTTCGCCTCGACGTGCTACTTTTTCGGGTTATTCGCACGTGCGCGCCCACACACACGCACGCACACGCACGCACGCACACACACACAAGCTGTAACAGTTGAGCAGTATTTTAACAGCATTATCTCTAAAGAAATTGCATTGCAATGGTTAATCTATATTCATGTTACAGATTAGGGTGGTTTGCTATGTTTTTGCAAGCATGATGGCAACGTGCCTCATACCAGGACAGCAAAACACTCTTCTTAGAGTCAATTAACCGTTAAAGGCTGCTAACTGCTGTTACTCGAGGTGTCGAGTGATTTGGAAAATGGAGATGTCTGACGGAAAGATGTGCGTGCACTGCACATAGGTTCCATTTAACCTCTCAGAAGCCATTAGCCACAAGCCAACGAAAGAAGCTTTAATGATTCATGAGGTGTCTTCCCAGAACTGAGGTTACACCACTCTCCTTGGTTCGAGCCGTTAACTCCGACCGTTTCCGCACGAGTTTCAGATGGCGTTTCTCTAAACTTAACATCCGAACTTAGCGAGAACTCTGCGCGTGTCCACGGCAGAGTTAAATCAAGAGGGAGACAGAAGGTTTGTGACACCAGCGTAATAGCACCCCCCCCCCCCCCCCCCCCGCTCGTCTTCTGGTTTCAGATCCGTCTGTCCCGTTCAATCGGTCATGGGGTCCATCACCATTGTCTGGCAACACAGTAAGAGGGAGAGCCATCCCTCACCTGAATACCAGCTCACTTGGAAGACCATTGGACAGAATGAGACTGAGGACGCCACATATCGGGGCAGGGCCCCGGGGACACCAACGAGGCCAATGGGCTCCTGAGAGAAGGGGTGGTTAAAAGACGACACATTCCCGGAGAGACATCTGCCGGCCCTGAAAGAGCAAGAATGCCTCGGTGAGGAGAGAACGGCGAACCCCCCTGGCGGCTCCTTCTCGGCCCGCTTTCACTCTGGAGCCCGCCCGCCCGCCCACCGCACCGGCTCGGCCCACCTCCACGCCTCCATGCCAAGGGCCCCCCCCCCCCCCCCCCCTGCGGCACATCCCTGATGCTAGCAGGAGCCACCGGTCCCCTAAAGGAGGCTACCGCCCTGAGTGTGCATCAATCACCCCCCCCCCCCCACCCAGTGTGCTCTGGGTGCTCATGGGCTGGCAGTGTCTCCTCCTCCCTCCCCCCTCCACACCTGGACAGCAGTCTGTCTTCATCTGGACACACCTGGCAGTGCTGCGTTTGGGCCCCCCCCCCCGTTCTCCTCCCTGCATCCCTTCCAGAGTCCTGGACACTGTGCTGCTGCCCCCCCCCCCCCCCCCCCCCCCCCCCCCGAGGGGAACGTCTGAAAGAGAGGCAGCCGGTCACCCGGAGTGTCTCCCCTGCTGCTTCGCTCCTCCCGGCGTGAAGGTCAGCTTCCAGAGGCGGCGTGGGGTGGGGGGGGCGGGGGGACGTAAAGAGTCCCCACAGTCCACACACTGCACACAAGTGTCCGACTGAAGGACAGCGATGGCGGTTCGATGGCGGTTCAAGGGCGGCCAGAGGGACCGCCTGATTGAACCCCTTTCGTCGACGGACAAGCGGTCCCAGAGACCGAAGGCTCTCCACAGATTGTATTTGACGAGACGGGTCAAAATGGCCGCAATGAAAATCTTCTGTCGTCGTTTGTTCGACCGAGGCGAATACGGAGCGGAGATTTGGGTCTCGTTTATCATCGTCCTCTCGCTTGCGTTTGAGTTCTTCAACAGGGGCGACGCCAGGGTGTTGCTTGCTAGCTAAAGCAACACCAAAGCAACACCAAGTTGGCCAGAGGTTTTTTTTATTTATTTTTTTTAAAGAATGTGATAATAAAATGATCATAAAATGTTGTAATGAAAGTAATTTAATATTTGGAATAATATGGAATAATAATCTAGGTCAAAAAAATGCACTACTTTCTTTCGAGACATACAACAGTGAGTTTTCCCTCTTTGAGCCAGAAAACACCATAACGTTGTTATTAACATATCACTGAGCCCACTTGAACATAAACACAAGACACTTTATTTAACAACCACACACAGCAATTTATGGTGATAATGAAACCAAAATGTGTGAAAGTATGATTTCAAACGATATGAAAATGTAAGCGAAAATGTAAGCGATTGATGTAAGCCAGGGGTGTCAAACTCATTTTGGTTCAGGGGCCACATACAGCGTAATGAGATGTCAAGTGGGCCGCACTAGTTTAATCACAACAGAATTACCTATAGATAACAATAAGTCCATGTTTTTCCCTTTGTTTTCATGCAAAGACGTACAAGTACAGTAATCTTCATATTTAATGAAATATCCTTTTACAAAACATATCATGAACAACCTCAGATTTAAGGTTTCCACAAGATGTTGTGTTTTCGCCATGATGAGTCTCATAGTGGTGCCAATTTAATTCCTCGAGCACCGACACTTACCCACACACCAAGCACACAGGTTTCCCACTCAATGATAGAATAGCATTGTATTAAGAATTTCGAGTTTGTGTCTTTTATGCATTTTTTTTACTTTCAAAATTCATCCAGCGGGCCGGGTTGAGCCCCCTATCGGGCCGGTTTTGGCCCGCGGGCCGTATGTTTGACACCCCTGATAAGCGATCATGGCTTTTCTGTGAATGTCACAGCTTTCATGTTCTGCTATACGATGATTAGCATATTTCCAATCAAAATAACCCCCACTAACAAATGCTGACTTTTCCTTGTTCTCGCCAAATATTTTGCATGCAAAACAAAACACACGACCCGCCGATGGTGAATAACAGAGCCATTCTCTGGGCACACACTCTCCGTTACTGAGTGTGAGCCCCCTCCGCTCCTCCCCTTGTGTGACATAGTGGGCTTCCTCCGCTGCTGGTCCATCGTCAGCAGCAGCAGCTGGTTTAAAACATCCAGTGAGCTTAGGGATACTCTTTAGTAGCTCCTTTTCGCGCAACTCCTTTATATTTTTTTTTCGTTTTTGGGCACCACTCTCAAACGTCCTCCCCGACATTTCCCGCTTAGCCTACTGTCACTCAATCAAAAAGGGACACCGGACACCCGACACCCCCCCAAACTAACTGCAGACATTCGGTTAGGTGAGCCCACGGGCCATAGGCTATGGGGCCACGTGGGTCACTCCTCATTTGGATCAATCAGCAGCCACGTAACGTGCGATTAGAGTGATTGATAGAAAACCTGACAAGTTACAAAACAATAAGACATTTTCAGCTCATCGTGATCCTGAACATGGGAGGCCCCTGAACTTGGGAGGCCCCTGGGCTTCAGCCCAGGTAAGCTTGTGCATTAAAGTGGCCTTGCCTGTTGGTAAATAAGTTCAGAAGAAGGAATGCAAGGAAATACAACTTTGGGAATTACGTTGCCTATGCTATGAGTATGGTATGGATGTCGGCCTGGTATAAAGCTAGTGTTTTATAAATATTTGACAGTCAGACAGTCGGCGTAAGATATCATATGCATTATAAATCAAAGTGTAAGTGTATTTTTAAAATAAACATCGCGTCGCGAAGGTGTCAATGTAGGCTATCGCATGTGACGTTAGGCATTCTCTCGAACTCGACCGTCAGGATTCAGGAAGACCTGTCCTCGGTAAGACATTTATTTAGATTCTGTTTTTATTTCACTGGAGAATTGCGCACAGTCTCTGTTGGTATCCTACAGTAGCGAAGGCTACATTGTCATATTTTGTTGATTTTTGTATTTTGAATATACGTCAATGGGTGTGTGTAGCCCAGTCTGCTCAGATGTTAGCTGGCTGGCTGTAATTGTCCGGTGGACTGTAGGCCAAGACTTCCCATCATGAAGTCATTTTTGGTCCCGTTTTTTCTTTTTTTTTTTGGGGGGGCGGGGGGGGGGGGGGGGCAGGAACACCTGACTGCATCCTACTAACAACTTAGCTATACCAACAAAAATATCCTGGCGCCGCCAATGGTTCTCAATCGACGCACGGTGCACTTGGGAGTTGTGGTGCGTTAAACATGTCTTCTGAACATATATCACATTTACAGCACAGCTAAATCCTATGAATGCCGTGTTACTGACGATGCTTGGAAAGAAAATGGGTACCGGCCGATGTAGACGCTGTGCAGAACAGCATCCCATGATGACTCACTTTGTTTAAGACGGCTCAAGTAGAGGAGAAGATGTGGCAAACAAGGTTCAATCAACTGAATTTGAATGTTATATTCATTACCAGTCATTAAACAGGTATTGTTTGGTTATATATATATATATATATATATATATATATATATATATATATATATATATATATATATATATATATATATGTGTGTGTGTGTGTGTGTGTGTGTGTGCTTATATAAAGGCCATAGATGGTGAAAGGTTATGCTTAACAGTAGAAAATTAGCTGCAAGCAATGGCACTCATTTATAAAGGCCAATGCTTATTTCAAATTAAATAAGTCATTGCCCATGAGCCCAAGCTTAAAGGTTAGGTCTACATCAATTAAACATTCAGTTTACACTGAATCCGAATCCAAATACAGCAGTCAATTCCTTACACTGTTTGTCTCTTATTTCAGGAAAAACACTTAGTGTTGGACAAGCTATCTTACAGAAGTCAAAATGGTGTTCATCAGCTCAAGTAATCCTGAAAGAAATTCCTGTGCATGTTCACTTCCTGTTTAAATTCTTAAATTCACACTAACTAGGCTTTGAGGAACTGCTGAGGGGCTAGTGCTTCTAACGGCTGGGATGTATATGTCTATAAATAACATGGAGCTTGCGTTATTGAGTCATTTGAAACTAGGACTTGAGCGCAAAACCCTTTAACACCAAACATGAGTCAAACCTTACGTATACAGGTGAAAGAGTGGTGCGCCCCGATTGTACTTACTTATGACTCACTTGTGACCAATAAAGAGCTACATTGCTAAAGCCAGCTGCATTGTTCCCACGTTTTTATAGTCGCCATGTTGTTCTGCCATTTCCTAGAAATTATTAGCCCACATGACAGAATTAATACCATGAAACGATGAGTTGAATAAGGAGATTGAGTTTGCACACACCGAATATGTTCCCTCATTTCCCTCTTATCTTAGACATGCATGTCATTAAATTGTTCTACCAAACTAAAGAATTAAAGAGCTTAGAAAAGCAGATTTATAATATATATATACTGTGTATATGTATATGTGTATATATATATATATATATATATATATATATATATATATATATATATATATATATATATATATATATATATATATATATATATATATATGTATATATATACACTCAATCATAAATTGTGGCAGCATTGCACTGTATGGACCAATAACAGCAAAGGTCAGGCCAGACAATGTAGAGGTGTTAATGGGTTAATGTCAATATTAATGTCAATTCTTTACATCTGTATCTCCCTGGGCACCATGATACCATTCACCATGAACAAGACCAGCCGTGTTTATATGTGGGTCATTAAAAATCTAACATTCACCCACTACCAAACATGTTAGTGTTTAGGTCAGGAAGGCACAGTGTATTTGTTTAAGCATAACGTGGAGGAATGACAGTAGAAACGAGACTGCTGGTTGAATCGTGATACATGCTTTATAAATAGTGTGCTTCTTCTTTATATGTATATAAAATAATACAATACAAAATAGTCAAGGATATTGTTCAAACACAATGGTTTCCATAATGTACAGAATCATCAGGACGTCAGACAATGACAATTCACATTGATAACATTTCTAAAATGCAGACAAAAAGCTTATTTTTGCCCATATGGATCAGGCTATCGGTTGAATTAAACACAAAGAATAACTGAGCCAATAACAAATGGGGATTCGTCAAAACTGCCAAAGAGGGTTCGCAACTATAATTAAGCCGATTGGATGTATTGAACATAGGGACAATTCAGAAAGTGTTGAAGACATGTGAAAGAAACATATCTTTAGACTCAAAATAGTATATTTTGCTTAATTGGAATTTTGCTGTGTGTTGTCAGAGTGGGGTGAAATCCATCTGTAAGATTATCATACCATTTGTAGCCAGCAGAGAGTAGCATCGCCAAACGATTACAGCTGACTGCTTGTTGCAGAAGAGAAAGGGAGGAACAAATTTAGGAATTCCCTTTAGAAAAAAAGCTCTTGGGCGTGATATAATCTTCAAGATTTAAAACAATTTGTTCAAGTGCGGTCTTGATGTATAATAATATAAACAGATATGATGTAAGGTTAGATGAAGGGACAAAATATTTCTTCTTCCACCAATGAAATCATTTACATATAATTGTAAAGTTGTGCTTTTTCTTTTATACCATAATTTCAAAACCAATTATTTGGTTTTCCGGGCCGTGCGAAGTGGCAAAGCGCTCATTGTGGCCTGGCCTTCAAAACCATTTCTTACTCATTAGCTTCTCCTGCAACGTTTGCTAGCAGTCATGGTCTCTGAGGAACATAGGGGGCAGATGAACAAAAGAAAGCTGTGACTTCCAGTAGCTGCGGGTCACACTGGCCTGGCCCTCAACGGACGCCGTCCCAGATAGTGAGATGAAACGGCCGTTATTCACTTACTGAGGGACTCAGGGGTGAGGCAAGCTGCAAGCTATCTGATGGGGGTGATACACATTGTGGAGCCTGCCGCCCCCTTGAATATCAATATATAAATATATAGATATAAAGAAAAAGAATGAAACATTAATCTGAGTTACAGTAGAACAGCAGCTTTGATAAGTCACAGGACGCTACTATTATTATCATTATTATTATTATTATCATTATTAACAACCACAGTTTTTTCATGTCAAGCAAGACAAATATAGTACATTTTATTTATATCCTACCTAGCAATCAAATCCATCTACTCTTCATCTTTTAGACAGAGGCAACGTCGAGTGTATCAAATCGAGAATTGCACGCTGGAATCCCTCCACTGTTTCGTGTGTTTAGCTTAGCGATTTATTTAGTTATGAATTAGCTCAGAAATCAATGATAGCGCTGCGCCATTGGGAATCATTATGTCATACAGTGCTCTGCACGGTCGGTTTGGCAGTGCTGTGCAGAGACAGAGCGTCCGCAGCGTGGATGTGGTCCTCCGATGACCAATCTATTCTGTGCAAAACACCGCGAGTAGGAGACTCCATTTTACCAAATCGATCGCCTGATACCTACCCGTGTAAAAGTAAAAAACTGTATCGTGAGATGAGTACAAAAAAAATAAAAATAAAGTAAAATCTATTCAACTGCAATTGTAAGGATTGGCAAGTCCTTGGCGTCGGTCGATCAATATATCTGTCCTAATCGTAGATATTAGTGTCATTTAGTGTAACGGTTGAATCACTACAGCAAAGATCACTGGAGCCGAGGACGAATAACCTGTAGGAAATACAGCCCCAGTGAAGTGGGACTTAGAGGCAGACAGAGCTGTTCAGTTAATGGCGGTTAATTAACTGGTTTAATTCACGGCAGAGAAGGGCTTAGGCCTCTTGTTTGTTTGGTGGCGTAACAGTCTACCCGGGATCTTGAGACATCTTTTCATCAACTTTTGTTGTTCATTTTACCAAAAAAATGGTCTACAGAGCGTGGACCCGTTACCCTACAGAAGAGCTGTTTGTATTAAATATCACAGATTGCGCTTGTGTCTCGGTTCACATTTACAAATTCCCCTGCTGCTAACAGGCTTTTAAAATAACATCACATCATTTATCAGTGTCCCAGGAAGACCGGGACGTATTCTACTCCTTCAAATGGTCCGTTATTCCCAGTGTCAGCAAAAAACAGCAAACGGGAACCAATTCGGGAAGAAAAAAAAAAAAAACGAATCTTCTCGACTTCAGATCATCTTCATGTTGAACTTCCGCGCTCCACCTTGACCGCCGCTGGCTGCCGGGCCGTCCACCTTCCTGAACGAGTACTCCACCGAGAAGTTGTTCTTGTGCTGTCCTCTCCCTCGACTCCACACAAACAGCAGAATGAAACAAAAGAGGACGACCCCCAGGAACATGATGCAGCCCATGGCCGTGGAGATGAGGATGGTCTTCAGGTCCAGTGTGAACTTCAGGAACACCCGGGTGTCGTTCAGGTTTGTGTCGTTCAGGTCCCCGGCGTAATACGTGCGGTTGGCCATGAGGGCCGCGTCCAGCGGGAGCCCGCTCACCGTGAGCGTGGCAAAGTAGGTGTCGTTGCCGCCGGCGTTGCTGGCGATACAGATGTAGGTCCCGCTGTCTGTGACCTGGGCGTAGCGTATCTCCAGCGTCCCATCTGGCAACACCGTCAGGCGCCCGGTGCTTTTGGTGGTGATGCGCCGCCGCTGGGGAGAGATCCAGAATATCACCGGCTTTGGCTCGCCCTCCGCCTGGCAAAGGAAGGACACCACCTGGCCCTCGCGGGCGGTGATCTGCTGCAGCCGTCTGTTGCGGATTTTTGGCTTTTGACAGGTGAAATGGTCAAAGAGAGCCGAGTCCGAGAAGGCGTTGAGGGCCCGGCCCCGCACCTCCACGGGGGTGGTGCACACCGGGGCGGCCCCGTCGAAGTTGAGGGTCTTCCTGCGCTGGAGGATCCAGAGCAGACGGCAGTCACAGGCCAGGGGGTTCCTGTCTAGACGCAGGGTCTCCAGCGCGTTGACAGACTGGAAGGCGCCCTCCTCCAGCGTCACCAGGCCGTTGGCGGACAGGTTGAGCAGGCTGATTTGCCGCAGACCGCCCAGCGCATATGGCTGCACTGTCACCAGGTTGGTGTTGACCATGTGCAGCTCCTTGAGCCGCACCAAGTCCCGCAGGGCCCAGGACTCGAGGACTGGGATGGGATTGTAGGAGAGGTTCAGGCTGGTGAGGTGGGCCAGGTGACGCAGGGCAGAGGTGGGCACGGAAGTGAGGTTGGTGTGAGTGATGGACAGCCAGGACAAGTTGAGGCCCTGCAGGCTGTGGGGGGAGATGTACTCCAAAAGAGGCCAGTGGTCGATCTCTAGACCCCTCAGGCCGCCCAGCTTCCGGAAGTTCTGGTCCTCCAGGGCGGAGATGCTGAGGTAGCGAAGCCGCAGGGTCACCAGGCTCCGGAGGTATGACAGGGACTGGCTGGAGATCGAGGTCAGGTTGCAACGCTCGATGGTAAGCTCCCTCAGTCCCACCAGGCCGAGGAAGGCCTTGTTGGAGATGTAGACCAGGTCGTTGTCTCCCACCTCCAGCCTCCGCAGGCTCCTCAGGTCCTGGAACGTAAAGTCCAGAAGAATGACGATTTTATTCCCACTCAGGTCCAGCGAGGTGAGGTTGACCAGGCGGGAGAAGGTCCCCATGGGGACCAGCTTCAGCTGGTTGCCCCTCAGAGACAGAATGCGCAGGCTCTGCAGACTGGCGAAAGCATTGGGCTCCAGCACACTGATGGTGTTCCCGCTCAGGTCCAGCTCCTCCAGACGGAGGTAGGGCAGCAGGTCCCCCTGCTCCACCCAGCGCAGCCTATTCTCGCTGAGGTCCAGCACCTTGGTGTCCAAGGAGATGCCGTCGGGCAGGGCGGAGAGACGCTTTCCCTGACAGGACACCGACTTGAATTGGGCCGAGCACTCGCATCGCTGGGGGCAGCCCTGACTGCAGATGGACGACACCATCACCGTCTGCAGCAGGAACCAGTGGAGCAGGAGGCAGCCCAATTGTTGTCCCAGGCACGATGCCATGGTCCCCCCCCCCTCCTCGACCACCACCACCACCACCACCACCACCGTTCTACCGCTTCCTCCTGCGCCTCTCTGGGGATGGATCACCAGGCCAGACACCTGAGACGAGGGAGAGAGCGAGAGAGAATAAGCGAGAGAGAGAGAGAGAGAGAGAGAGAGAGAGAGAGAGAGAGAGAGAGAGAGAATGAGCGAGAGTGGGAGAGAGAAAATGGGGTTTGGTGTGTTAGAATAATTGAGAGAAAGCGAATGGAGAAGGGTATAACATGTGTGTACGTGTGTTTGTACGTGTGTGTGTGTGTGTGTGTGTGTGTGTGTGTGTGTGTGCGCGTATGTATGTTTGTGAGGGGAAGGACGTAAAAGCAACTCAATTCCAACTCAGCAGCTGCAACCAAGCAATCCTAAATGGGCGGCATTTCAATTACAGACTAATTAACCTGGCACACAAGTGGAATTAAAGCCAGAACGCTCCTGAAGGACTGTTTCTGTATTCACTGAAGACTTCCAGTTGGGTTCCAGATGAGAGCTCAACTCGTCTTAGATCTTAAAAGGATCAATAAAAGGATCTCTCGCGCTTTTACTGTACGACACTAGCTTGAAACTCTTAAAGACTCTAGCTTGACTCTTAAAAAAGACATTGTAAAAACCTAGTGAAACCCCAAGAGGTAAGGTTGTGTGTTTGTATTCAGTGTTTGCCATGGCATTAGGCCATTTTCTTTGAACAAATGTTTTCAGAATAGTTTCGCTTGAATGGTTTTTCCATGGAAAACGAGACAGAGACACAAGACAAGCGTGGCGATCCCACACACGTGGCGTGCCTTCGAGTCGGACAGGAAACTACAAAAACGCAAAGCAGACATACTGTATGTACGACGCAAGTCAACAAAGGCTGTACATCACATCTAAATGTAAAATGAACGCACCCACCATAACAGACAGAAGTGTCCAATGCATCAGCTCGCGAAGTGAGCTATTAGTCTATAGGACAGGTTGACAGCTCATTTCGCATAGGTAGTCGTAGGCAAGGTCACTCGCTCCGGTGTCACGCCACAACCCACTGCATCACAATAAGCCCCTTCCATCAGATATTCTGCATAAGTCCATGAGGCATGAGGCCTGCCATAAGAGAAGCTGGCCTGGCCCGCCTATGGGTTTCGTATGACAAACACATGTGCTCGGCTTTTACCACGCGTGACCGACCGTGCACGTACACGCGCACACAGGCACACACGCGCGCACAGGCACACACACGCGCACACACACACGCACGCACTCGCACACACACACACACACACATGCACCCACGCACGCACCCACACACCCACGCACGCACATACCCACACACGCACGCACCCAGGCACGCACACACAGGCACACACATGCACAAATGCATGTTTGCATACAAACATGCACGCACTACATACAACAGAATTACCAATTAATACATAAGATTGCAGAACATACAATGGGCCGCATGGGAACGCATGTTGAACAGCACCATGATAATTGAACAGTGAGGCAGATGGCTGGGTTTAAATGTATTAAAAACCCACGAGCTGTCACTCCCATTACCTAATACATGAGGCGGTAACTCACTTAGTAGATCAATCCACTTGCCTCGCTGTGAAAATGACTCAAAACTAATTCATACATTCTTACATGAAACGGGACAAACAAGCATTTTCCATCCAAAGGCGAGAGAGAGATAAAGAGCGAGAGAGTGAGAGAGAGAGAGAGAGACAGAGAGAGAGCAATAGCCAGTGACACACAACATAACAACCATTAAACCACAAGACAGCACTGGAGAGGAGCCATACAGCAGTTGCAGGGAAGTGGAGAGTACAAGTGTGGTGGTGGTTGGGGTGTGTGTCTGTGTGTGTGTGTGTGTGTGTGTGTGTGTGTGGCGTGTGAGTGTGTGTGTGTGTGTGTGTGTGTGTGTGTGTGGCGTGTGAGTGTGTGTGTGTGTGGCGTGTGAGTGTGTGTGTGTGAGTGTATGTGTGTGTGTGTGTGTGTGTGTGTGTGTGTGTGGGGGGGGGTTGGTTGAGTCTGTCAGGCTCACACCTGCTGCTGGTTCAGATGACTTCATCAACTCCCCTCCGCGTCTCCCTCACCCACTCACGCTCTGATTCACCGCCCTGTTCCCGACCCCGCTCGCCCATAATTCACCATGACACCAGATTCATTTGACTCGCCCGGCTATTTGCCCATGTAAGGTCAGCCAGGACTTGGAGGCAGCCGTTCCCACAAGCAGCGGCCGAGGTGGAAAGAAAACAAAAACAACGTGCAGGGCCGTCTTTATCACAAAAACACCGGCCAAGCGCTTCCACTGGAGACCTGTTGCCCTCCATGTTTTCTCCTTGACCTTTCGGCTGCCGTTGGTTTCTTTTTTTTTTTTTTTTTCCAACCACCGTGATTAATTGAACTCTCGGGAGCCGCGGACAGATGGTGCCCAGGCAAGGGTACTTGTCGTTAATTAGAAAAAACTGCAGATGATACGCCTTCGCCGCCAGAACGCCTGTAAACCTCGGCCCCTGAAACACGCAGCGCTCGCGCATTATCACCTCGCGGCTCAGGCGGTCATCTGTCCACTCGATATATATAACGATCTGAGAGAAGTCCTGCAATTAAAAAGGCCACGCGGAGGTCTCTGTGTATTCGGTAATCAAAGACAAAAAAAAAAATCACTATACAAGCCCTCACCGGCCAGCCCATCACAAGTAGCATGTTATCGCATGTTATCGCATGTTATACCCTCCCACAACAGCCCACACGAGACACTCACCTGTTGGAGCACAAGTTCAACATGACTGCTCTTTAAATAGCTGGGTGGTGGTTGTGGGTGGGTGGGTGGTGGTGTAGGGGGGGGGGGGGGGGCTTCTAAGAGGAAGGAGGCGGAAAAAAACAAAACAACAATATTTCAGCTCAGCAACCATACACCCTGTTTGACCCTTGCCCCCCCACCCCCCCCCCCTAAGCCACACCCTACCCCTCTCCAGTTTCCCAGCGGTCACGCGGTCAGTTCCTCAGGCCCCCATATCTAGTAGCCAGCCCCCTCACCCCCCCCCCCCCCTCGAGGCCCCAGTATTGTGGACTCCTACACAAATTCACAGGAGGGCCCCTTGGTGAACTGATGCAAGGGTGGAAATGAACATGAGTCGATGGTTCAGTCGCTGCAGTACAGTAGAGCCACACTGATCCACAGTTTACACTAAGTGAGGATTTAGATGCCAGCTTATGCCTGCCTCTGTGGTTGTGTAGTTGTGTGTTGTGTGTGTGTGTGTGTGTGTGTGTGGTGTGTGTGTGTGTGTGTGAGTGTGTGTGTACGTGTGTGTGTGTGTGTGTGTGTGTACGTCTGTGTGTGAGTGTGTGCATGTGTGTACGTGTGTGTGTGTATGTCTGTGTGTGAGTATGTGTGCGTGCGAGTGTGTTGTGTGAGAGTGTGTGTGTGTACATCTGTGTGTGCGTGTGTGTGTGTGTGTGTGTGTGTGTGGTGTGTGTGTGTGTGTGTACATCTGTGTGTGTGTGTGTGTGTGTGTATGTACATCTGTGTGTGTGTGTGTGTGTGTGTGCCTGTGTGTGTGTGCCTGTGTGTGTACGCGCGTGTGTGTGTGAAATTTGTTTTATTTTAAGTGCAGCAGATGCTAAAGAATAGCTTGTCGCCCCAGGAATCTCCCGGTGAACTCCAGGCTCAGAGCGTGTTAGACATAATCGATGGGTTCTGAGGAGCGGTGTGTGTGATTCCACCCCCGATGGAGAGTTCGTCGGAGGTCCTAATTGGGATATTTGTCCCGCGTGCGCGACAAAGCCCAGGACACGCCGGGATAATGAATACCCATGGAACCAATTACTAATTATGAATTATGATGAATTATCGGTTTAGCCTGAAATGCCAGTTACTTAGCATACATTTTACAGTAGCGGCGGCCTGTCCCCTGCTGGCCACGTCAACCGGATGTAATTAATCACCCTTGATTGTTTCCTGGGGGGAATTAGCATTTTTTAAATGGTAAAATCTCTTGCAACATTAATTGAAAGCCCCTTATCCAATCACAGAGCTTGAGCCGTTCAGCCGTGCTGAATCTCCCTCCCCCGCTCTGGGGGGCGGGAGGGGGGTGGGGGGGCACCGCAGACAGGGGCCGTAATGAGGAGCAGTGCGTCAGGAGAACAACGACAGCATAGTGGGAGGACACCATTGACTCTGAGTGGATGTGCCTTTGGACCGCCACCGCAATTACCCTTCAGATACACTGCAGAGCACCACGCAGAGAGAGGAGCGCGCATGCGCCCGTGTGTGTGCGTGTGTGTGTGTGTGTGTTTGTTTGTGTGGGACGGAGTGGGACTGAGAGAGATGGGGGGGGGGGGGGGGGGGGGAGGGGATGGGGTGAGAGATGGATGGAAAAGAGTTAGTGATAGATAGAGCGAGAGACAGAGAGCGTGAGACAGAGTGAGAGACAGAGAGAGAGACAGAGACGGAGAGAGACGCGGAAGAGAGAGAGAGAGAGAGAGAGATGTAGAAAGACATGTAAAGACTGATAAAAGAAAAAGACAAAAGACAGACAGACACAGAAGGACAGCTAGATACTGAGGGAGGGAGAGAGAGAGAGAGAGAGAGAGAGAGAGAGAGAGAGAGAGAGAGAGAGAGGGGGGAGAGAGAGGGGAGAGAAAGAGAGGAGCCGAGTGCAGGTTATCTAGCAACAGAGCCGGATTTAGCCCATGGAGTGGGCTGCGGAGCGCAGCAGGGGTACAGAGGTCTTGATGAGAGACTCCGCATGATTCTGCCTCTTTTTCCCCGCTCTCATCCACGCTCCCCTCACCTCCCGTATCCAAGCGCCCCC
>JAXIVH010000003.1:5663033-5675748 GCA_036785325.1 Urophycis tenuis | reverse complement strand
GTGAGTATCTCTCTCTCCCTCTGTGAATCCATCTCTATCTCCAGCCATCAGTACCGGTGTTCCACGTAACTACATAGACACACCAAACCACAGGTGCACGCTCCGCGGGGGTGGGGTGGGGGGGTGCTGGAGAGCCCCACCTCGCCTCGTCCTTCATGGCCGTCTCGCAGGCGAAATCAATCAGGGGGGGGGGGGGAGACGTCTGAAGGGGGGCGAGAGTTCTCGTCTGAAGGACTGGAAGTATAAACTCATTTGTGACCCAATAATCTGCTGCCAGCCCAGACAAGGTGAGGTTGAAATGAAAACCTATTGGCTGCGGGGGTCTCCAGACGGTCTATCATCTAAAAGATATATGTCACCATGACAGCGGCCCGAAACGTGGAAATATTGTTTTCTGGGAGCTTCAAGGCCTTTAGCTTGTTGTTTTACCAGTGTGTGTGTGTGTGTGTGTGTGTGTGTGTGTGTGTGTGTGTGTGTGTGTGTGTGTGTGTGTGTGTGTGTGTGTGTGTTGGGGGGCTTAGAAGTAACATGTGGGCAGGTGTGTGTGTCACACACACACACACACACACACACACACCTTTACAAACGACCTTGGTTTAATTTCCTGCTGGACACACCAATCACAAATCTCATCAACTGTAGCTGGAGTCGCCCAGTATCAGCTGTGAAGGAGAAGGTTATTGAAACATTAATATCACACTCCAATCGATAACACGCTCCACCTTGTGCGCGCACACACGCACACACACAGGCAGGCACACACAGACATGCGCGCACATACACAGTCACATGTGCACACACATGTACACACAGGCACATGCACACACACACACACACACACACACGCACACACACGCACACACACACGCACACACACAGGCACGCGCACCACACATGCACACACAGGCACGTGCACACACGCACACACACACGGGCACACCCCTAGGTCGTCTCACACGAGCGATCCATTTGCCTGGAAATCAGGCCCGTCTTCCTCCTAGACCCTTTTTTTTTTTTTATATGTGTCATTGTGTGCTCAGGAGCCATGAGGGAAATTCATATTGGTAATGAAATGAATCATTCATGGGATGACTTCTGGCAGCACCGCCAAGACAGCCAGACTGCACGCGGACTCCATATTTGCCGTGCTGTTTGTCTATTTTCCACGACAGAGCCGCCGACAATGAATGATTCTGAGTGTGTGCTTACGCAAGAGGAGGAGAGGGGGGGGGGGGACTTGTTGATACATTGGATTGTGGACCGGCTAACTGTGTGTGAGTGTGTGTGTGTGTGTATGGGGTACACATTAACTCTGAATAATATTCACATTGTAACTCGGCTGCCCTATTGGCTTGAATGCTCAATACCACACAACAGGAATCATTCAGTCACACACACACACACACACACACACACACACACACACAGAACAATGAAAACCACAAAAGGTCTAGGAGTGGTCGGACACTAATCAGTGTAATTTCCCCTCAGACGGGACCAAGTCACATTATCATCCCGGTGCAAAATACAGCAACACAGCTTCACAAAGTGGATATTGAAGCAGAATAATCAGAAGTAATGGAGCCCTTCCCAGGTCCAGCTTCCTCTCCCGTCGCGGCAACAAGCCTGTCAATGAGGCGGTTCATTTCGCGCCAACAGGAAACACTATTCTGCTTGGACGAGATGGGAGTATTTGCGAGTTTTGGGATGCTTGGTAATTTGCGTGAAATGGGCATGCTGTCCATGTGGCTAATTTCAAACACACATTAGACTTTAGCAACAGCTTATTTTGTTCATATTTCCATCCATCCTGCTAATTTGGTCTTACGTTAAGCGTCAACTGCGATCAAACTCTTCCTGTCGACGACAGCTGTTGTCTTTTCAAGCTGGGCAGGGACGCCCTCTCTCTTGTACACCAATCCCCATGTGCGCACACATGCGCTAAACCAATTCATCTTGGCCAGGGAGAGCTTCCCAAAACAAGGCTTTTTTTTTCCCCAACCAAAACATAGCGTCAACTATGAAAAGCATCAAAACATCAGTCATGCACAATAAAAAAAGAAAATCACAAATTGTACAACGAATAATCTACGGCCTCATCTGCATCTCGCCGTTTCAGGATGGCGTCTGAATATTGATGTGAACGCCGCCGCCGCCGTCGTCTGAGCTTTTAGACGGACGCACCGCATGCAGGCCTCCCGCTTCCTTCCGTGTCTCGAAGCCTTGATGGGGAAATTTCCGGTGAATCGATGGCAGTAATGAGCGCCCCTGTGACGCCGCCGCCGCCAGCCCCCTGCGGAACGGGTGTGCCAGAAGTTGTGTGATTAAAAGCACTTCTGACTGAGTTAGGTTTATCCGTCCTCAGATAACACCGACCCACCCCGCGGTTCTCCCACAATATTTAGCCCCAAAAATCAATGAGGTGGTGGGTGGGGGGGGGGGGGAGTGGTTGGGGGGGGGGGGGGTCCGTGATGAGTGGATTGAGCGTCAGCTGACCAACCCAACAGGGCACAGCTGTGTTTTTAATCCTGCCGGATGGGTCAGAAAACACAGCGACACGTGGGATTATGTGCTTATCCCGGCCTAGACGCTCTGCTCAGTCAATTAGCCAAGTGTCGCCACTCGCAAGCCAAATTGCGCAAAAATCGGTAATAGTAGTAGTAGTAGTAATAGTAGTAGTAGTAGTAGCAATAGTATTGAAGGGGGTGGGTGGGTGGGTGGGGGGAGACTTTAGCGTTAGCTTTAGCGCTAGCTTGACCTCTTAAAAAGAGGCGAGCCATCGATGAGCCGCTGTCCGCTCCCCTGCTCGCCGGGCCCCTGGAACGGCGTTGAGAGGTCTCATCATTGTCCTGAGCTGGAGCGCGTGAGCGGAGCGCCTCTCTGGGGGGCTTCCCCCCCGTCTGCGCCGCGTTCCTCCTGCCTGCTTTATACCTCCATCCTTCTGAAGATGATGGATGCTCTCCAGAATCCTCAGGGAACGCCGGGAAGCGGAGCTTGGCAGCTGCCTGTGTGAGTGTGTGTGTGTGTGTGTGTTCAAGAGAGTGTGTGTGTGTGTGTGTGTGTGTGTGTGTGTGTGTGTGTGTGTGTGTGTGTGTGTGTGTGTGAGTGTATGTGTGTGTGTGTGTGTGTGTGTGTGTGTGTGTGTGTTCAAGAGAGTGTGTGTGTGTGTGTTGTGTGTGTGTGTGTCTGAGTGTGTGTGTGTGTGTGTGTATGTGTGTGTGTGTGTGTGTGTGTGTGTGTGTGTGTGTGCTGTGTGTGTGTGCGCGCGGAGGCGGAAGCGTTTGTTTTTTTGCGACTGTGTGTGTGTGCAAAAGGCTCAGCCGAGACAAGGGCAGAGCAAAAAAGGGTCAGAGAGAAAGAGAGGGAAGAGCAAGAGAGAGAGAGAGCGATAGCGAGTGAGGGAGATATAGCGTGAGAGAGAGAGAGGGAAACGGAGGACAGAGAGAGAACATTTAACAGGCCATTTTTGTTGGCTGACATTAAGAGTCTCATTGTCAGGCAGCAGATAAAAACCTACAGGTCAGACAGCGGGGAACCTGGGGAGCAGCCAGACCCGGCTGTCACTCACCGAAGGTGATAATATACCTGTGCTCCGATGGGGGGGGGGGGGGGGGGGGGGGGGACGAGGGCTGTATGGCTGTCCCGAGCCTTAACAGTGGGCAAGCTCATTGAAAGACATAACAAAACAGCCCCCATTCCGCCACAACATAACACAGCAGGTTCACTAATAGCCTCTAAAAATGTGTGCATGTGGCCAGTTGCGACTGAACAAGGAGCCCAGCGAGTCAGGACAGTGAACAAACGAAGAACGTGGCCTTTGTTGTTTTGTCGGGCGCAGCTGGACCGCGGGGCATGGATTTCAGAGACCTTCCGCAGACCAGGCATTCATCCTGCAGTTTAAAAAAGGCAAAGAAAAGAAAACTTCTGGGTTCAAAAGCAGTCCCCAGCTGGCTGAAAACACAAGCAAGGAAAAGGTTGAACCACCCCCCTCGCCCACCTCCCCCCCCACACACACACACACACACACACACACACACTCACTCACAATCCTTCCCACACACACATTTTCTCCTAGCAGGCTGCTGGAGAACTTGCTCCCTGGAGACCCACAATCCTCATTTTGTATCCAGTTATCCCGTTACCAATTCCACACACACACACACACACGCACGCACATGCACGCACGCACACGCACACACACAAACACGCACAACATACATAATCCATTTCGAAATGTGGTTGGTTTCTGCCAGGTGAAACCAGAATGTACTTAAAACAGTGAGAGGTGAGAACATAAAAGAGGCTTGTTTGAAATAATATTTTATACAGTATCTCATATGGTTCTGGATGGAAACTGGAGAGGGACGACGTGAACACACCTTGATGTTTTTATAGCTTCATAGGGGCCGGGGTGCGGTGTGTTTATTTTACCTGGGTTTTATTTGGGTTTCAGAAAGGCATACAGGGACATTCCTAATTGGGTCACAATTGCTGGACTTCTCTTTAGCTGGATTCATAGGGCCTTGTGAGACCCTTGTGATCTCACACTATGGCCTCAAGGCCATTGAAAGGCTGGTCCCAAGTTTGGGAAAGGCTAGGAAAAGCTGCACCCATGGGAGCGAGTTTAAGTCTGGACAAGGAGCGCCGAATTTTTAGAAGCATGATGTTGCCAAAGGGGAGTGTGGCAATCTACGGAGCATCCAAACCTTTCAGCCGAAACAACCTGAATAACGAGTTTTAAAAGATGAACACAAATCTGCAGAAGGCTGTTTCTCAGTTTAGGGACACATTTTGGATTTGGTAACAGTGAAAAGAGCAGTAAAGTCACTCAGATTGGGAGGCTGCCACCGTATTTGATAATCAATTTCTGCCCAGACAAGGCCAGACTGATTAAGAAATATATAATATCTGGCTGGTCTCACCGGGCTGGCATTCATATAGCTATAGATAAATCTCTGTATAGGCTCTTTAAAAATTTAACTATGCATAGCATATGTAATTGCACAGCGACTTGAAATTTGCCTTTGTCTTGGAGGAACCGCAGCAATAACCAGGTAATTTAAAAAGGTAGCAGTGAGTCCGATGCAATATTCTTCAGCTGATTTTTGAAGGTAATAAATATCTTTTTTTTTAATCTTGTTGAGTGGTTCATTTTAAAATGAGCCTTCACAATAAAGCAGATTTGAAGAAAAAAAAAAATTAAAGACGGTGTTCTCCTACAACCTCCCATTTTCAGACGAGTGCTGGTTTAACGACGCGATGTTTTTATAATATTTTATGAAGACACATTTATGCCTGGCTGTTCCGTTTGCAGGATCCCATTTGAATCCAACAACCATCGACCACTTTTATGGCCTCTGGTTTCATTTTGCGGCTACTTTTTATTTATTTGGGATCCGCGACTCCCTTTACATTTGTACTTGTAAAGTTGCAGCGCAGTGGAGGGAATGAAATCCTATAAACACCGGCGGGAGGAAAAAAATAATAAAATAAATCCAAGCTAGGACTCATTTGTATTTGTAAGATTTGTTGCCAATAGTACTCGCTGAAATAAATTGTTAGGGTGCAGATGCACCGAGTTGTAAAACAGGTCTCATTCCATGGTAATAGCAGACGGCGGTGCAAGGTAGCCAGTGTTTCATTTAATGTGTTTGCCTCGCCTCCGGCTCATCACCAAAGTAATTGGTTAAAAAGTCCACAGAAGGGACGGGTCGCCAATGCAGATTGGGGCTGCAGGACGCTCCTCTTGGCCAGTGCAGCAGAAAACCTAAAGGCATCCAACACATACATCTACATGAATTAACCCAGTATTCCAAGGAATTTAGGACAGACACTGGAGGAGATGTGACATGGTTGGATGTCTGCTTTTCCATGGGTTCCATCATTATAATCAGGGGGTAAACATAACACACAAGGACCCAATCTAAAAGCTCATTACACTTTTTAAGATGGATGACCACAGGCCAAAACGTGCAGGGAAGCCGCGAGGAGGCTGCAGTACCGCGTAACATAGCATAGGATTTGTGGGTACAGGACTTGTCAAGAGTGGTGCTACTAAAAGCTTTTACGCCCTGTAGAAATTCACAATACATCAGTCTGTGGGCTATAAGCTGGCAAGCACCACCACTGAAAAATAGCACCCGTCTTAGTTACGTATAGAGATAAAGCTGAGGCCAAAGTATGGCGAGGAAAGCCGTCCTTGGTCTGATGAAATAACATCCGTTTATATAAATTTCCTGTTTGAGTCCATTAACAAAATGGTGTGCATGGTGCAAAACAACCATATGTGCCCTCATAAGAACAGACAAGATTAAAACATTAAATGGGATTAAAAAAAAAAAAAAATCCCAAAACAAATTACTTGCATTAAAATTAAGCTGCTGAAGATCCCCCCCATAATGCCTGTGACAAACAGGAAGCTGTGCTGCAATGTTAGCAATTTGCCAACTTCCCCAAACTTAAGAGCAGCGCATGCAACTCTGCCACAGCACTGACCTCGCGATTGGCTCACATGAGGGGCTGCCGTCCACAGCAACCCCTTTTGAGTGCATAGCTAAACGATGGGAGAAATGCATGCTACAGGCCACAACGCCGCGGTTAGCTATACCTCAGATGTACAATACTACAATTACAAAAATCGAGTTACTGCAGAGTGCACTTTACCCTGACAGAAGCAGTGCAGTATTTAGTGAAGTGGCCAAGAACGAGTTCACGGTCAGTGAACTGTAAATGGCTGCGATCAAACCGAGTGTAGTAGCACAAGTTGTGCAATGCATTTCATAAGAGAAACTGAAAGACTGCCCGTCAGCTACAGAATGGCCATCCTTCACACCAGTCCCTGCAGAGCAGTTCACGCACAAGAGTTCAGAAAGCAGAGCGCTGCATTTGCCGTGCAGGTTTTTTTTTTCGTGGGGATGCTAAAACTCAGCACAGAATGTCCCTAGGCGTTACAAAACAGTCATGCAGCATTAGTCAGAGATGAAGGCTACATACGAACGGCTTACTCAGGGAACTGGCTGCTCAATCCGGGAACGTTTTTCTCTCTTCTTGATACATCTTACACCTGCGTGTCCCAGTTTACACAAGCAATCCAGTTCAGGATGCATGACAGATAAGTGACAGCCAGGAGGCTACGGGAACAAAAAAAAAAAAAAATCACAAATGGAATAATCCCAACAAGACTTCTGAAGCCAAGCAAGGCCTCCGAGCCATTCGTTTACCTCATCTGCAATGCAACACAGTGCACTACTGCCTCCTAGGGGCGAGAGACCAGTCGGCAAATTTAAAGGCAGTTATACATTTATTGAAACGAGTACAAAATACAGACGCATACAAAAAACACGGCGGCAAAGGGCGTTCAGAGTGCAGGACGACGACACGCCCGCTTCAGGGAGAAGTGGCGGGAGGAACGGCCTGCGGGCGAGAGAGAAAAAAAAACAAACGAAAAAAAAAACAAGCCGAGTCAAGAGGCCGCCGTCGCCGCACTCGGGGAGAGCAATTACTCAGCATCGATTAAGCAATTACCACTTCTTCGATGAGGACGACGCCCTGCTCGGTGACCTCCAGGTCGCTCTCCGTGTTGTTGTGGGAGCAGTACTCCTCGCTCTCCGTCTCCACCGCGCTGGGCTGAGGGGAGGAGAAGCCGCCGTTAAAGACACGGGAAGCAGGCGGCCAGTCGCTCGCCGCCAAGGACGCCATTTCATGGTGTGACGGGTAAAGGGGGACTCATTCCCAAAAAAAAAAAAAAAGTACAGCGTACATGGGGGTTTTTCGGCACCAACCTGGTAGTCGGGGTCCTCGTCTGAGCCTTCTTCCTGGGCCAGCTCCTGGCTGAGGGCGTCCACCCAGCTCTGCAGCTCGGGGTCATCGTCGTCGTCCTCATCCAGCTCGTCCTGCTTCCTCTTGTTGCCCTTCCCACACGGCTTGGTGGGAGAGATCCGGATTTCTGCACACAAAAAGAAAAAAGTGAGGTATACAGTTCAGCCGAACAGGTCCCACCACAAGCCCTATTTTGAGTGAGCCATCAAAAAAATAAAAATGGGTTTTCCCACTTAGCTGCAATACACACACACACACGCATATGCATGCCAAAGACACATGAAAACCGCAGTGTTGGTTCTTCGTGTGAACAGATCAGCGGCTACAGCACGTTTATATTGAAACACGAGTATGGACGACAAACGGCGCAATGGTGAGGCATTAACGGGTGGTTCTACTTCGTGCACTCAAAAACTAAAAGCACTCGAGTCTAATGACACCATTGTCGAAAATTATATTGCCCATTACTTGCAGTAGGTACTACATACAACTTAGTAGCTCGCCAGAGTTATTGATGTTGTCAAAATGACATTCTGGTTGTAGAGAAAGTAGCTGAGGAGATATATATATATACACATGAATAAAACCTTTGCCAATGTGTGCACGTTGAGCATTTGGATACCCCGGTCAACCCACCTGGGGAGAGGGAGCAGCCGACGCTGGTGGGCACCGGGTAGCCCATGGCGCTCTGCAGACGGCGAGGCAGGACGGACAGAATGACGCGGGTCACTCGGCGCAGGCGCTTCAGGCCCGCGCGGCTCGGGCGAGCAGGGGTGGCCGTCGTGGTGACCGCCGTGGTGGGCACTTGGGAGCAGTTATTCGGTCTGAACCCAAACATGTACCAAACACCGCGGTAGGCACGAATCTAGCGGGGAGAAACGATTGTTACGACGGGGAAAAACACGGAGCACGATCCATGTGAAAAAAATTGGCTGTCATGCCACGAGGTTTACGAACCATGATGCTGATGGGCCAAAACCGAGAGAGGTGGTAGAGCACACCGGTAAAAACACTGTCTCTCTTCACAACTTGGACCTGAGGGCGTTTGACATCAAACACGTTACACTCGATCGACGCGTTTAAGCCCAAACTTTTATGCCGGCCCGTGGACGTCCAGAGAAGCGAGGACAGGGAGCCACGCACGCTTACCTCCACATTCTCCACCACGACTTGTTCCACGGAGTCTTTGGCCATCCTGCAGCAGATGGGCGAGGGAGTACGTGAAAGTAAAAAATAAAAGGGGGGCCGAAGGAGCAGGGCACGATTAGACACCGATTGTGGAGGTAAAATGTACCCAGCAGTTTACAAGGTGTAGCCAATCAGGGCACAGAGTAAAACCGCGTAATCAACATAGACCAATGAGAAAGCGACTCCAATTAACACTGCCCAAACGCACCCAAAAAAGCTTTTAAGTTCATCATTCATGGCTCTGAGATTGTCTGTGATCTGATGAAGTTATGACACCGTGAAATATAAATTAACTCACAGCAAGCTCATGTACACAATTATATTTAAAATCTTTTATTAATAGTCAATCTTAGTCATGCTTATACTTTTATTTATTATATATATTATTTATTTATTTATATTAGTATACAAAGTGTAACTTTGTGAACTAAAGTCATGTTTATGTGAATAAACTTTGTTTTGCGAGAAGATGCAACGCTCAGTAGGCACAACCTAAAGCAACACTATGGACGTGACAACAACAATGACCATCACAGGGGATAATGATGTTAATAATAGACGCACTCGCGTTGCGCGGTTTCGGTTGTGTACACGCTTCATGAGGTCGTTTGGGTGTAAATGGAGATTCACTGAGCAGCAGCAAAAAAAAAAACAGCCACTAAAGATACTCCCACGCCACACACAAAGGCCCTGTTTGGGAAGCACTTCCGCTGCCTTACTCCGTCACAGCGACGCACGTCGTATGCCTGAAGAGTGTGTGTGTGTGTGAGTGTGTGGGTGTGTGTGTGGGGGGGGGGGGGGGGGTTGGGGGGGGGAGGCTGGCGAGAGAGCTTCCCCCTCAAGGTATAAAAGGCCAGCGCTCCTCTTCCACTCCACCAGTCCACACAGCCCAGCGAGAGAGAGAGAGAGAGAGGCGACACGCAGGCCGTCACACAATGGGGGACAGCAAAACGGTCATGCGCACCATCAGCTTCGGGGCCATCTCCTCCGGCGGCGCCGTCGCGGCCCCGCCCTACAACCCGATGGCCCTGCGGCGCCACAGCAGCGCGGGGATGCGCCGGGCCCTGCTGTGGGCCGCCGGCGGCGCCAACAGGTCGTCGGCTGGCTCCTTCGGGTCCGACCTCCGGACCAGCCGGGACGCCATTTTCCCCAACATCCTGACGCCCGAGAGCATCCCGCCGTTCACCATACCCAGCCTGTCCCTGCAGGCCCACGGCGCCGGAGACCCGCCCGGAGAAGAGGAAGGCGGCCCGGACGCCGGCGAGCGTCTGGGCGCCGAGCTGGCGGCGGCATCGTCCCTGTCCATCTCGAACCCGGGCTCCTCCGCCAAGCGGCGGTCGTCGCCACCCACGTCGTGGTCCTCCTCCTCCTTCTCCTCCTCCTCCTCGCACCCGGGCGCCCCCCTGGCCGACCACAGGGCCCAGCGGACGTACTCGGACCCCCTGGCCAAGACGGCCCTGAGGAGGGATCGCTCCTACCCGGGCCCCCACGCGGCCGAGGTCCATCAGCACTGCTTGGACCCAGCCAGCCGGGCCGCCTTCTCCCTGCCGCACCTGGCCAAGGTGACCACGCCGTACGGCTTCGTCACCCTGAGCCAGAGCCCCCAGATGGCCAGCGAGGAGACGCTGCTCTGCCAGGCCGGCCTGCACCGCCCCTCGGCCCAAAAAAGAGACGAGGGGCCGCCGCCGTCGTCGGGGCGCGACGACGGCGGCAGCGGCGAGACCCCCGGGGCACGGGGCGCCACAGGGACCAAAGACGGCGACGGCGACGGCTCGGGTCGGCGCGCCGCGTCCAAAGACTCGCCCGACGCCCAGACGGCCGCCACTCCCTCGTGCAAGCAGCCGAGCGGCAGGAAGCCCAGGGGACGGCTCTACGAGATCATACGAAAGCACCTGGTGCCCATTCGTTAAGACGCTGAAGACGCTCAAGGACACTCGTGAGACGTCTCGCGGCCTCGTCTGTCTGCGGTCGCCACCGCGGCGTCACGTGACGCCGTCGGCGTGAAAATGTGTGAGCGTGCGATGACGCCGCGCTTCCTGTGTCGGCGGCCCGCCGTCCGCAGAGAAAATCTTTTAACATGAAAATAAAGAGAAAATTAAATGTGCCCGTGCTTTCGTATCTCTCACCTCGCGTCGTGTGTGTGTGTGTGTGTGTGTGTGTGTGTGTGTGTGTGTGTGTGTGTGTGTGTAGGTGTGTGTGTGTGTGTGTGTGTGTGTGAACAGGGGAGCGGTGTAGAAACAAAAAGCTCCCACGCAGTGCTGTAAGTGATGCGCCGAATCGCATGCGATTTGGTGTGTTAATTGGAATGATTTGGATGTTGTCTGAGAACACCATAACAGTGTTGTTATGAATAGTAGTGGTAGGCTATTAGTACATCAGCTCACAAGATGTAAACAGAATCATTATTTCACGTGTTTGATGGTGGGCAACGTAGGTGTAGATGTTTGGTTGATATTGGGTGAAATACCAAGAACTAGACTTAACAAAGAAAAGGTAACTGAAACTGCATTTGGTTTTCAAAACTAACTCACATAAGCCACACTTATAGAGGAAATGTCTAGTTTCATCTTTGTCCATGTATCTCATACATAAGCCTGGTATTTTAGTGGATCTGAAATCGGTCTTCCAATATTTGAACTGTGTTAGTCCACACTTTTGTTCTTACATTAAAAGTTGAAATTTGCTGCTGACTAATACCCCATTAAATAAAACTCAAATTAAAACTGAAATGAATAAAAAGTTAACTGAAACTAGGCATATTCCAAAAATACAGAAAACCCGCTTTCAAAAACGAGTCTAAAATCAAATGAAAACGCAAAACTACATAATCCTTCTTGATCTTCCCCTAGGACGCTATTATGACACTACCTTTGATGATCAGACCATCCAAAACACCAAGTTATACACAGGAGATGTATTTCTGAGGTCATTGTGGATATCAGTAAATATTACCCATTCAATGAGGACACTGTAGCTTTTGAGCTGCTCCAAAGCTGGTGTACTAATGCAACTACGAGTATCTACACAACCCCCCCTGCACAAACACACACACACACACACACACAGACACACACACACACACACACACACACACACACACACACACACACACACACACACACACACACACACACACACACACACACACACACACACACACACACACATCTATATTCACCTTTTGGGGTCTCTTGGTCTCATATATACTTACTAAGCTCCGTAGTAGCTGTGCTCCCACGTAGCCACCTAGCTAACTGAGGCCCCGTTTTCACAAAGGGAAGACGCAGATATTTCCCTGCGGTTTGGCCTCTCATTTACACAAAAACCCTGTTTTTAATCACAGAAAACAACATAAAAACTCCGGCCAAAGTGGAGATTTTGGAAAACGCCGGTTGCCGCGTCAACTGGGAGAAACAGGGTTTCAGGTTCTCAAACGTCACATTATGCACCAGAAAATGCTTAACGCCATGTGAGCGCCCTATGTTTACAGTACGTTTGCAGGCTATTTATGCAGGTTGATGTAAATGACAACCTTTTTGAAAACGATGTTGTGAGCACGATGTTGATATGTTGATATTTGTTTCTCTAAATACCCGGCTATGTGTAAATGTGGCCTGAAACGTCCCACTCCCTGCCCCTTAAGACACTCGGCGCTGAGGGGACAATGACGCTCGCTCACAGGCCCTTATCTCCCCTCCCTGCTCTGCGA
>JAXIVH010000003.1:5573033-5658033 GCA_036785325.1 Urophycis tenuis | reverse complement strand
GTGGGGTCTCGTACTCGCCGGAGAACTTCCAGCTGTGTGACGGATACAACCCCAGGCAGATCGGAGAAGACACCTACTTCAAACTGCATTGCGCAGCTTTTCCAAACAAAGTGCTGGGTGCAAGGGTAAGCAAATGTTGCAATAATACCCAGTATCTTTGGCATGGTTATATGATCTAACATGAGCATTATTATGTGTCTGTTATTAATAATAACAATTACAAAGTGCATGAAAACAACTGACAGACAAACTCCAGATACTTTTCCTCAAAGACTACTCTATTAAAAAGTGATGTTCCATTATTTCCGTCCAGGTGTACTCACCAGATGACCAGTTCTACACGGCCCACCCCAGTTCCCAGCCGCCACACGTCCATCTGCAAGAAGTCCTCGTTCATTTTTCACCAAGCAGCATCCCAGAGGCAGCAGTGCTCCGAAGGGGAACCCCTGCTGCACCGCCAGGCTGCACGCCTTCAAGGCGGCCACCGGGCGGCGGTAGTGAGCCTGTTTACAGCCAAATAGCTCTCCCCCAAAATAACCCTCCGACTATTATAGAGTTGCTGGAGAGAGGCCACGCTGTGAGCGTAGAAAGGGATTTGCCTCAAGCCACACTGGAGGACTTCATTCGGTTTCGCCGCGCCCTGCAGACCTCTGACCCCGCGTTGTATGCAAAACAACTGTGTGTTTTGCTACTGCAGGTGGTGACAGGTGTACAACAGCTGAGCAGCAACGGAGTAATGCACGTAGAGTTAAGACCTTCCACTGTTCTCCTCGCGTGGCCCAGAAGGGCGCCAACCGCCGCGTCCGACAGACACCAAAGCAGAAAGGACACAGAACATGACGACGGTGAATGCGGCGTTAAAGACGCGGTCCAGGTGAACTGGGAGAAGCTAGGGGCCCCTCGTGTGCTTGTTCTCACCCCGGCGCCCAACAGAGCCCCGCCCAAACATGACGCCGTGTCCTCCACCAACGCCCAGATCGGAGGGCTCATCCAGCACGGACTTCTTCGCGGAGAAAGTCTCCCCTCGGCCGCGCGGTGCTCGTTTGTAAAATCGACCGGCGACCCGTACACAGAAAGACTGCTTGATCTGGCGCGATGGCTCCAGGACGACAGCTCGGCGCTGCGGTTGTCGGACACGAAGACGATCCTCCAGGCTCTCCTCTGGGGCCCCCGTGCCCCGCTCTTCACCTTCAACATCGGCTCGCACGTGTCCACCGTGGACGCCTGGCTGACCATCAGGCGCGGCCTGCTGTTGCTAAAGATGGCAGAGAGGGGGTTACTGCAGGACAGACCTCCCGTCGACTGGGAGACATGCCTCTGCCTCCGGTACTTTGCGTCTACTGACGTCGAAGGGTTGTGCAGGGCATCTGAGCGCTTGGGGCTCCTCCAAAAGCTGTACAGTAATTAGATAGCTTTTTTTGTTTTGTTAAAGATGTATCCCCCCCCCCCCTCCCCACTGATCTTAATACGCATTGGTGTCAAGGGTTACACTGTAAGGGTGAGTTGAAACAGTCTACCTGCCTGGACACTATAGCGCGGCTGTTTAACCCGTCGGTCATCTGATCACGCACCAACTTTGTTATGCGTTGCATAAAACGACGTGGAAACGATCAAATAAACAAAAATGCAACAATGTTTGTTTGCACAGGTGGTGTTAAAATAAGGGACCTCGACAACTCACTTCACAATCCCAAGTGACCATTTTTATTTAGCACAGTTACAACAAGCACATTTCTGACAAGTGAACCTGAACAAATTAAAATTCATGCACACATTTAAAAAATATATATTAACATGAGTCAATGATCGTAGGGGAAAAAAAGAAAAAAAAAATCAAATTCCATGAATGACATGTAAGATTTTCACCATTCTAACTACCTTGTGGAGATGATCATTGGGGCTGCAAAAAACTGATGTACAGGAATTTAAGCACTACACATTACGGCGAGAGAGAGAGAAACAGAAAACAGCGTGATTTCATACAGATCCTGACTTATATTCCTGGCCTGCAACATCTTAAATCATCCTCGCTATACAGCACAGGGTAGCTAAAAATTAAAACAATACTGAAAGCCTTCCACAGGAGAGGGGGGGGGGGAGAAAAACGAAAAAACACCGAGCTGGAAGTATTTTCACTTTCAAAAACCGTACAAAATTTAAATGTGGGGGTTTATGGATTTTTAAGGGGGGGGGAAACTATTAGAATTGTAATGGGGGTCGTCATTTAGTCGTCGTCAGAGGAGTCTCGCTCGATGGCATAGGCCATGAAGAGCGCGTCTGGTCTGGCCGGGACGAGGGGGTGACCCGGTCTCACAATCTCAAAGCCCAGAAAACTGAAAGTACGCAGTAGAGTTGCTGTAGGAAGAGAAGAGAAAAAGTCACAATCCTGAACAGAGGGGGGGGGGGGGGGGATGGGACGCCAACTGGTATCCCAATAAAAGCGTGAAAGTGGACCGAGCTTCTTTCATTATGTACGAGACCTATACGGTATATTAAGCATCTGCAGCGTTGACTTCCTGAATTCCCCTCCCAGGATGAATTGAAAGCGTCATCCCATCTCGTGTGATGGCCTTTATAATGTGCGTGGCCAAGGTTGATAATCTCTTCACGCAACCTTCATTGGAAGGTTGAAGGACGGGCTAAACACTTTAAATGTTTGAAGTGGATTGAACTTGAGAATTAATCAATAACTCTGAAGTGCTATGAAACAAATTAGGTTCAAAGTGTATGCAAGTGCAGAGTAGCCACCGGTAGCATATACAAATGTGTTTTGACTTTGCGTGTTTCTAACACAGCGCCGTTGTCATCTTCAACCCCGCGTGACCTTTTTTGTGTATATTCATAAATATATACATCAATCCGGAATTAACTCGCTTTCTGTAGCTAATTCCACACAGAATGTTCCTGCGCCAAGAATGTTAATCTCACTGGACCCAGAACATTTCCCCACAACGCAGCCTGCCAGGTACCGGTCCGGTAACATGGGGACCCCCACAGGGAGAGAAAGTGTGAGCGCGTGTGCATGTGCGTGTGCGCGTGTGTGTGTTGCCTCACCTCGGTCGTCGCGGTTCTTGTGGAAGCAGACGAACACATGATCAGCTTGCAGCTTCTCTTCGGCAAACTCCAACAGAAGAGCCAAACTGAGTCGAGCGGGCGGGCACAGAGAAGACAAAAGACAGTTAAACACCGCTTAAAAAAACAACGAGGCCGTCTGTGTACTCCAGCAGAGGGACGGGGGGGGGGGGTGGCGGCTCACCTGTCCTTGCTTCCCTCGGGGAGCGGCCCGGGGAGGATTTCGATGTAGAGGTTCCCCCCCTTCAGCGCCACCTTCCAGGTGCACTTCTTGCACTCCGAGCGGCGAGGCTCAAAGCGAAGGAAGCGCACCCTGCTGTTGGCGGGAAGGGGCTCCTCCAGCACCAGCAGCTGGGCATCCTGGGAGAGACCAGAGAGACGGGGGGGGGGGGGGGGGGAGTTGGCCACAAGATCCACAGCAATGGCTTCCAATGTGTGTACGTGTACAGCGGTGGAATGAACAGAGCGCCGGCTGGTTTACGATTGGGCACTTTAAGTCAGATGTTGTATTCTAGCAATGGTTAATCTAGCAATTGAAATGCTTGAAACTTGTTCTGGTGACTTTTTTACTGTATTAGAAGCAATGAAATGTTTCACCTTCTCATGACAAATGTACTCTTGTAAGTCGCTTTGGATAAAAGTCTGCTAAATGCCCTAAATGTAAATGTAAGTGGCGTCGCCTGATTAGGATTCACCGAAAATTCTCAAGAACCTACGAAAGGCTGGGAAAAAAACCCTGAAAAGAGCGGATTTGATTGACGCTAGTGAAAAATGCAAATAAAAAACATTCAGGTCCAGGGGTCGATGGGGTGTGTGTAGCTCTACGACCGATGGCCGAGGCTGACGGCACGGCAGTCAAAAGGCCCGGAGCGGAAACGACAACGACACGGCCGCGCCAAGAGTGAACATAACATCACATAAACACATTTTCATGTTAAAAAAAAAAACTCACAGAGTAGAAAAGTGTTGCAGAGAGATTGCGATCCCGTTGATCATTCCCTCGCCCACCTGGGATCTTCAGGGGTGGGTGAGGGGCATCAGGAGCACCACTGAGGCCCCGGACACAGGTGACTGCAGCAGGGGGAGCACCTCTGGGGACTGGAGCTGCTGGGGAGACCGCACAAGGCCACACATTAGCATTTAGCCGATAATAGCAAGCAGGCGAACGCACCTAGTCGTTGTGCGGAGAGAGGACGAGCACCACAGAGGAAGAGTGCGGTTCAATTAGAATCGTCGGACTACACCCAGGATCGGTAAGGCCGAGGCCGTTGCACAACGGTGGAAAAAAAATGAGCACACGCAATTCTCCCATCTGTGTCGCAATCTGTAGAAATCCCCTCCCGAAGAAAGAAGGCAAATTTGCTAGGTCATTGTCTACACTTTGCAATCCCATATGAGCACGAAGTCTTTGATAAAGGGCACAGTGTGCACGGAAAAACGGCTCTGGTAACATTTAACCCTGGTTAAATTGTCATTCGTGTGGCAAGGGAAACATTTACCACCCAGATGTGGGGGACTGCTCTCTGACCCACTTTAGGACAAGGCAGCAGGGGAGAAAACTACCGACTATGAAAGCAGTCAGAACGACGGCCATTTTGATTCAAGAGGCCAGCAAATGCATTGGGGAATTCACCAAGACCTGCGAGGCGCGCCTGCATGCATGTATACAAGAGTAACGGGCCACGGTGACATCGCAGGCTGGTTTACCACCCCCGCAGCTCTACCATCAGCGGCACCGGCGCCACGGCAACTCAAACACTCACAGATGCCTGCTTACGCAAACGCCACCGCCGTGCTATATGTAGAGCGGACGTGCAAGAACCAAAAAGGGAGGAAAGCCATTGTCACCCTCTCGCCTCAACCCCGGAGCCCTTATGCATTATTCATGGCACCGCTCCGCAGAGTCGGGCTCCATATGCAGTTATATAACAAAATGGAATTTGACACAGGGAGCGCACAGCAGGAACCGGGCAGCGGAACCGAGAAGTGTCTGACAGGGGTCATCGCGATACCTGGCCACCGGCCACCCGTAATGCTAATACGAAATCCTCTTTGTCTGAAAATTAAGCCCCTTTGACACTGCCAATAGCGTTTAGGAGTCCCCGTGGGCAGAGTGGGCAGTGAACACAACCTTACAGGAAGAGTTATCTTGCCTGGGACAGCTGCTCTGGTCACATGGGAGAGGGATGAGAGCTTATTGCGTAACTATGGCATTTATGTTTAAATGACTATCATGCCGAGCCAGCAGGAATGATACACGTCTTAGACAGGTGGATTTAATAAAGAATCCATACATTTAGTTGAACAAGAGTGATGGCAGAGTTGAAAGCAATTTCATTTGGATCCAAGCTCGAATTAAATATGAATTGATGCATTTCTACAAATAGGAATAAATGTTTTGGTATCATGGGTGAACTTTACTTCTGCATAGACCGGGTGCAACAAGGGTGCATGTGACATCTTATGGTCTATATTATGTGAAGATGATGTAGTGCCCAAATTAACACAGGCCAACCACTCCATTAGTAAATAAATTAACCGGAACCCCGTGGCCTCGACGTTTTGCATGTATGCAAGAGCTGCACGAATAACCGGCGGCAGACAGACCTGCACACCTGCGACGTGGCCATACTGACGCCGTTTACACCTAGGACGTAGGTTTCCACGCAGAACTATAATTCAATCTTTTACACCCAAAACAAACACGTTCAAACGCCGAGGAATATGTCTTGAGAAGCGAATAAACACTGTGCGTGGAGATAGCAGAGTGGAAATTTCCACTATTCAGCTCCTCTACAAACTAGACAAACACGTTGAACTCCATGTCTTGTCAAGACATGAAAGTGGACACAGCAATCCAAGTCAACGCATGCGGAGTCATGCGTTACACAGCCTCTGTTCTAGCGAGTCCAACCATCGCGTGTTTTCATTTACAGTCAGACCTGATGCGACAAAAAAGAATGGCAGATTTTGTAATTAATCGCAGTGATCGTATTGACAGGCTGTACATCACATCCGCGGGTCGGTACATATACATGTAGGATTGTTATCTGGGGGATTTAAAAACGTTCATTTAAAAGGATTCACCGCCGTAATCATGGCGACGTGACGCACACGAGGGTGAGGTGGAAAAACACTGATAGACAAAAAATGAATCGATCGTGATCACGCTGATCACGTTGCGATGTTCATACACGGCAACAACAACAAAAACGCCGAAATGAGCCTAAATTAATCCGAGGACTCATCCAGGCCAACGGCTGCCATATGTTGGCCTAATTTGATTGACACATGTGTTTACCTGACAACAACAACACCAGGAGCCGGAGGTACCAGCTAGCCAAAAGGTAGCTCGGATCACATCCACCTGACGATGATGAGTGTGTGATTTTCGTTTGGATAGACTTTGGACCTAATTGTTCATCCAGTTCAATACACGTTATGTACACACGTCAACAAGCACTAAGCTAATTTACAGAACGAACGTGAACTAGCATGTTAGCCTGCTAGCAGATTAATAACTAGAGGTTAGTATCGGTCAAACGCTACTCAAAATACGCGAAAGAGGTAGAATCGTACGGATGATGTACTTGGATTTTAACACTGGGTAATGCCGACTACTTCAGGGAGTGTAAAATTTAAACGAGGAGCATCGTTGATGAATGATATGTCGTCCATATTTTTGACTAATCGATGTAAACAAGTCACAAGCGTTCAAGGAAATAAGCGGTGTCGTGTAGGCCTCGCGACAGAGGCTAGCTCGTTCTGGAAAGATCTGCGGCAAACCTACCTTTCACTCTCAGGGTTATTACTGTGTTTTTCAATGACTGGCATCTTGGTTAAGTTTCTCTCTTTTTCTCTGACAAAACAGTGGCTATTCAGTATCGTCTGTAGGTTGGATTTAACCATCCGCCCGACCTCCACTCCCGTAGAATCCTTCTCCTCGCTTGCCCTCAGCGTACTGGTACGGCGCGAGTGTCTGCAGGAGGTTTTGTCAGGGAAGGGGCGTGCCGGTGGGCCGTGACGTCACCCGCAGGGCTAACAACATGACGTCATGTGTTCGACTTCCAAGTCGTTGAAACGCGAGATTGAACCAATTCGTGTTTTCGTATCATCACACTAAAAGGTTTTCGGCTTTATCAAACTTAGCTCTCTGCCAAGGACATTTTGTATTATTTGCTTTGGATGTACAGTGTGCAAAGCAATTAGCCTACATGATACATACCATCAGCAATTAGACTTAATCATCATCGTCAGGCATAGCTGCTGCTCGGCTACTTGCTTGCTACTTGTGCAATATTCATATTCACTTGTGTCGCGCTGTGTAGTTTTGTCGATATACGGCATGTAAATCGTATATGTCTGCAGTACGGTTGCTCCTGCGCACTGTAATCTTGTAAATATCTAATCTAAAATCTATGCTGCTGCATCATGTGAATGTCCCCCATGGGGTATCAATAAAGTTATCTGATATGCTCACAGATGTCACAAATGCCACAAGAACCCCAATCACACATGCAACTGTGCATAGACCTGCTTCATGAATTGTGTGCACAGTGCACTGTATCCTAAAGCGGGTCACACGGGCAGTGATGAAAGCACATTGAGTGTCAACAGTAGCTGCGGTCGCCATCTTTCTTTCCAACCGCTATCATCTGCGCCTGCCTGTCAGCCAGGCAGCGAGGGGGGCATGGTGGGCGACTCGTGTGTTGCACCCCTCTCTCGTCACTGTCCCAGATCAGAAAACACGCAGTCCGCTGAGCGGGGCAGAGTTATATGGTAAATTATGAACGCCAGAGTTCAACATTGGTAAGAGCCTTATTCCTTTTAATGATGAACATATTCATACTGGGTTTTACCACGGTCCGTTTTGTAAATGTTTTAAGAAGTACACCAGCCAATGCATGAGGCACTTTGTTATTCAAATAGAGGTGCTATATTAAGTGGGACTACAGTGTGTGTGTGTGTGTGTGTGTGTGTGTGTGTGTGTGTGTGTGTGTGTGTGTGTTCATGTATGTACTTTCTATTCATTGAATTATTGAAGCAGAAGTCAAATCCTCACCCTAGTTGAAACAAGAAACAAGTTGGAACAACTTGTAGTATAAAGTCACCAAAAGTAAGTCATAAGCATAGCTTCTTTTTTTTTTTTACATCGACCAATGGATGTGACAACTTCTCTCTGTATGCACATGGTAGTGAGGCTGACCATTGTGTGTGTGTGTCCGTAGTGTCTTATGATCGGATCCTGTCCATTCAAAGTCTGAATGACGTCGCTAACCCGTGGAAAGGGTTCACCATGAACCGCTGCCTAGCGCTGGCTCTGCTGGTAGTGCTGGTGAGCTCCAGCGTGAACGAATTGCACGGTGAGTTCCTCCCTCTCCCGGTGGGACGATGCACCGGCGTTCCTCGTGATGATGGAAAGCGTAGCCGACTTTGTAGCACGGAAACTAAAAATGAATGCTAACTATATTGTGCTAATTTCATGAAACTGTGTGGCTTTTGATGTAACTTCTTTATATCAGAATCAGAATTCAAGGGAAGGGACTTGGTGTGGTGGGATGCATGACAGACAAGGCAACGCGATATAAGCAAAAGTATCAACCACACACCCAGAGGAATTAAAATAAATGTTAACTTAACACTATCGATGTGGTTTTGGTCTTGATAGACTGGATATTTGGTGTAATAAAACCATCACATTACTGGCATGATATGCCAATAAAAGCTGATTCTGATTATAACTTTACTCATTTCTGTTAGCTAGTTACTGAAGGGTGCTTCTGTTCATTCCTTCTTTCGATATCTTATGTTTCCAGTGGTGCCATGAAGTGAAACAAATAACTTAAACAGAAACACCTTGATTTCCTCGTAGAAGCCTTGGACTACATGTATGAGGAGACTTACCAGGGGATCATGTATTTAGGAGGTCTACAAGAAGGCTCTTCCACACAGGTATCCGTAGAGTTCACTACAAGAGTGACAGAACAGTGTCTGTCGTCAACTGTGATACACACGCTTTTAGTGCGTGACGTCTCTCAATGTTTCTAGTGGTAAAATGGCTGCTTGTGTGTGTGCGCGACTGCAGGGGTCGATGTGGAGCAGCGTTCTGGGCTGGTGGGGGTCCGAGGAAGTTGGGGTGATACGGAGAAGGAAGCGGCCAATCACCGGGAGAGCCATCATGAGACCCAAGATTAAAGAATGACGCTGAACTAGTTCGTAGTCGTTGCATGTATGGAAGCCTATGGAAGTCTCCATCTTGGTGTGAGAGCAAAAGGCCGCTTGAATGGATTAGGAAACCCATTCGTATGTGACACAGGTTTTTATTAATATCAAGCCATTAAATAGTGCATTCATACAGGTGTGTTTTGTTTTATTTCACTGTTGTAACGCAGCATAAATATGTATTAAATAAAGATACGAGAGACGCAGGCTTGCATCGAAGAGTGGAGGGAAAAACACTTTCTTTGTTAATTTGTAGAAACCAAAGGTCACACACATCACACAGTCAAAACAAATGTCAACGTGGCTACGCACACTGACATGTACACACATTTAAAAAAACACAAACAAAAGCACCAAATGTAAAAATGAAGCAATTTAAAACATCTCATTAACATGCACGTCGTTGTTATTTTCCACACGGCCCCTTCCATTTTTAAGCGACACCGACCTCTTGAGGGTGAATCCCATGTCCTGTACCCATCTCCCTCGTCACGGCAACACAAAGAGGTGCAACAACGTTGCGTCGGGTCGCTACTCCGGCCGCGGTCGCCCCCCCCCCCCCCCCCCCCCACCTTCAGCGGCAGCCGCACTCCCTGGCCACCATGTTGGGCTTGATGGACAGGTACGTGCCGTCCTTGTTCAGCTCCACCACCTGCAGGTCTTCGTAGGCCACCGGCACGCAGCACAGTGCGCGGCCCAGCGCCGCGCCGCTCTGGATCTGGGCGTTCAGCAGGATAGCGTGGTTGTTGCCGTTGTGCAGGGGGAAGCCACACACGCCCTGGCAGTTGTTGATGGCGGCCCGGTTGGGGCCCACCAGGTGCGTGTCCAGGGACACCACCAGGCTCTGCAGCCCGCAGATGGTGGCTCTGGCCGGGCCGCCGTCCTGCCCCGCCCGGATGGCCCGCAGACCCCTCTGCACCTCGTAGGCGCGCGCCACCGTCTGCAGGGCCAGCGTCAGCAGGAAGGCCCTGTACTGGCGCTCTCCTGCACGAGGGCACAAGGCGGGGCAGAAACCGTGTCGTTGGTGTCACTCATTTCCAGTTCAATGGCCGTCAAGGTGATTGGAATAAAAAAGGATCTCAATATAGTGAAGGTGTATATAATAAATATATGAGGTACAGTCCACTTACACCAGCTACCAACAATTCAGATTCAAGATTCAAGTATTTATTGTCATCACATCAAAGACATGACGAGATTGTAGTAGCTACCACGGTAATAGTGCATTCGATCAGTTTTTAAAACAAAACAATGGAGAAGGGGAGAAAAGATAAGAGGCCATAAAAAGGCCCACACATATAGAACAATGCAGACACACATTCGGAATGACGGAATGTTGGACTACATCTGAGATAACTACCTCTATAATATTATTTGGTTTGATCAACTTCATCACATGAAATGTAGATATTCTTCTGCGCAGCATATTGTTTTTGTTTTGCAAGGAAAGATGTTGACACGTCAATAGCTCTTCTTCAAGCAAGTATTCAACAACGCTGTGGAATAGTAACTCTTAATAACTCTCTCAGTAACTCTCAAACAGAGACAACCTGCCGGCGGATGATCCTCTCCCGGGAACGCGCTGAGCGCCTCGAGTCGCTCCAGGCTCCGGACGGCCCTCTGCTCCACCTCCACCTCGCCCATCAGCTCCGTCACCCGCTCCACCTCCCGCCGCAGCCTGCGCCGCAGCTCCTCCAGCAGGCGTGGCGGCAGGGCCAGCTCTCCCTCCCGCTCCTGGCCCGGCGGGAAGGAGAAGACGGTGGGCGAGGAGGAGTTGAGCAGACCCACCAGGAGGGTCTCGCTGGAGGACCGCCCCAGCGCCAGCGGCGGGAGCGACCGCAGGGTCCGCAGCTGCACCGGCCAGGGCGCGGGCTCCCCGGGGGCCAGGGGAGAGACGTCGCCCAGGAAGCGCCGCAGCTCCCGCAGGAAGGCGGAGGCGTCCGTGGGGGGGGAGCCCGGTGGGGGCCCGTTGGCGGCGTCCCCAGACGGGTCTGCTGCTCCTGGGTGGAGGGCCTCCGTCATGGGGTCGGCCCTGGGCTTGGCCCCTGGGATGACCGAAGGGGGGAAAAAAAGGGGGAAAAAAAGTAACTTCATGGTCTCGCAAATGCAACACGATGCAAACGGTGAGATGATCTCCTCATGATGCCTGGATTGAATACAAGTTCTTGAATGAAAAAGCAGGGATCTTTTTCTTAGTCATCCAATCAAACTGGTTGGGACAATACAGCAAAACATACACGTTACACACAAATGCCTTTAAATCTAAACCTAAAAATCACACTCATTTCCAGACAAATGGAGAGCAGCTACTCCTTGTGTGGGGATAACACAACCTGTTGTTGGGGCATCGGCGGCTTCCTGCCTCTGTCCATCCACGCTGCGGCTGTCTGTGACCCGTCGGGGAACACAGTTCCCACGCTGCAGCAGAAACAAGGCTGTGCAGCAGTAGCAAACACAGACAACGGTCCACTTGCTTCCTGGTCTGAATAAATACATGATGCCGATGTGTCTCTGGTTCCGCCTGAATTACTTGTTTGGGAAAGGGGTCAAGCTGCAGGGGAAGGGGGTTTTTATAGTAAACCCACACGCCTTCTTATTGAGAAGTGCCCAAAAAAAATTGCACTGTCCTTGAATTTGATGACAACACCGTGGCGTGTTACACAGGCCGCGGCGCTGCAAGGTGCTGTCTACCCGCGAGAACAGCACATGCTCTCGGTCGGGGTTTAAACTGCGATAAGAGCAGGGAATAAGGGACGGAAGAAAAACATCGCACAATAGATGTTTTTGTGAAGCGGGACAGACAACTCACCTCCCCCCTCGGCGGGACCGGAGACTCCAGACTAATCGCGGTGAGAAAAGCCATCCAAACCGAGGGAGGACCGGCGGAGTAATGAAATGCTGGCCACACTTTAGAGACGGTGATTACACTGTCGGTGGCTCCCACAAGAGACGAAGGGGTTCATGTGGCACCGCGGTCAGCTTCACATACACTGACTAGATAGCGTGTGAATAGTGGCCACATTTGAGTTGTTCAAATTGTGTCAGGATGTAAATTCATTTTTAGGTCGGATCATAATTGTCCATGAACATCCCTACATGAACTCACTTTCAGTTAAATTCTGATGAATGATATATAAATAATAATAAACAATAATAGAATATATTAAGTCAAGGACTTCCCAAGGATCCCATTATTACTAAATACGATATAATATCGATCGAACTGCAATAATGTAGCCACATTTCCACGGAGAGAATCTCACAGCTGCAGCAGGGTTGTTTTCAGACGACCAAGGTCTGGTTCGCTCCTCAGAGCGGTGGCTGCCAAGAGATAAAGTCAAGGCTCACTCTGGGGCACATTCACGTGCATCTCGCGGAAGGAATGACACCCACTGTTTACATATTGCACCACACTGATACGTCACGTGGGAGGAAATCAAATCAGTTACAGGTTTGTTGGTGTAAAAAAATAGAAACACAATATTAACTTTGAAAGGGACTTTATACTTTGAGACAAAAATAAATTATTATAGGATAGATGGATAGATAGATATAGCTCTGCAAAGCACTTAGTTAGCCTAGTTTGGTGAGTTATTTTTATAACTCACCAAACTAGGCTAACTAAGTGCTTTGCAGAGCTATATCTATCCATACAAGGGATCAAAGTGATCCGTTTCCCCAGGCTAGCATTACTTGGAACATAAATTGAATTCGTGGGAGACTGATTTCTGCAGAATGCTCCCATGTTGTCATAATTTCCGAGAAACCTTCACTGAGACCGTGTGATTCCATCCACCAGATCTGCCACCGCCATTCCCAAGTAGTGAAGACTGACACAAATAATTTATATCAAACCATTTTAATAATAATAATAATAATAATAATCATAAAAAGCAAAACAAAACATTTCAATTTGTCATTAGAACATCTTAAGATAAAAGCACCAACACCAAATAGCAAGAATATTTCCATGGAAACCCCCAGGGCATTTTGGAACGTAGGTATGTATGCCTTTATTGCAGCTCAAGCCTGCCCTGGCTTCACTATACACAGGTCACGTGTGTTAAAACAGTTTCTCCTACGTCAAGGAAGAGCCCGCCCTGGCTTCGCTATACACAGGTCACGTGTGTTAAAGCGTCAGTCTCTCTCCTTGGTATAGGACTTGACTGCAGCGACTAAATCGCGTCACCTTTAACCCCACCCGAGGGATACAGTCCTAAAGCGAGGCATTTGGGACAGAAAAAGGCTTTTGGCTGGAGTGGCTCGATGTATGGGACAGTGAGAACATGATGTTTTTGTTGTCTTTTTTTTTTTTTAAGAGACACATGCACCTTAGTTTAAGGCATTTAAGTTGCCGAGAGCCAATCAGTCGTTTAACCACACAACGCTTGCGAAGCGATGGCAGGAGCCGGATCTCTGCGCGGCCGAGCGAATGCAGCGTAATGCAGTAGTTTGGTGTGTTTGCACTGTAGCGTCACTTCAAGCAATCAAGAGTATTTCCTGAGTGTAACCTTTGGCAGGATTCAAAGTAAAACAGCCTCTCGTGTTAGTGCCACGCTCGCCCCCCCGCCCCCCCCCCTTGATCGCCGCGACGGAGAAACAACGCGGGAGGCTCTTCTGCGCGCGTCAAGGAGCTTCGACGACAACGCTGTGTCCCTTTGACTCAATCGAGAAAGGCGAAACGAGAACAGCGGGTCCCGCTCCAAATCAATAACCAAGAAGTAATAATAAAAAATAAAAATGAAAATCTGTCACAGTTAGCACAACAAGCATATTCTCACTCGCACATACATCAGCCACAGCCGTCCAGACCGCAGGAAGTTTTGGAGGGACGAGGTGGAACATTGGATAGTCACCAGGCAAGCTTGGGTTGAGCGTTACCAAACCATGCTCCTTTGTAAGCACACAACCAGAAGGGAGAGGAGAACGTTCTCAATAGCTGCATGTTCCTTGTTTTAAGTGAAGGAGAGCACCGTGCTGTCAAAACTAGTAGTATTCAAAGTCGATCAGCATTTTTTAAGTCAAAACTGAAAAGCTTAATACAGAACAAGGGAACTCGTATCAAACACCAGGTATAAGAAAAATCTGAACAGTGTCAACAAGATCCTACAATTACAAAAGACCTCTCAGTGCTGGTAACTTAAGAACTGTAACTTTTCCGGCTACGGGTTTTTTAAAAAGCATTTTTTAATCTTCTTTTTAACCTAGAAATCACCCCCTCACAAACACATCGGTGTCCACAGAGCAACCCATCTAGAGTCTACAGGAAAGCACTTCTATTAAATAGCTTTGATTATCCCTTCGACCGATGACGGAGCCTGTTGATGAATGGAAGGCAAACCCCTTCTTCGCGTTAGTATTTTTTTTTATTTTTTTTTTATGTTTCGCTTGTTACTTATTTCCGACTGACCGTCAGAAATCAGCAACAGCCGTGTTCAAAGTACAGGTGAACTATTAAACCCACGATGACGTCACCACAGCCCCCCCCTTACCCCAGACAATGGCCGCACGGAGTGTGGAGCCACGGACAGGAAGCTGGGGTGTGTGTTTGAGGTTTCGTATTGTATGCACCAAAATAAAAGTACTATTAAATGATACATTTTGTTGTTTGGAAAAAAAAAAGCACCATTTTCCTCCCCGCAATCTAATATGGTAAACGAACAGAACATAAAAAAAACCCACGTTAGAACGTCTGATACAATTCATGATGATTCCATCACTAGATTCTGGTTATAGTCATACCACGGAAACAACTTGTCTGTTAAACTAATACACATGTTATGATGATGGTTTTCTTATTTGGAGTGTACAGCAAATATTACAACCAGCTTTTCCATAGCTTCTATCTCAAAGTCACTTATATATTTATATATTTATCTATATATATATTTATATATATATCCATTTTTTTTAATGACAACAGACAAAAGGAGTCAACAACAACATATGTACAAAACAGTGTGTCGTGTTCATAAACCAAATAAAAAATAATTCATTTCGGGAGCGACGTGTGAAGAAAAAAAAAAACGGAAGCCACGGCCTGGGAGGAGCTTAACAGGACTGGGAGGAAGCGGCCGAGCTGGGCTTGATCCCCGTTGTCTACAGACGGTCGTGAGGGCGACGGGGGGGGGGGGGGGAGGGGGGGAGAGAGCCGCTAGACTCTTAAATAGAAGGAAGGAAACGCCACGAGCAGGCGGCATTCGGAGAAAAAAAAATGTCCCTGTGTACAAGCAGCACCGAGTGTAATGCATTTCTCTTAACTTACTTTTGATGTTTTCAATATTGAATAAATAAGCCTCAGGCACAGTCTGGAGATAGCACCATTGTTTTTTTTTTTTCTTTTCAGACTGCAAGTCAAGTAGACACACTATTGCATTCTACTCTATCAATCTATTTTAGGATCGATAAAAAGAGGTGTGGGGGGGGGGGGGGGATACCAAAGAGAAAGCAGACTGTCAGCATAAATATAATAATCTAAATTATACACAATTGTACAGTCTAATATTGAATCCGATTCACAGTACAAACACTGTTAGAAAAATAACTTAGAAAAATAAAAAGCCAAACAAAAACAATGTGTGGCAACAGTCCAGTAGTATGTGGTAGTTCTTGTTGCTTTTTTTTGTATTCCCAGTGTGAGGATGTGCACGTGTGTGAGAGTGTATGTGTGTGTGTCTGTGTGTGTGTGTGTGTGTGTGTGTGTGTCTGTGTGTGTGTGTGTGTGTGTTTGTGGGTGCGCGCGTGTGTGCGCGCGCGCGTGCGTATGTATGCATGCTGGTTTTGCTGTTCGATTCCACGCGTCAACAGTTGAGTGCCAGAATATTCACCGGTTTCGGACGCACGTCGGGAAGCGGAAGTGATGACTGGACGCGCGGCTCGCTGACAGAACCGCGCGCCAGAACCGACGTGTTCTCGCGGGTCGGAGAACGCGTGTGTGTGTGTGTGTGTGTGTGTGAAACCTGAGCTGTGATCCTATGTAGTGCGATGAACCAGGGAGAGCTTAACCCTCCCAGACGGTCAACCAATGGGGGGGTGGGGGGGGGGGGGAGAGAGAGCAGAGGCCTTTGGATGGCTCACCCGCCAACCCGAGTCAAGGCAGGCCAAACGCCTTGCCCTTCGAGCCAAGCTGTGAGGCCCGACAGCCGGCAGTACCCATCGGGGGGGGGGGGGTTCCTCAGCCGGGGTGGGTGGGGGGGGGGGGGCCTCGTCTCGGGTCTACCACCACCACGGCGGCCTCTTAAACGGCCACTGCTAGACTCTGTATACACGCCGTTCTGCAAAGCACCATGAGTCTTAAAACTCGTGTGTTAAGTGAGTGTTGGTCCACGAGGTTGTCGCGAGATGGACGCGGGCGCGCGGGCGGGAGACGCGGTGGTCCCTCCGCCACGCGCCACGCTTAATGCTTGCGTGTAGCTCCACGTGAAGTAGTGACGCCACTTCGCGTGGATGGAAGTGCACCGTGCTGCGCTGTGCGAGCGCTCAGCCAGCCAAAGAGATACAGTTTTACCGATGTGTGTTTATTCACTCTGAGATGTGCAGTGAAGGGAATAGCTGCGTTGGGCCAGAGGGGTAAGCGCGGGTTTGAGACTAGACGTACCTCATCAAACGGATGGGGAGGTGGATGGGTGGGGGTGAGGGTGGGGGTGGGGGTGGTGGGTGCAGCCTGTATGCAACGATGAGTCTGAATGAGTAGCACGCCTTACTCCGCCTCAGCAACATGAGGGCTGCTTTCATCGGCTGCCACCGCAAGCTCGACCATTTTCAGGCTCGACCGCACGGCCGAGCGAAAAGGAACCTCTCTGGGTGACGGGGACTCTCTTTGTCTGGGTCACGTGACTGTCACAAGACAGAGGCGAGGGATGACAACAGAATGACATTGTGAAATCCAAAGAAATGAACACGGATGTTAAGTTTGGTCTGCTGGACGCGGGGGTTGAAGCGGTGGCTAGGAAAACATGCCCGGTGTGTAGTGAAATACGATGTCACACACCTTTTGTTTCACTGACCAAACGGGGGGACAGACTTGCAGGGCGACATGGGGGGGGGGGGGGGGGGGGGGCGGGGGTGAGGGTTAACAGACCGATCAGTGATGTGAGCTCCTATGTGTGAGCTCTACCGGCTCACAAAGAGGATTCCTGCAGCCACGTTATGCAATTAAAATATTGAATTCATGTATTCATTCATCATGAAATAATCAATGCACCATTGAAAAAAACAAAAAAAACAAAAACAAGAGCCATGTCTCAACCATGACCGAAAAAAATAAAATAACAAAAAACAATTTTCAGAGCACCGCAATGTTATGTCACAACAGACAAGTTATTGTGTGGACCACAGACGTGCTATCTGTATTACTCTAGCAAATCATTCCTTTACTTGTAAGCACGACTAATGCTTTGGAAGTGTTGAGAGTGTGTATCTGAGAACAGGCGCGCGTGTGTGAGTGTGTGCGCGCGTGCGTATGCATGTTCACATGTGTGTGTGTGTGTGTGTGTGTGTGTGTGTGTGTGTGTGTGTGCGCGTGTATGCATGTATGCATGTGTGTAGAGCGAGTGGTGCGTGATGCATTACAGCCCAGCGTGGCGGCCGGTCTCGCAGGCGGTGGGCTCGTGGAGGCGTTTCGAAGCATCGGTAGACAAGGCGAGTGCCGTGGGCTGGCGCTCGTCCCCATTGCATAGGTTACAGTGGGTTGAGGTAGTTTCATCAGTTACCTGCGGCGGCAGAGGGGAGAGACGCAGCGTGAGACCAGAGACACAAGGGGGGGGGGGGGGGGGGTTTGGGTGAGCAACGTGACAACAAGTCCAAATCAAGGTTATAATAAAGGAGGGAACACGGTCGCACAGTGAGGAGAAAAGACTTGCATCAATATATCAGTATGATTAGTTAGAGTTAGTTATTGTGGGGCGGGGTGCCACACCGGGCTAGAAATGACATGAGGTCATTAAAACGGCCGGTTTGAATGCGGGCCTTAACTTGGGACGCATTAGAATGAATGATGAGGAGGATGAGGGAGGCAGAGCCGCCGCAGACTGCGCTACTCTGTGGAGGTCGTTTTCTATACCGTGTGTTTAATGACTGCAGAGGAGTGTACAGCGTGGCGCCTTTTGTTCCTGCTGCTGCGGACGCGTCGATGAACATTTGTCACCTGATTGTGCAGTTCCTTCCTGTGGTGGAAATCCCATTTCCCTCCTTGGGCATTGATTAAACTAATCTAATCTTGCACGAGCGCCACGACAGCCAATGGGGGTCGGGCGTGCTAGCTTTAGTGCACTCTTGGCCTCACACTATTTAGTGATACAGTGCTGTTCATTCGCTATCAAAGGTGATATATCAGTTAAATGGACACATTTCACAATATGTGGTAAAGTGCCAAAAGCCCCAAAAGGACTGATCCTGAACTTTGGACGTTCTATTTGTTCATTTTATTCAATTCTATTTTTATAGAGCAGTATCTACCATCTACATTTATGATTCGAGCACAAACAGTGTGCCTTGTCTCATTCTGTGCAAGAACAATCAAGGTGATTTTATATGGGGGGGGGGGGGGAACAAATGGACACGAGCGAGGTGCAGTCACCACTCACAAACCAGTTCAAAACCCATTGGACTTACCCTGTTCTGATGCAGAACCGTGGGGAGCCAGAATCACACTGTCTCTCTTCCTCTGATTGCTTGCAACCCCCGACCCCCACCCTCCCCCCTTCTAAAGCTCCCTCCCTTACCCCCACCCCCCCCCCCCTCCACCCCCACCCCCCCCACCCACACCCCCCCAAACCCAGCCCTATCTAGGTCGGGTGCCAGAGAGCTGCGAGGCACCATGGGAGCTGTGCACACTCAGAGTCCTCCACATGCTCCCCCCACCGCCTGCTGAGCTGCTGCTGGCAGCCGGAGGAGGCGGCGGCCGGGGGGAGTAGTGCACCGTGAAGGGCCGAGCGGAGGAGGAGGAGGAGGAGGAGAGGGAGGCTGTGGTAGCGGCAGCAGCAGCAGCAGCAGCAGCAGCAGCGGCGGCGGCAGCGGCAGCAGCGGACACAGAAGCAGGGGAGATGGCAGAGGAGGAGGTGGAGAGAGAGAGGGATGAGTGAGCCCGCTGGTGATGCAGCGAGGAGGAGGATGAGGAGGAGGAGGAGGAGGGGTGGGCCAGGCGAGCGGCGGGAGAGGAGGATGACGAGGAGGCTGAAGAGGGGCATGGCGAGGGGGAGGGCGTGGCGTGGGGGCGTGGCACCGCAGCGGCCGCTGTAGAGGAGGAGGAGGGGGCGGGAGCCACGCAGTGCAGGGGAGGCGGCGGGGGCAGGGAGGAGGAGGCGGTGGGCTTGGACGGGCTGTGCAGGACCGACTGGGTGCGGCCCTGCTGGGCCTGGGACAGGGGGAGGGGCAGCGCCGAGGAGCAGGGGCCCGCGGCCAGGCGCATGGGGGCGGTCTGGGTGGAGGGGTGCTGCTGAGTTTGGGGTGAGGAGGAGGAGGTGGTGGAGGTGGAGGAGGAGGCGGGGGCCAGGCCGATCAGGGAGCCCAGGCCTCCGGAGACTCCGGGGGGCGCGATCCCAAACTGATGGGACGACACCACGGGCACCACGTGGTGAAAGATACCTGCGGAGCACACACACAGCAGAGCGGAGGAGCGGGGGAGGAGGGGCAGCAGAGAGAGCGAGACGGGGGGGGGGGGGGGGGGGGGGGGGGGGGGGGCAGGAAGAGAGGGGGAGAGGGAGGGGGGACGAGAGGAGAGGAAGGGAGGGGAGAAGCAGGGACTGAGGCAGGTTGTGCATAGCAGCAAGCGAGTCTTCCACATGCGTACGATAAGCCACGAGGGTCAGTCCACTATGACCACGGCGGGGGCCCAACCAGCGTTGCCATGACTGCAGCCGGGCGATGACATGTGCATGCAGGTTGGCCTCATCGTCATAGTGAAAAGACCAACACAAACTCCAACCGACACACCCACAGAAAATGACAACAATCGACTTTAGCGAATTTGTGCATGGCTTTTTTTAATGTTGAAGTGAGGGACATTTTCAGTGGGTGGCTCCAACGCAAAAAAAAAATCTGCAGCAGCCGGCGGGATTCAAAGCCAAGCAGCGAGAGCACCGGTCGGTCCATGGGTCAAGTCGGTCGGCCCCCGCCAGAACCAGAAGCACACGGAGGCCCGGCTCTGCCGTCCACGTCCGCTTCCGCTTGCCGCTCTGACCGTTCCCCCGACGCTACAAGAACTACGCCCCGGTTCCACCGCTGAACCTCTAGCTCCTGAACGCGTTCTGACCGCGTGGACCCGGGGTGTGGTGGTCAGCGCCGCGTCTCTTACCTCCTGCCGCTCCGCCCGCCAGCCCGGCGCTGGAAAAGCCGCCCATGGAGGAGTGACCGTTGACCAGCCTCGCCCCGCTGCCCACCGTGGGCGCGCCCGTCTGGGCGCCGAAGAGCGACTGCAGCACGGAGGGCCCCCCCAGGGAGAACTGGGCTCCCAGGTACTGTCCCACCACGGCCCCCGCGCTCGACGAGACCCCCGCGGGGCTGCCGCCCGCCTTTCCGCTCAGGATGCCCCCGCCGCCGCTGCCGGCCCCGCCTCCATTGGCGGCGGCCGACATGAAGAGGTTCTGATTGGCGGCGGCGCCGCCGCTGGCCTTCATCTCCCAGTCCCGGGAGCCCTTCTGCTTCTGGAAGGGTTGGCGCTGGTCTGGACCACCACCGCCGCCGCTGCCGCCGCCCTGGGACCCGGTGCCGCCCCGGACCACCGTCTCCTGGCTGAGGAAGGGGTTGGAGGAGGTGAACGCGGAGGGCTCCCCTTCGCTGGCCCGTCGGCCCTGCTGCTGCTGCTGCTGCTGCTGCTTGTGGTCGGACGAGTCCGGGTCGGAGCCCCGGCCGGGGGGCCCCAGGCCGAAGGGTGAGCCCCCCTGCCTCATGTCGCAGCCGGGCTGCTTGGGGTCGGAGATGGGGGAGAAGGTGGACTTCCACTTGCTGGTGGAGCACAGGGACGAGGAGGAGGAGGAGGAGGCCTCGCTGCCGGTGCTGTGGCCGCTGCTGCCACCAGACTTCCTTCCTGGGGAGGAAGCAGAGAGAGAGAGGCACAACGTGAGGACCCGGGGAACCTGGCCGTGGCGCGTGTAGGAGGGGGGGCGCTCTGTGTTCCAGGATACTGACCTCGCTCCCCTCCCTCGCCAGCCCGACCGGGGCCGTCTCTGCTCTCCAACGATATGGTGGCAATCTTCCTCTCGATTCTTGAAGGAAAAAGGAAACAGAGACTCGTTTAACGACACGCGTGAACACAGCGACAACGCCACGGCAGTGTTGTAGTACTCGAGTCCGACTCGTGAGCTAAATTTGGAGACTCGTGACTTGACTTGGACTCGAGCACTGAATGACTTGAACTTGACTCGGACTCGTGCATTAGGGACTCGAGAATTAAGACGAGGACTTGACTTTTTTCATTGTCATTAGGCTATAATTGTAATATGCCATTATTCTATATTTGGTATATGATTTTAATATCTAGTGCAAGGGAATGTTACTGCTTCATGTCATACATCACACGTAACGTCATGTTCACATACAAACTGAAACTAACACGGCGCCAAAATGCCTGGAGACAATGCCCCTAAGATTGTCCGTATGTAAAAAGACCATTGAGGAGACAGCGAGGACTACCTCAAATTTCAACCGTCATTTGTCAAGACTGCACCCAGAAAAGTAAGTGACTACGGACTCGACTCGGACTCGACTCGGACTCGACTCGGACTCGATGTAGATCAATAGGGACTCGACTCAGACTCGATGTGGATCAATAGGGACTCGACTCGGACTTGACTCGTATGAGTAGTGGACTTGACTCGGACTCGAACACTGGAGACTCGAGCCTGGACTCGGACTCGAGGCATAGTGACTCGACTACAACACTGCGCTACGGCGGTAAAACACCCGGCAGAGTCTGCTGACCCAGGTGAGGAGGTTACGGGTGTGGGTGCGGGTACGGGTACGGGCGGGGGGCCGGGGGTGCAGCAGGTAACGCACCGCGAGCTGGAGGTGTCCGCCGGGTACCCCGAGTCTCCGTCGTCCTCGTCCTCGTCGGAGCTGAGGGCCGAGGAGTAGGAGCCCGTCCCGTTGGGCTGCTCCAGGGGGCGCTCGCGCTTCAGCACGGGGGGCTGGTCCAGGTCGGCGCCGCTCGGGCTGCGGCTGGCCTGCTCCGGGGAGGAGATGGCCGAGATCTCCAGGGGCTGGTTGATGTTGTTCACCTGTACGCACACACACACACGCACACGCACACACACATCAAGCACTGCAGCTGAACCGTCTGAGATGACCCCATGGTGGATTCACAGCATTCTCACAGCAGTTGAGTGAAATGGTCACAAAATGTAATCTATTGACACTCACACTAATGTATTTCAACGGAAGTATTTTTGTCCCTGCACCACGCGTTTGTACAGTAAATACTACAGTACCCACGAGCCTCTTGGTGAAGACGCCAGCTAAAGCTACCCGAGGACCCGCCATTGTTATGGGTTAGGGTTAGGGTTAGGGTTTAGGGGTTAAGTTGGGGTTTGGTTTATAATGAAAGTCATGCTGAATGTGACGCAAAAAAGGGGAAATTCATGTCCATGTACACAAATTAATAAATTAGGACCATTTTGTGACTATTTCACAAACTGCCGTGACACTGGGTTGATTCACAACACTCTAAGTCCGTGTGAGTGAGTGAGTGAGTGAGTGATTGACTGAGTGCGTCCGTGCGTAGAAGCGCCACCCCCTTTGTGGCGTCCACCTGGAGGACTCACCATGGTGTTGATGTTGAGCGGTGACCCAGAGGAGTGGCTGTTGGCCCCCAGCCCGGGGAAGGACCTCCTCTTGGGGGAGCCGCTGGCCGCCGAGGCGCCGCCCGCCGAGCTCCGCTTCCGGCGGCCTCGCTTGCGGCCCTCCTGAGCCCCGGAGCCGTGCAGCGCCGGCGTGGCGTGTGTCGCCGGAGTGTGTGCGTGACTGTGCTGCTGCTGCTGCTGCACAGCGGCCGACTGGTGATGGTGGTGGTGGTGGTGGTGGTGATGGCCGTGGTGGTTGTTTCCGTGGTTACCGTGATGCCTGGCCGCGTTGCCGGCGTTGCTGCTGCTGTTGTTGTTGTGGTGGTGGTGGTGGTGGTGCAGACGCACCGCTCCCCCCAAGGAGGACGAGGAAGAGGACGAGGAAGAGGAAGACGAGGAGGAGAAGAAGATGCGGCGGCGGGACTCGCCGTCCTGGGGCTCGGCGTCCGACTCTCCGCCCGGGTGGTCCTGCCGGTCCTCCGGGAGGATCCTGGGGGGCCCGTCGGCGTACTGGAGCACCCCTCCGGTGGAGGGGGCGTGGCCCGCCAGGGAGGCGTTGGCGTGCGGGTGCGGAGAGGACGAGGCGCCGTCGTGGTCGTCCGAGTGACAGCCGCCGTTCATCAGCCCTGAGCCAGAGCAGAAGCCTGGGTGAAGGGGGACAGGTCGAGAGGTCAAGAGGAGGGGGCGGAACGGGAGGCGGACTCACGACGCAGCCCTGGCCTTCGGACCGGCACTCAAGACCACCTCATCGTGGGCAATGGGAGGAGAGAGAGAGAGTGTGTGTGTGTGTGTGTGTGTGTGTGTGCGTCAGAGTGCGGATCGGGCTGGAATTTTCTGTCCGAGCCAGGACTGCGTCCGACAGAACAGTAACTGAACCCGACCCGAGCCGAGCCCGACAGGCATCAAGCTTTTTATGTCCAAACCCTACACAGTTAGTCTATTTTTTTTCATCATAATGAAAAGCCCGCCTTTATTAACCAACTGCATGGCATCTGGGAATGCCAACAAACAGATGAGCGCAACATGCGCAGGTTAACAAAAAATTTCAACTCGGGTCAGTCGGGTACCGTCGGGCTCGGGTCAGGCATCCATCCTCTAGTGTGTGTGTGTGTGAACACGTGTACTTGAGTGGGGTTTAGTGTGCATGTGAATGCCAGATTTACGTGTGTGTGTTGATGCATTGTGTGTGTGGACGTGAGGATCGTGTGTGTGTGTGTGAGCTGTGAGGCGACTCTTACCGTTGGTCTGTCCCGTCTGAGACACAGGACTGGGAGTACTCCTCTGGAGAAATAAAAACAAGACGCTCGACTTTTACACGGAAGCTCTGCCGCGGCTGCACCGCCACCATACCACTGTTTAGGGGGCAGCCCTGTTATCAGGCTCACACATCCCACTATCCAGTGTGTACCGCTGTTGTATGCAGCACAGTCTGGATACAAAGAAATATGCCCTACATAATGCAAAAACATCATCACACACACACACACATCATTCTGATAGCGTCATCCACCAAACACCCCCCACCGCCCCGTCACCACATTGTGTGAGGGAGCCAACATGCGTGTGTGTGTGTGTGTGTGTGTGTGTGTGTGTGTGCGTGCATGCGTGTGTGAGCACCCACCAGTCTTTCCGCGCGACTGGGCAGCACCACGCTGGCCAGCGGGATGCTGACTGGGAGCTTACTGGGGTGGACGGTGCTCAGGGGGATACTGATGGGAAGGCTCTTAATGGTGGCGTCGCCGCCCTGGCCCGAAGGACTCTTCTCCTTCCCACCCTAAGACAGCAACACCCAGGGAGTGAGGGGGGTGAGAGAGGGAGAGAGAGAGAGAGAGAGAGAGAGAGAGAGACAGAGACAGAGACAGACAGAGAGAGAGAGACAGACAGAGGGAGAGAGAGAGAGAGAGAGGGGGGGGGGGCAGGGACAGTGTCCGAGAAAGAGTCAGCGAGGTCGAAGCTCCTGGGTAAGTGTGTGCGTGTGTCAGACAGATGCGCAGACACGTGAACACGTGAACAAAAGAGGAAAAAAGATATTCACCCTGTCGGAGGATTTGGGGGTGCTGTTCTGGCCGTCGGAAGAATTGGGAGAGGGGCAGCTGAGCTTGGCCCCCAGGGGAGACGACACACCGCCCAGTTCCCCCCTGACACAGACAAACATAGCGGTTACTGGGACCTCGCTCCTCATCTGCTGGGCAGAAGATATATATATATATATTTTTTTTTTACTAAACTATAAATCATAAACAAGTTGTATGTATGTTGGGACAACCAAAAAAAAAAGAAAGAAGGAAAAAAACAAAACAAGGATTACTGCTTACATTCTTCGCTCCCACCGTGTTTTGGCAGAATTGATTTATGTTTTGACCCGTTCGGCCATCTCACGGTGCAAAGGTTGGGGAGGGGAGGGCGTGTTTGGGAGCCATAAATACATTCATCGCCAAGCACGATCACTTGGCAGTGAGGAGTTACTCGACTGCTGGCGGTGCCTTCGTCTGCAATGCCCACAGCTCCCGGCCCAACACGCTGAGGCACAAGCGGCCGGGCTTGCTGTAACCCTAATTCTGCGAGTCTTAACACTTTTGTATGTATATGTATGCATCGGTTATCTACAATGCTAGTGACCCTTTCACTGAGTGTATGTGCGTGTGTGTGTGTGCGTGTTATCAACCCTCTACTGCCCCTTAGAGCCTGGCCTACTGGGTGAGCTGATCCAGAGGCGTTCTAATGAGCTGTTCCAGAGTCCACGTTCGGGGGGGAAGATAAGAGCTTTGGGCCTGATAAGAAGTGAGGCTTTGGGACCGGCGGCCATCTTCTAAATCGATATGGGACCATGGTATATTCGGTCCACAAGCTGCATTCATTTTTTGGGGGCAGATTTAGATTAAGGATTGTATACTGTTTAATTTTTATGTGTCATTAATGCAGTGTATATATTTTACTGATTTGTATTATATTGTTAAATACTTAACCTGCTCTGTTATCAATATATTATAAACTTTGTAAGCACCTCATATTCGATAAATGTAATCAATAATCATTTAACAGTTCCGCAAATACTGCTATCACCGATATGCATTAGTATGGCTATGTAAAAAAATACGAAAATAAATCAAAATAAATATTTCGCAAAAAAAAAAGTCATCACATGCAAATTTAAGTTATTTCAAACTTTTATATTATAGAACAAACTTGTAAAATGCACATTGTTACACATTCTTCACAATACAAAATCACTCCTATTTAAACCCCTGAACTTTTGATTTGGATAGACTTGGATTGGATCTCCCGACCAATCAATGGCCCGCCCTCTTAATCCCGCCCCGCCCCCCCCCCTTCCCCCCCCCACTACGTTTCACTCGGTAAGGAGCAGGACTAGCGGCGTCAGCGTGGTTGGGTCGCCAACCAACCTGTGTGTGGCCAGCGCCATTCCTCGCAGGTGGGCCGACGAGTCCTGGTTGAGGTGCCTCCGCAGGGCGATCTTGGCCGGGGAGAAGCGCGTGTAGTCGGGCAGGGCGTGCGACACCCCCAGGTGGCGGGCCCCCCGCCCGTCGGGCGTGGCCTCGTGGTCCATGGCCATGGCGGGCAGGTAGCGGGTGAGCAGGTCCCCCTTGGCGCCCGCCCGGTCGAAGCACGGCGAGCCGGCGCCGTTGACCGACAGCTCGCCGCCGAGGCCGTTCAGCGCCGGCGCCGAGGACAGGCACAGCTTGGACGGGTCCGTGTCCATGGCCTGCCGCGGGTCCAGGCTCTTCCTGTAGGGGGAGCCGTCGCAGGGGCTGTAGGACTTGAGCTGGAGCAGCTCCTGCTGCCGCTGGCTCTTCTCCAGCTCCACGATGCTGATCTGCAGGCCGACACCAGGGGGAGCCGTTACACAAGGAGAGCGGCCCAGGCGACCGCACGCGTTCATATTTTGAAATGCACGCCTACTGTTGCCATGAATTACTACGGCCGTGTCAAGAAACCTTTGTGAACCAACTTTTTTTTTATGATTAGATGTTATGATGGTCCATAAACACTGGCTGTACATAATTTAACCATGGGAAGATGTCGAATGGGAAACCATGGGATCAGGGGGTTGTAGTGTAAAGGGGTTGAGCTACGGAGAAGACCGTAATGAGGGCTCCAGCAGTCCTACTGTGTTATGGCCCAACTATAGGGCGACACGGTACAGAGCCTGGCCCCGAAACTACTAGGGCGGGAGCTCGGCCTTGTTTGATCGAGATGCACTAGTGAAGACAACTAATTTGCGGGAGTGGACGACGCTTTCATTTAAATATTACATTTATATTATATTTGTGTATTTCTACAATGACCGCTCGACACGGTGTTAATTTCAAACCTTTGCAAAACAAGATTTTTTTTAAATTTTTTTAATTTTACTAGTGCCGGCAGAATTGTTGTTTGTTGACAGCCAATCACACGCTTCGAAAGCCCCGCCACTAGAAGAGGAAGAAGAATTACTCTTTTGATCCCGTGAGGGAAATTTTGGTCTCTGCATTAAAACCAATCGTGAATTAGTGAAACACTCAGAACACAGTGATGGTGAGGCACACAGTGAGGTGAAACACACACTTAAACCCGATGCAGTGAGGGGTTAGGTGCCTTGCTCAAGGGCACTTCAGCCGTTCGTACTGGTCGGGGTTCGAACCGGCATCCCTCCGGTCCAGTACGAATGGCTGAAGTGCCCTTGAGCAAGGCACCTAACCCCTCACTGCTCTCCGAGCGGCAACACAAGCGCAAGAAACGATCCCCTACCGACAGAGACTTGAGCTAATGGGCCATCAGGCTTCCATCTAAAGTCTGCCTTGTGGGGCCAGGAGGAGGAGGAGGAACCGTCCATCCGGTGGGTCTGGAGGTGCCGTTACCTGCAGCTCCAGGCAGTGTCTCTGCTTCTCGGAGATCTGCCGTCGCAGGGCCTGCTTCTCCTTCAGCAGGCTCTCCAGACACAGAGAGCCCCAGTCCAGCCTCAGCTCGTCACACCGGGCCTTCAGCTACACACGCACACACACACACACACACACACACACACACACACACACACACACACACACACACACACACACACACACACACACACACACACACACACACACACACACACACACACACACACACACACACACACACACAGGTCACCACCTATTGGCGTCTGCTTTTAACTTAGAATTTGAGTGTTTGAGAACAACACATTGCATTTCACATATTTTATAAGGGTTGGACAATGTTTGTAATACTTGAGCAATAACAAAGAAAATATGGTCTGAACTCAGCCAATTATAGTGTATGATGGATTTGCTGGCTGAATCCATTAGTGTGCTTGAAACACAAGGTCAAAACCTGTGTGTGCTTTGATTATTGATCTATAGAAACGGCCGACTACTGTTTGCCTTCCATGGGCCGGGGGGTTGTTTGAGTCCGCCTGCCAAGCGAAGCGGCAAGTTCACAGACAGGGACTACATTCCAAGGGGCCGTGTCGCTGGTGGACCCTGATAACCAACTGTGGTGGCGGGGGAGGGGGGGGGGGCGGTCTCACCAGCAGCAAGCTGTGGTCCCGGAGCTCAGCCATCTCCCTCTCCAGATGCTTGGTCTGCTCCTTGAGCTGCCGGTTGTGGGCAGAGATCTCTTTCTGGGCCTGCAGGAGGTCCTCCCCCGTCAGAGCCTTCACCCCCAGCTGTCACACACAAACACACGTTGGTTGTTCTGCGTTAACGGGAGATGCAAAGGTGGATCTCGGCACAGCATGTGGCACTCCCAAATGAGTGGTCCCCAAAACAGTTTGATATGCTGTGGGTGTTGACTTTTTTTTGGGGAGGGGGGGGGGGGGGGCATGCACACTAAGATGATGTAATCATGATGCAATTGCAATGCAACGCATTCAGTGATCAGCCCCATTTTATACAAAGAATATAAATATATTCATTATATATATATATATATATATATATATATATAATATCATTATATATATATATATATATATATATACACACACACACACAATATTATATACACAGAACAGATAGCCAGCTACGATCCTATGAAGGTAATGGCCGAGGATAGGCATTTTCTGAATTTCCGTGCATAAACCCCCCCCTCCCCGTCGTTCACTACTACCATGGCGCGTTGCCAGGGCAACGCCCCAGCCGACGGCCCGATGAGCGGCGCGGGACCCCCCGCGGCGGCCAGAAAGCCGGCTTAGCGGCCCCCGCCCGGCGTGCTCGGCGGCGCGAGACGCCGGGCGCCTTCAGCTCTCCTCACCTCGTCGAGTTTGTTCTGGAACAGCCTTTTGATCTTGTCCCGATGCGACTCGCACACCGAGTGGAGCTGTTCCGCCTGTCCTGAGAGCTCTCGCTGCTTCCTCTGCAGGGGGGGAGACAAGGGAGGGGGGGGGGGGGGGGGGGGAGACAGGGAGGGAGGGCGGGAGGGTGGGTCAGTGAAGGGATTCACACAACGATGAAAGCGTGGAGGAAAATGTGTCTTGTCAAAGTAGTGTAAAAGGCAGATATGCAAAGTGTAGCACTTTCTTGATTTTACTCTTTTTATTTGAATGTGTTCATTTCTTTTTCTTTTATTAGGTCAAGAATATGAAAAAAAAAAAAGGCATTTCATAGTTCATTTCAAGTTGGCCTCTACATGTTTTACTCCTTTCCTGCAGGAGGGTTCAATTCTAACAGAGCCTCCTGAACGTGGACTCCAAAGGGTAACGGAGCTAGACCCCCACCTTCTCCTGCTCCAGCAGCTGCTGCAGGTTGGAGCGGTACTGCGGCGTCTTCATGTAGCCCATAAACTGGAGGTACTGCACCTTGATGTTGTCTGAGGAGGCAGCATAAGAGCAGACAAGGAAAACACGTCAGGCCGAGTCGTTAAAGCGCGAGAGAGAGAGAGGGGGGGGGGGGTATGTTGCGGTGCCGTGGGAACGGCTGAGATCAGAGTGACGGGCCATCGTGTGAAATGTCATCGATAACGACGCAAGGGACCTCAAGTTGGGGGAGATAACATTTGAACGTGCCGACGATACACTTCTGCAATACAATAAAACCCCTGCAATAAAACAGACAAACGTGGGAATGGATTCTAGCAGCGCTTCGCTCTAGCGATGCGGTGTACCGGTGATCGTCTTGGTTAGCGGTAAATATCTACGGTAAATGAAGGATTTCCCATAGTGTGGTCCCGGGGCGTGTATGGGCTATGAGACAGGTGGTAGAGCAGCAGAGAGCGAGAGAGAGAGAGAGAGAGCACACGCTACCCAGTAGATGCTGCAGGCCAGGGGGCGCGGGGCTCATCAGCAGCTGGCTAGAGGCGTAGTGCTGGACCTTGGGAGGTAGCTGGTAGTAGGGACTCTGAGGAGACCGGTATGCATCTGGAGCCACAAAACACACACACACACACACACACACACACACACACACACACACACACACACACACACACACACACACACACACACACACACACACACACACACACACACACACACACACACACACACACACACACACACACATTTGCATTCGAATAAGACAATAAAAGAAAATGAAACACACCCATTGCAATGAGCCCGACACCAATGTCCTGTGAGTTGTAAAAAGGCAGGGTGTTTTTAAGTTAAACCGGCTGGAGATGCCATTAGGGTGAACACAATGGGAAGGTAATTACATGTGAAAGCCAAGCCTCGTGTGTGTGTGTGTGTGTGTGTGTGTGTGTGTGTGTGTGTGTGTGTGTGTGTGTGTGTGCGTGTGCGTGCGTGCGTGCGCGGCTGACCCTGAGGGGGCGCTGCAGAGAGGGTCTTGGCGTGCAGCAGCTCCAGGGCGCTCTGGCCCTTCTTGTTGTTCTTCCGCTCCACGGCCGCCACGGCCGCCTTCTTGGGCCGGCCGCGCTTCTTGTTGTTCAGCTTGCGGCCCTTGGACAGCAGCCGGGCCCTGCGGGGCTTGGGCGAGGCCTTCACCGCCACCGGGCTGGGCTCCTCCTCCTCGCCGCAGGAATCCTGTTGTAGCACCTATTCGTACGCACACACACACACACGTGTGAGGGGGAGCGCGTGTGCGGACACGCAAGACAAACCGGCGGTCAGCCATCGGGTTGGGTGGAGGCGGGGGGGTCGACAGGTTTAAACAGGGGTTGGTGGAACCTGCTCCGCGGGGCTGCCGTTTGATGTCGCAACGCGTAGGACTGATCCACGCCCGGTTAGTGCGTGGGGACTCTGAACAGTGGTCGGTCCACTCTAACTGGATGTGTGGCCCGTGTGATGCCAACTCGTGTCGCTCGGCTTGCTGGCTGGCTGGCTGACGTGGGAGTAAGTCAGATTCGTGTGAACAAAGGAGGCGGCGGTACAGGCCAGCCAGCATATTATACATTTATGGAATGTGTGGACGTCATAGGAGGAGACTTTACTGATAACATTATTGAAATCACCGTCACCATCAATCCGCATTGACGACAGATACCGCCCGTGCGTTTTAAGCGACAAGCTGGTTGAAATGTTGCACGGTGCGACTTTAAACGATATTTCAAACGATATTCTATATTATTGGACGACACTTGTCGTATCGCCAAAAGCCCCCCTCCCCAGGCCCGGCGCGGTGTGGGGCGGGGCCGTGGGGCGGGGCCGTGGGGCGGGGCCGTGGGGCGGGGCCGTGGGGGTCCGTACCTTGCTAGGCTCTTTGGGCTTGGTGGGTGTAGTGCTGTTGCTCTTGCTGTCCTTGGTGTCCTTCTGTTGGCGCCGCCGCGCAATCTCCTGCTCCTCCTGGAACACAAGCGGGCCACGGGGCGGTCAGAGGCCTCTCTCCCCCCCGGCGCCACTCAGAACCCCCCCGCCGTCAGGGAGGAGGGGGTGGGGGAGAATCCTCCCCCCCCGCCGCAGACGGCGCCCCTCATTGATAATGATGTTGCTCGCAGTGCGGGGATGGAGGAAACATGACTTACCCTGAGTTTAGGATTTTTTAGACTAGAAAAATAGTTTTCAAGCTGTGAACACAAAAAGTCAACAGTGTATGAGGTGATTGCAAGAGGTTTGGCACACAGTCAACAGGCAGGCTGGCCGGCCGGCCGGCGGCCCGGTTGAAATGCATCTCGCGCGCGGCGACACGTTAACGGGCCCCCGGGCGATGAGCTGAAAGCCCATCATCTGCCTGACGCCGCTAAATAATTCATCGACGCTGCAAAGTGACGGGGGAGGGGGGGGGGGGGGGGGGAACAAAAGCCACGGGACGCGCTGGGAAATTAGCCTTTTAGACAGGAGAGGTTTATAAAAAATAAAAAATAAAAGAGGAAACATTTGATTTCCCTTGTAAACGCCGGGCTACCCCCGCAGACGCAATTAACTACTCCAAAGTCAAACGGATTTGCCATTCGCAGAACATTTCCCTTAATTTGTTCCACATAACAACGAATAAACCGACAGCCCGTGACTGACGCGAGGACGGCCCGCCACTGGTTGCTTCAAAACGGCATCAAAAGAAGCACGACAAAACAAATGACGACAAAGTTCTCCTGCCTTGCACCCATCATGCGCTGCGTTACATGGGCCCGAGAGCAGCAGCGGATGCATTTAAGCATTTAGCAAGCTGCCAACCCCCTGGTATTTCCAGGCACCACACCGCGGTGACAGATGGAGCCTCGACTACATCACACGAGCGATGCAACTGAAACAAAACCGAGTCGTTTCCATAATTCTCGTGACTCGCTATCCGCCTGGCTTACTGTAGTCCCCCAAGCCAAACTATGTTCTCTGTGATTTCTCGCTCACTCCCAGTATGTGGGTATGTAGGACGCTGAACTGTAAGGGAAACAGATTCCACGTGATTGTTGTCATGAAGGCACTGCAGAAACAGACGGCTGCTTCGGGCGGAATTGTAGCAGACTGAGTTGGTGTATAACATTCCTCCAGTGCACTCTCTACTCACTATGGTGCGGCCTGTGGTGAGCACGTGTGCTACTCACTAATGGTGCAGCCTATGGTGTGCATGTGTACTACTCACTATGGTGCGGCCTGTGGTGAGCACTTGTGCTACTCACTAATGGTGCAGCCTATGGTGTGCATGTGTACTACTCACTATGGTGCGGCCTATGGTGAGAACTTGTGCTACTCACTATGTTGCAGCCTATGGTGTGCATGTGTACTACTCACTATGGTGCGGCCTGTGGTGAGTACATGTGCTACTCACTATAGTGCAGCTTATGGTGTGCACATGTACTACTCACTATGGTGAGCACGTGTGCCACTCACTATGGTGCAGTCTACGGTGTGCTGGTGCACTACTGCCTATGGCGCGGTCTATAGTGTGCATGTGTACTGCTCGGAATGGTGCGGTCTACTCAATATAGTGCGGTCTATGGTGGGCTGGTGTTATACTCACAATGTGCCGTCTGTGGTGTGCATGTGTACTACTCAGTATGGTGCAGTCTACTCACTTATGGTGCAGCCTATGCTGTGCACGGGTACTACTCACTATGGTGCGGTCTATGGTGCGCACGGGTACTACTCACTATGGTGCGGTCTATGGTGTGCAGGTAGTAGGAGACAGGCTTCCCTGTCCAGGACACGGATCCTCTGAGAGGGGACAGTTCCACCACCCGCATTATTGTGCCAATATCTGGAGAAGAGGCAGAGCATTAAAACGAGTCAAATCCGGTCTGCTTAGGGCTGGAGATGGTGCGGTGAAACAGTCCTTAATCTAGAGAGACACTTACCGCTCAAGTTTCGACTGTTTATTCTAAAATTTAGAGGTGCAAAAGGTTTTGACGATACAATTTTTCCACCTGAAAAGACAAAAAGAAAAAAGTCTGTCGTGAGCGCTTTTAAAATGACAATGAGAATCACAAACCAGCCAAACCCAGTGAATCAAATCCAGGAGCAAATCAACAATTCAAAAATTCCTCATACTAAAATCCAACAGGGGGGACTTTGAAAACAGAAGGCCCGAGCCCGTCATGCGGTGTCAAGGTCGATCGAGTGAAAGGTCGCGCCGCCCTGGCGCCGACATGGCTGCCGTTCCAAAGTATACGGTCACACGTTTGGCCGATACGAAAAGGTCAAAGGGTCATCCACGTCGGGACCGCTCAATAATCTCCCTTGCAGTTACGCACGTCGAGGTGTACTGTTGTTTGTTTTGTTCGATCAATGGCTTCGCGAGGAGAGCCGGGAGGCCATAAAACGAGACCATTCAGAGCATGCGGAGGACGGGCCAGGCGTCGTAAAAAAAAAAAAAAGGGGGGGCGGTCACCCGAGGTAACCATGACAGGGCTGCGAATGAGTCTCGCCGACGGCCAGTAAAACATAAACCCGTGTTGACATAAAGCCGAGGCAGAAGAAGAAAGAAGAAGAAGAAGAATTACTCTTTTGATCCCGTGAGGGAAATTTGGTCTCTGCATTTAACCCAATCGTGAATTATTGGAAATACACTCAGCACACAGTGATGGTGAGGCACACAGTGAGGTGAAGCACACTAATCCCGAGGCAGTGAGCTGCCAACAGCGGCGCTCGGGGAGCAGTGAGGGGTTAGGTGCCTTGCTCACAGGCACTTCATCCGTTCGTACTGGTCGGGGTTCGAACCGGCAACCCTCCGGTTACAAGTCCCCCACCACAAGCCCCAACCAGTAGGCCGCGGCTGCCCCATAAACGGTTGCACAGTTTCCCTGCAGGGACGTTTCCAGGTGGCTGCAGAGAGAGCAGAGGTCACGACACCCACCTTCCTTCATGTTGGCAAAGCGCTCCTTCAGCTGGTGGTCCACCTCCGGACCGAAGGCAAAGTTATTCACGAATATAACACTGTGGGGGGGAGAGACAGGTCTCGTTAGAGGAAACGTATTGTCAGTGAGTAGTAACTGGATCGCATGGATCTCTTTGGCCAGTGTCTGTGCAGCTTTTGGTTTGGCGTCGCCACCCCCCACCCCCTCCCATTTCTCAATAAATCAATCGGACTGGTGTTCATCGGTCCCTATGCAAAGGCCATGGGGGAAACGGGAAGAACATTTTATCCCTCTAATATTCAACATACAATCCATGTTTCCCTGGGTGCTCATATCTGTGTTGCAGTATATCAAGGCGGGGGAGGGGGGGGTTGGCCAATGACAGAAAGGAGCACGTTTTCCAAGACACATGTGGCTGTAATGTTTTCAGGCCGGGGTTCGCGGCGGGAATGCGGGTCTCGGTACTCCACCTGGTGTTGGCTATCCTTTCTTTCCATTCTTCAGACAGAAAATCCCCCCTTTCCAGCTGAAAAACAACACATCGGCCATTGAGCTTCAAAGAGGGCATAACCGAGAGGATTTGCGGCTGGAGCCTGGACTGGACTGTCGGCACCGCAACCTGGACTGTGTGGCTCCGGAGGGGCCGCCACGGGGCTGGACCCCGGAGGGGACTCACCGTGTACTCCCCGTGCTTCTTCCCGTACCACTTCATCCACTTCTTAAACTCCTTATCCATGGACTGGAGGAGACAAACACATTGGACTCGAGTCACGCTGACAATCGTTTAACCGGAGCTAAAACCGTGTCGGGGACGGGTGCGCGTGGACAATTGCGAGCGGGACTGATGGGGTTTTTTTTTTACCTCTGCGTACGTGGCTGGAATGTCTGCCTTCTCCACGCCGTAGTAGTGCTTACAGTTGGTGGCTGCTGCCACCTGCAGCACCACCTGGCCCACACCTGGGGACGGCCCGACAGCACAAGACCCGTTAGCGTGATGGTATCTCGGGGCCCACGGAGACGGTGAACACAGAGGCGACCCGAAACCGGTTCGACTTTGACCTCAAACTGCCCGTAGGCGCACTCGCCGTTGCCATTCAACGGCGAGTAGCTCAGTGGGCAGAGCGGGTGGACAGAGCGGGTCGTCCGCTCACCGTAGGGCCGGCGGTTCGATCCCCTTGATCCGCCCTCCACCTCCAACTGTCCACAAGTCGAACCCCACCAATGTACCGATTGTAAGTCGCTTTGGACTGCTAAATGCCCCCTTTACCCATTCATCAACGGCTACAAGGGCTGGTTCGACCACATCCTGTGCACGGCCCTCTGCACTAAATGTCGACTACGACTAGTAGTGCAGGGCCAAGTGGACCGCCCCGCCCCCCCCCCACGGCAACAGGCCAAGTGGACCCCCCCCCCCCCCCTTGCAGGAAGCTCTCGGGCGGCGACGGCGAGCACTGACCGCTGCCCAGGTCGACGAAGGTGTCGTCCTCCATCATCTCCATCTCGTCGATGATCTGCGCCACCAGGTCGAAGGAGGTCTCGCCGTACACCTCGGGCGAGAAGGGCTCGTAGTTGTTGAGCTTCTCCGGGTCGGTGACCGAGTGGTTGTACACCTGCTGCAGGATGTGCCGCAGCAGCCCGTTGGAGGGCCGCTTGTTGAGCTTCATGGGCTGGGTGGTCCCTTTCCACTGTGGGGCAGAGAGCGGAGGGCACGGCGTTAGTCCACCATGGGACGCAGAGCCGCGGCGGCTACCGCCGCTGACACCGGACAGCCCGGGGTGGACCGCGGTGAGCCCCTCTGATCCGTGTGTAGGTGATCGAGTGCACATGTAGTACACATGCACATGTGTAGGTGATCGAGTGCACGGTACGAAAGGAGGCCGTGGTCAAAGCCGCCGATGGTCGCGCGCGTGCGCTACCAGAGGAGACCCGGGTTCACGCATCGGCCACCGGGATGGGGAAAGAGACTTGGGGACTCACCAGTTGGTGGATGCTGTCGATGGCTCTGTTGTACTTGTCGCAAAGTCTCTGCATACTCTCAAAGCTGTGAGACAGACAAGGGGGACGGGGTCAGGACGCAGGACGCAAACGACAACCGTTTAAAGCTGAAAGCGTTTAAAGATGGATAAAAACTGAATAGGCATACTAATATTACTAGTTTTACAGGATTATCGACAGCAAACTTTAAAAGCGCAAGATGGATAAAAACAAAATACGCATACTAATATCGCTAGTTTTACAGGATTATTGACAACAAACTTTTAAAGCGCAAGATGGATTAAAAAAAAATATGCATACTAATATTACTAGTTTTACAGGATTATTGACAAAAAAACGAACACTAAAAATGACACACGGGGACACTGAACAGCAACGGTCAGTCAGGCTCCTCTGTGTGTGTGGATGCGTGACCGCGGCTCACCACTTTGTGTCGTAGTCGATGAGAACATAGTTTTCCATCGCCAATTTGAGGTCTGGAATCTCCTCACACACCCATCTAGGAATGAACACACAAGCGTCAGAGAGCGTGCGCACACCGCGGGGCGTTCGTGTGGCCGCGGGCGTTCGCGTGGCCGCAGGGTTACACACTCGGACGGTGGGGCTGCGAGGGGGGACTACGTACCGTATGGTCTCGATGATTTCATGGGCAGCGTCATGGTGTTTATCCTGCACAGAGAGACACAGAGAAGGGGGGGGTATTTACCCAGACAGATCGAAAGGAGCCGGCTTTGTCATGTACTCTGGTTAGACGAGACACATAGGAAGAGAAAGAGACATACAGGGCTACAGACGTGAAGGACAGAAACAATGAAGGAGAAGACGAAATCAAAGCAGGGGCCGGCGCCAAGGCGGCGTCGGAGCAAATTGCGACGTGAATGAGAGAAGAAGCCATCAAAGGTTGACTTACAGCAGGAGGTAGAGGTGACTACGAGACGCGAGTAGCACGAGAGGGCCGGGGCGAGTCAGGGAGACTGACAGAATCAATACAGACCACAATCAAGTTCAAAGTGGACCGCCGTGGTGGGGATTATTGATTATTCGACCCCGTTTGACGTACGCAGAGCTGCATCTCATTGTGATACCGCTATATTAGTGGAAGTGGAAATCTCAGAAGATTTCAATGTAAATGAATGCCAGGGAAGACGCTCTTGCACCGAATGAGGAAACACACTACAATGGTGACTGAGCCTGAGGGCTCACTGACGAAAGCCTTGCATTTGCAGTGATGAATTTTATGAACAGGTTGTCGGTGGCGACACCCAGTTTCTACTGGACGGGGTTGTTGGAGATTGCCACTTCTCAGGAAGAAAGCCAACGTCATTCACAACATAACAAACAAAACGCTGGCCTCAACATGGTGCGCATGCTGAGTGTTGTGTCATTTAGCAACGGGTGGGCAGACGTGATTCTGTGCTCGGTTTCTAAACCCGATCATTACGCGATGACGCCCAGGAAATTGAGCCAGCTGTGGTCCAAGGTAACCCCGAGTTAAATTCATAATGGTGCGGCCATTATGTCCTCTTCGTGTTGTTGTGCATGTCTCGCAATCAGAGCGTGACCAGGCCAGATAAGGCCCCCCCCCCCCCCCCGTTCAGATAAGAATTGCTGGGCGGTACAGTATACAATCTCCAGGCTCGCACAGGATTGTGCTCGACGTCCCGGGACCGATTGACGCAACGCTTTGCTAACTTCTCCTCGACTAAAATGGAGTTTGCAGATTTCTTGCGTCACCACGGCTCCAAATAAAACCCGTTTAGGTGAAAATGGCTGTTTGCATCAAACAAATACCCGACATGTGGAAAATCCTGTTTGCTGTGGTTGCCCAGCAGCCCTAAGCGGTGTTCTCTCTCAGGCTACAGTGAAGGTGGGTATACAATGCTGACGTCGCCTCGCACCCAATCTCTGGCTCCATCGAGGACGCAAACATACCTGGAAGTCATTACTAAAAAGCGACACTCAATATGCCAGGCCGCCGTGTGGCCCTCTGCAGACACCAGAGAGATCACCAGCGCGGGGGTCAACGCTATCCATGACATGCAGGAAGTGTGCAAATGTGCCGTGGCCCCCCGAGGACCTGGGTTCGTTTACAGCTGCATTGTCTCAGCGTTAACGTGATGAAAACACTGCGCTCGGTGCAGCAGAACAAGCTGCAGCAATGTACTTGAGAGAGTGCATGCTGAGACGCTGCTTTCTAAAATAAAACAAACGTGCATGTGCTTTTGTGTTTGTGTGTCTGTATGTGTGTGTGTGTGTGCATGCGTGCACGTGTGCTTGCACTAACCCTACACCTTTTGGATTTTTATTTATAGCCTCCCGGTCTGGCCGCTTCCATTTACAACGGCGCAGTTATATATAGTTTAGGTTTTTCAGCCCGAGCGTGCAGTGTCGCAACAGCTGCCTGGCAGTAATAGGACACCAGTCTCCGCCCAGAGCGCAGCGCAGCCAGTCTGAGGCAGTTGCCTGACTCGACCCACTGACCCACTTTTCGCTATCCCCTGCTCCCGATACACTGCCAGCAATGGCCGCTCGCTGGCGGAATGGATGGCCTGGAATGGATGGAGGGGAGCAGAGAGAGTAGCGGGCCGGGCTGGAATGGGGAGGAGGAGGGCGAAGAGAAGGCGCAGACGCACGGCCGGTGACGCGGGGTTAAAGCAGCGGGGGAGAAGAAGGGGAGAGATGGCGAGAGGGACGCGAGGGAGCGAGACAATAGCAGGGAGAGATCAAGGGGGGACGGAGATAGGGCCGGGGGGGGGGGGGGGGGACGTGGAAACGCTGCAGCAAGCAGCAGCAGCAGCAGCCCGGTGTTTTGTGGCTCGACGCGGCTGTGAGCCAACAGCTCGCAGCCGCGGCGGCCAGACTTCCTGCAATATACTCGACGCTACTACTACAACCGCTAAGGACCGGCCTCGGGCCACAACTATCTCACACACACACACACACACACACACACACACACACAAACAGCACAGTCGACGGAGGGAGAGAGGAGTGTGAGAGAAAGTAAGTGGAGAGAGCGAGAGAGAGAGAGCGAGAGACAGAGAGGGAGAGAGAAGTGGGGACAGCAGAGGGCAGAGAGGGGAGAGAGATCCGTAGAGAGCGACTCAATGAGGCTGTGAGACGTGCAGGGAGACAAACCGGGGGGGGAGGAGTACAGCAGCCACAGTGTTCTGCGGCCTGGCACGGTCCCTGCAGCCAACGGCTCCCAGCCTACAAACCTGTTTTTCCCGCGCGCCGCTGCCCGCCACTACTACACTAACTTCCGCCACAGCATGTCCGTGTGCACACTCACCACGGCTCAGCACTGTCAACACGAGACACACACTGTGGTGCAGGGCCCGTGTGGATCAAGAGATGTCGGGACGATAGGGGACGTCCAATGCAGCCATGTTTACAGTGAACACAGACACCCGCAGCGAGTGGGATGTAGCGGTTTACGCCGTACCCGGCGAGCTACAATTACAACTTTACTACGATAGCGTGAGTCAGTCGACAAAGGCCCCAGCCTTGAGGTGAGGGCGTATGCAAAGTGTGCGTGTGTAAACGTTGAGTGTGTATGCCTGCAGAGACGATGGCCGTGTAAAAAGGGGCTGCTGCTGTACACACTAAAGACTGGAGTCACACAGCAACGCCTGGACAGGACAGTGGCTAAAAATAAACACCGTCTGGAAGATACAGAGGCAGCGCGACCAAGAGACACACACACACACACACACACAGACAGAGACACAGACACAGAGACAGAGAGAACGCGAGGGAACCGAGAAAGGGAGAGTGTAGAGTGTGACGCTGAGGTGAGAGGAAGAGAAAAATCTCAAGAATCGCATTTCTCAGAAGTGAGTGTGACTTGATATTTACAACCGCCACACACACACACACACACACACGCACCTATGCGCATCTCTAAGCGGAGATGACTAACAGTGCGAGGCGGCGCGGGAATCGCCGGGCGGCGCAGACCACAGAGCAAAAAAAAAAAAAGCCGTCTGGCGGTTTCGCTTTCGTTTGACTGGCTTCTGCTCTGCCGAGACGTCGCGAGGTGACAGCTGAGAAGCCACCGCCAGCCGTCTGGCGGCGAGTGGGTTCATTGATTGGGTCTACGGGCTCGCAGTGGATTTGCCATTGTGTACAACTAGCGGCGTGCCCGTCCGGAAAGGCGCCCGCTCGGAATGGGACCCATTGCTTAATCCGCGGTGTCGCTGCTCGCGGCGCTTTCAAGGAACGCTCAACCAAACTCCACACTGCACGCACTCGTGCGTCCAGCAATACACACCCGCCATGCGTGATTTCAACCTGATGAATGGACAGACAGACAGACAGACAGACATACTGTACATACATACATACATTCCTTCCATCATCGTTCAACATATTGACATCATAACCTGCTTAAAAAAAATCAAATAAGGCACACGTGTGTGTGTGTGCATACCCACACCACAACGACACAGACACTACACCACACGCCGGGCAACCCGGTCTCAAACTTGCTCGTAACCGGGCGTCGAGGTTGACCAAAATGAGCGCTTTTCCCTGCTGCACCATACGTAGTTTAACTACAGCATTTACAGTGCCGTAAATGACGGGGGGAGAGGGGGGTGGGGGCTGCAGAAGGAGACGTGTGGGCGGCGTCACACATTCCGCACCGGATCCAAAAGGAGTTCTTCCAAACTAATCCTTTTAAGACACACACGCCACTGCAATTACCCACACCCAGGCGAGGCTCAGGACAGACGGCACAGCGCGAGGAGAAGTGTGCCTCATGTGGAAGCATTTAGGCGTCACTTGAACGCACAGATGGGGGAGACTGCAAAGTGCCGGGGAGGGGGAAGTGCATGAATCAGTAAAAAGGAGAGGGAGAGAGGTGAGAGGAACATGTGAATAACGTTGCTTGGCTGCTTAGTTGGTAGCCCACTACACAACCATGTGGGACAGTGCAGAGCACAGTGGGCGTGCACACTGTGGGCAAGGAGATACCCAATCTGTTGGCTCCGTAGGAGTGGAGAATAATGGAATCTACACCAAGTGGCATCAGCTAGCATGCGGCTAAACAGTAGGAGAGCACCGAGAACCGGTGGGGAATACAATACATGATGGAAAACAATACCGATACACAACACAGGTACTATGTGGACATAAAGTGTATGCAGCAATGTGTTGCAACGTTGCAACGTAATGCAATTTGCTCTTCCTCTACGGACACACTTCAATATCCTCATGAATGGTTGAATGAATGAATGGTGGAGAGAGAGAGCGCGAGAGCAAGAGAGAGAGGATATGAAGGCTATAAGGGGCATGCTTTCCACTGTAAGGCACGAGAATTGATGTATGCAGGCTCTGTGTTGCAGAACACCCCACCTGCTTCCAATGAAATGGTCCCCATGAAATGTGCATCAGGAAATCAATAAAGGCTATTCTTGACATGTGTGTGCTGTGCATACTTGCATCCCTGTAAGACGCTGAAGAGACCGTTTTACTGACTTGCTGCTTATAGGTTGCAAACATTACTTGGAGGAAGTCAATCGGCCATGTTAAAACCTATTGTGAGTGAACGCTCATCAGATCACAGAGCTGTCAAGAAGCAGTTTTCAGTTACTCTTTCATTTTCCCCTTCACACTGGCGTTTTACTTCTGAATGTTGGAGTGACGGTCCCCAATAGGTTTTGAATATATTTGCTTACTGGTCAAAGTTGCCAGTCAATTGGGCCAACATGCAAAGTAACGTCACAGGTCTAATTTGGAGCGAGAAGAATGGGACGTCGTGTAGCAATCCCTGACATACCGCTGGGTATTACTAGTCTCTAAATACAGAACCATAGCTGCGATTTAGTTCACTTCAGCAAGTATGATCACCAGTCGTCAATGGTTATTACAAATGACACCACGTAGTGGTCCACTGGGGTCGAGTACGTTTTTAACAACAACTTCCCCATACAAATATCAAACACCTACCAAAGGGTCGTCTGTTTACATGTGAACTAAACAAAGCACAATAATAGCAACGAAATTGGACAGAGAGCGTAAACAAAGGAACATGTTCAACCTAACATATCTGGATCAATTATTGTAGGTCGGCTATGTCGCCTCGGATGCACTGTCTGTCACCGTCTCAACCCACATGAACTGGTTGACTTGAAGCATGCCCTAGGTCTGATGCTAGCCACTGTTAGCAGAAGGGGCTAGCTAACAAAAGACACAGCTGAGCCAAAATAGAAAATAATCGTTCTCGTGTGACGACTTGTACACTTACGTATACTGGTAACGGCCACGGGTAGCCAGCGGCTTCGGCTCCAACCGGCGATTTGAGTTTGAGTTCCAGCTTTTCTCCCATTCTCCACTTTCCAGCGGCTTGCTGTGATGATAGCTAGCTACCTGACTAGCGTTCGGTTAGCTAGCTGGTCGGTTAGAGCGAGCTACAACGTGAACATTTTTTTTTTTTTTAAACAACAACCTAGAAAAGCAAAAATCAAAACTAGTATAGACGCCGGCGACACAGTAACGCTAGACGGTTTTGTTCGTCACCATGAATATATCGTATTCCGTTTTATACTATGATTAAAATGCCTGTTCATATCCACTGGCAATAATACCTCGGCCGTGTCGCCGCCATCTTGCCCGGCATGAATAATATGGCAGGGTGGGCGGGCATTCAGGAAGCGCTCGAACACGTCATTGGGGAACTCAGATAAGGGAAAACAAACGTTACGTTTTTGGCTGGGGGAATGTTGTGTGAACCGCAAAGGTACTTTTTTATTTTAATTTCAAGGAAGAACACGCGTATGGCAGCCTGACTCATTGTTGTTTTTTCTTTCTGTCATTTACCTGAATTGTTGTTGATATGTGTGAGTGAAATGTATGATTCATTTGTAAAAAAAAAAAAAAAAAAAAAAAATCAATGCATTGTTTACATACAGTCCTATATAATCTGTGACTAGAAGACACAGGCAAATACTCGTCGTGTGAATGAAAATGTTTTTAAATCAATCATTTCAAAACAAAGGTCTGCCTGTCTAGTCTACATACACGTATTCTTTTTGAGTTAGATTGCATTATCCACCTTTGCGTGTTCTGTTCCAGAACTAGTGAGAGCTTTCGAGCTTTCGATCTCTCCCATCGGAGTAACCAAAGGAGACGGTGTATGTTGAAGGGGAGGGCCTATCGGTTGAAGGAAGATGGCAGCTCGCCACTATGAACCCACTGACATCACTCCAGTCCTGAGCACAGCTGAGGCCAATATTGGGGTGGTCGCCAAGGCTACACGGCTCCACCGAGCCAACTGGAAGAGAGTCATCGTGTGGAGGATTTCTAGGCCCTTTTTTTATTGTGTTGTTGCTGCAAGCCTCTCTGCTCCATCACCCTGTTGGGTCATATAGTGTTCATGCTGCCCTGCCAAAGCCTTTTCTCGGTCCACATTGCACCAAAGGCTTCGCAACAAACTAAAATGGCATAATCCTGTGGGTTTGAGAAAAGGCATGGTGCAAAAATTAACCATCGCATATGCTACACTTGATGGCCACATAAGAACGCAACGTGTACACGCTCATAAGCGTGTCCTCCTTTGTTTGCTTATTGTGTATTATATAGAGCAACATAGCTTTTATGAGTAACAGTTAAGCCAAAAGACCCCGTGGCCAAGTTAAGTTTTTCCTTATGAACAACAATTCTAGAAAAAAAAATGCTGGGTATAGTTGGGGGAAAAAAAGCTACAGTAAGGTAAACAGTGACATCTACAGGGGACAGATTTAAATACAGCCCTGCTTGTGTTAATACAGTACGTTGAGAAGTGCACTTGTGTGTGACATATTGAGGGCAAGATACACATGTTACACATTTTGCATGTTAGGTTCGGAGAGATGAGCAAATCCTATTGCGCCAACATAAAACGTGTTGAACCACATTGTTTGCATAACTTCATTTATTCAACAATATTGGGCAGTAGAATTGAATAGAACTGTTAAAATAATTTCAGCCATAATTGAACAATTACAGCATTCATTGAAACTCCTAACAATAAGACAGCCACAACTGCTTTAGAATTTCACAAAGGAGGATTTTAAAGAATTTTTATTGAAATAAAGATTAATTTCAGTCCCAGTCCCTTATGGTTTCCAAAAGCGTGCTTTGGGTTGTAGCGTCAACATACCAGATGACTTCTCTTCAAAGCCCTCTTTGCTTATACAGCAGCATGTATAGAATCAAAAGAAAAATAAACCTAAACAACAGGTCATTTGGCACAATCAACTCATACAATGGTATTACTGTGCTGGTATTTCATTATCCTCAAAACAATTTGCTCTGCATTTGGAGCACAATGTTTACCATCAATTGATGAAAAATTGACTCAAAATACATCTTGACCATAACAGAGGCGTAGTACAGCGATTGCATCAGAAAAGTCTTGAAGACGACAAACGATAAAAACAGCAGGAGAAAAAAAAAGAAAACGGCCCTTTTGAAGGGTTGCAGTACCAGGCGCTGAGAGATACATCTGGTCACAGAGACATTACGGCCCCCCGCCCAGACCCCCGGACCCCCGTTGGCCTCTCAAACATTTCCATTCCAGTGTGGCCCCAACACTACTCAGCATCTCCATGATAAGAGCTCAGACTATCGGCCTAATGTAGTGTTTTGCTCTGTTTAAAAAGGGGGTCGGCTTTAGATTGAAATGTCTAAACCTCGACAAGACAGACCTCATTTCAAAGTTCGAAGGACAACTGGGCCCTTTCCCCGACCTCCCATAACCAGACACTTTAAAAGCAAAATAATGGATTAAGAAAAATAAAATAAAATAATAATCGAATTTGTACACGTACAGTGGAAATAAATACTGTGAAATGGATTGGATTCCTTTTCCAGTGTCTTTAGAGAACATTATAGTTTAATCCAGCTTGGTAAGCACTTTGGTATACATGCTGGTCAGACATAACATATTGAGTCAGTTGGAATAGGCCTTAAGTTGAATTTACATTGCACTTGGGCAGTTGTTTCAAGTGAAGATATGAATACTGGGCATTGTAACACATTCATAAAGCATGCACTCATGGACAAAGTTAACGTTTGGACAAAAAACAACCAGGTAACAGCGATATTAGCAGGAAAAGTGCTGATTTGTCATATTGACATAAAGGGTAGAGTTAATAAACGCATCTGATGACTAAACCAAGCTTGGGTTCATCATTTATTCGTAGAAGTTTTCCAGACAGTTTTTCGTGACAGCTGTTAAAAACATTCCAAATTGATTTGAAAACAGGATATTCTGTCACAGTGTTTTTCCAAACAGGACCACTGATCCAGAATAAGAAGAGATCAGGTCATTCTGGTGACTATCATGTTCAGAAAGGCAATATTGATCTGATATGCATTTCACCTGAGGCCGTAAAGTATAGGGGCTCTGTCACAGGTAGCCAGGCAGGCAGAGACAGTTGGTGTACGGGTCTCAATCAGCAGAAAGGTGACACAGGATGGCTTCATGTTAACAGTCGTTTTAGTGATTAGAATGGGGGGGGGGGGGGGGGGGAAGCTTCTTCAGTACACACCGTAAACAGCATCTCATAAATCTGATGAGTGACGGTAATAACGTAGAATGATTATTTCGAATCTCTGCTTTGAAACCAAACAATTTGTCTTCCACCAGTCACCGACATTGAAAAGCTCTTTAGGTCTGCGTTAACTTACAATTAGAGGATCTTTTGAAGCGTGTTTTGAACAGCAGTCGTGGCCATGAGCTCATCAGCCGCGTTGAGACAATTTTGGAATTATTGGATCGCTACGGCCATCCACTCCTGACTTTTAAAGTGATCCTGTGTTCAATGCCGAATGCCACAATTACTCCGTGACTAAAAAAAAAAGATGGAAGCAAAAAACAAGAAAAAGAAAAAAGAAAAGTATATCCAGGACCATTTGATGGAGCAGCATTGCAGCTCGCCATAAGCACGATTGGGTGGAGGGGGGCAGTATTTCACAGCTTTTCAAAGCCCAAGTTTTACACATGCTCCCCTGGTTAAGACATCCCGCACAAAATTTAAGAAAAGTCGAGCAGAAACGTGTGCCTGACTTTGTACACAAAGTAGCGTTCTCTTCATGTAAATCAATAGGTATATCTGTACCTCTTTAGAACAAGGAAAACTGAGCAAGATAGATAACTGGATGGCCAAGGCCTCTTTTGAATAAATACTGGCTGACTTTCAAGATTCTGAAGACAAAAAAAAACAAAACAAAAAAAAAACAAAAAAAACAAGGATACTGCTTCGTAGCACTGATATGGAGAGGAGTGTACAGTAAATTCCTAACAGACTCTTAACCCCATGTCAAAAAATAAATACAAAAAATAATTTCAGCTTCACAACCGTCCATTTCAGTATAAGCGGGAAAACTGATATCATACTTCTTATATTTCTCTTCTCAAAGCATAGTATTTGGCGTTCTGCAGACTACGTCTCCTCCCCTACCAAAATACACCCCGCCTCTGGAGACCCCCAAAGCCAGGGTAGATTCCCCGGGAGGTCTCTCTGTGAACCAGCCGTGGGACCTTTCCATGTCTACTCCGTGAAAGTTCTCTGTGCATGATAAGGAGGGCCCAGGAGAAGAGACAGAAACAACACAAACTAAAGACACCACACCGGGTCAAGCAGTGTAGTGACACGCGGGGGGGGGGGGGGGGGGGCGATGGCCGAAGGCAGCCACTATCCCACCTCTGGAAAACAAAAGGAGGAGGACGAGAGAGAGAGAGAGAGAGAGAGAGAGAGAGAGAGAGAGAGAGAGAGAGAGAGAGAGAGAGAGAGAGAGAGAGAGAGAGAGAGAGAGAGAGAGAGAGAGAGAGAGAGAGAGAGAGAGAGAGAGAGAGAGAGAGAGAGAGAGAGAGAGAGAGAGAGAGAGAGAGAGAGAGAGAGAGAGAGAGATAATAATCTGCTTTTTCATCACTAGTGCTTTTGGCCCCAATGAGGGGAATACACCCTTCATGGCATCGTTCATAGTTTTTTTTTGTTTTTTTTTCCGTTTTTCTTTTTTCTCAATTTGTTTTAGAGCAAGCACAATTCAGAGCTTTCCTTCCTCTGACCGAGAGCACGGGAGCAAACACCTAACTAGTGCCAGCTTTGAGGGTGCTGTTGATCGTACTCAGCTATAAGTTTCTTTATGTGTGCCAGTTTGTTGTGTAGATATTCACAGCGATACTTCTCTTGGCTATAGTTTGGGTTAGTCTGCAAGAGAGGGAGGAGAGAAGAGGCTTTTTAAGGATCAGAAACAGATACGAGTCTGTTCGTATGTATGTCAAATGAATCATGACACCAAAATGAGAACTGGAACAATGCTGGAAGAAAGTACCTTTTTTATTTTGCGATACTCCTGAAGTATCTGATCATGGATTGTCTGTTGGAAAAAGCAAAAGACATAAAAAGGCATTAAACACTGTATGATCGTCTACATTTCAAGCTGCAATCTTGTCATGTCTGCTCTACAACGATCACTGTTCAGTGGCACCCAAATCAGCACCAATTAACACCAACCCTTCCATTACCAGAGCTAAACACCAGAAAAAGGCACCCTGTGTAGTGTGTATACATCTGCGCAATGTAATAAAGCAGCCTTTACGTGTGTCAAAGGCATGACTGCTTATCGAGCTTCACAGTCATTATCCATCACCTCTGGGACAATCAACCACTCATCCCTTTGAGGGTCTCGTTAGCTCATAAACTGGTCAATATGTGTGAATGGTCTGATTGTGTATCCACGTCTCCAAGTGTCCCCGTTTGTGATATTTTTAATGCAGAGGTCATGGCTTTCCCTGAATGTGGCGTTGGCGGTGCAGTGGGCGGGGCCTCACCTTGTACTTGTCTGTGCCTTGTTGCAGCTGCTTGAGCTCCGTGTCGAGGACGGTGAACTGCCGGGTGATGCCCTCTATCCTGGCGTGCAGTCCCCGGTACTCGCTGTACTCCGAGTTGAAGTCGTTCTTGTAGGTCTGCCGCTGCTCGGGGGAGCCGATGACTATGTACTTTCTGGGATCGGGGAGGGAAGACCGGGAGAACGTTACTTTTCCTCCCCCACCAATGTGTTTGGACGTCGTTCGAGCGCGCGAGACCCAACGAGCGCGGGATTCCCAGAAGAGAAGATTCCCGGTTCATCTGGTCATTATGTTACGATATCCCGTGACAGCGGCGCGATGCTTACGTTAAATAATCTGCCATCTCAGATGAGGCCGATGGAATACTGCTATTGTTGAACATTCCGTTGATATCTGTGGGGGGGAAAAACAAAACAAACAAACATAAACCTGCCAGTCAACTCCCGGCACAATGGAAGGACGGCACGGGCCGCCATAGCAGCAGCAGCAGCAGCAGCATTGGGGCGTGAGCGCGTGTGCGTGTGTGTCCCGCCCACCTGTGCTTCTGTGTGGAATACTGTTCTTCAGGTTCTCCGGACTGGAGCTGATCATCTCACAGGTCCGCTTGGGCTCGGCCGCGTGCTGCTCCTCCCCCGTTGCCGCAGCCGCTGCTGCCGCCGCCGCAGTCGCCGCCGCAGCCGCCGCCGCAGCCTTCCTCTCCTTCTCCTGCTCGCGCTCCTTGCTCTTGTCCTTGTCTTTGTGTTTTTTCGACTTCTTCTTGGACTTGCTGTGCAGGGACGGACTCTTGTCGCGGGGCCCGCCGAGGCCCGTGTGTCCCGGGGAGGAGGCGGCGCCGGCACCGGCGCTGGGCACGGCCAGGCCGGCTGGCCCCGAGAAGGGCGAGGGCTGCTGGCCGAGCCGCTCCGACAGCGCTGCCTCCTGGGCCTCGCAGTCCCGGCCGTTGTGGCTCGAGTCGTTGCTGACGTCGGACAGCGGGTCGAAGGGCCGCGGAATGTCTAGCAGGGGGAGCTGCTGGGCGCCCGACGTCACCGCGGGGTCCGGCGGTGGTGCCGCCGCCGTCGCCGCCGCCACAGCCATGGGCAGTGCCGCGGAGGCTGCGGGCCCCCCGACCGGCTCTCTGGCCCCGCCCGCCTCCCTGCCATTGGACGAGGTGAGCTTGCCGTTGATGGGCCCCGCGGTGGCCTTGCCGGCCAGGTGGGATATCCGAGGCTTCTTGTTGGCGAGGGGGTCGATGAAGTCGCCGGCGGGCCGTTTCTGTCAGCGGGGAACAGGGTGAAAATATACTCGTTTAGAGAGAAGGGCGGTCTACTGACCCAGACGGATCGATGGCTCAACACAAATTCCCATGTTAAATCATTTGGGTCCCATAATTTTAACATCCAGATGGACCACGATGTAGTGGTTTCCAATATGCCACTAAGTCACAAACAACCTCTCACGAATGCACTGCCCAGACCGAACGCTAAACAAACACAGTCTGTATTGTTTGCATGATGCTAAATACAAAAAAAAAAAAACACCTCTCCAAATGTTACATAAAGTGTTTATTGCAAACAAAAAGGTGAACCCAAGAGAAGGTGAAGGGTGAAACAACAGAAAGTAAACGAGGACTGGTTCAAGAGAGCCTCTATTCTGGGCAGCGTGGGAGTGCTGTCTTCCATGCACAAGAAGAGAGGGATTCTGTCACAGAAATGCCCTGCTGGACCGGGCTCTGCGCTAACCACTTTGGGAGTGGCTAACCTAATCACTGTGTGCGGTTGGCTGTCTCAACAGGAAGACTTACAGCCCTGAAATAACAGCAGGGACCAACAACTCGGTACCGTGCTTGGACCCACACAGCTCCTTTAACCCCGCTTCCTTTTGGCAGCACCACCTGGACCACATTTCACAGACAAGACGGCTCATACACCACCGGCCTGACGCTGCACCCGCAGTCCACAGAAAACACACTGAGGTGCTGTCTAACGGGTTGGTTCCCCTGTAGGCATGCTGTGCGCCTGTGTGTGTGTGTGTGTGTGTGTGTGTGTGTGTACGTTGGCGTGTATGCACGTGGGTGGCTGCACATGCCGAGCTGAGGGAGCGCAAGAGCGAGACAGGACAGAGGTGAATGAGGTGAACTCCCGCTGAGAGGAAGTGACTATTTATACAATGCATAGCAGCTCTGCATTGCCCTGCCTAATGGACATTTAAACACCAGGGACAGAAGTCCATCAGCGGCAGTCTTCCGGGTGGTGGCGGTGGGGGGGGGGGGGGGGGGTGAAGTCACTTGGGCGGGGCACAGGGCAAGTCTTTTAAAGAAGAGAGGGCTTAGGAAGATAAGTTACATAAGCCCGGCTGCGTAACATACCAGGGCTTGGTGTGCAAGTGATGGTAACTGAGGAGTGACTCAGGACGTGGACAATTTCGCAGACATGTGCCAATTTGTTGTGACACATTGAAAAGAATTCCAACTAAAAGAAGGGTCAGCGAAAGTCATTTCCTGCAAACGCCACATCAGCAACATTTCCTCGTTTATGTTCATGTTTCTATACGTCCACCGTCTCCCCTGTTGGTCGCAATCCTCCCCGACCAGGTGACAAGACAGAGGCTGAGGGGAGGACACTCGGACGCCACTCGGAGCGGACGGAAGTCAAACCACATTCCAGGTGAGGCCTGGAGGGGGAGGCCTGGGGCTCACCTGAGATGGGGAGTTGCTGGCCAGCTCTTTGGGCGGGCTCACCGGGTTCTCTGGCTGGGGAGTGGGAGTGGGCGTGGGCGTGGGACCGGGCGTGGGTGCGGGTGCGGGTGGGTTCTGAGACTGGCACAGTTTCCTGAGAAAACAAACAACAAAAACAACACACGTCAAAGATTCTGGCAGTGGCGATAATCATGTTATGTCATTTTACTGGACCAGATTTCGATCCAGTAATAGGAGATTACGGTCCAAGGGTAAAGGGTAAAGGGGGGCATTTCGCAGACTTACAATCGGTACATTTGTGGGGTTCGACATGTGGACAGTTGGAGGAGGAGGTGGATCAAGGGAATCGAACCGCCGACCCTATGGTTAGCGGATGACCCGCTCTGTCCACCCGCTCTACCCACTGAGCTACTGCCGCCCCTCCCCACTAACTGCTGCCACCCCTCCCCACTGAGCTACTGCCGCCCCTCAGTCTATGCGGGCGGACTGAAAATACTTATCGCCAACTTAAAGAAATGCTGTGGAAGATTAAACGAGAGCCCCTTGAACTCCGACGTGGTCAAAAGGCTGAAGTACTCCCGTGTCGCGCTGTGAAGTACGCAAAACCCCTGACCTAGTGGCAGCACCGGCCGCTCACAAACTTCCTCCGTGACCTTGCATTGCCTTCTGTTCTTCCCGTTTTGCTTTCAACACCATTCCGATGAGGCATTATGACACACCGTGTGTGACCCGATTATGTAACCGCAAATCCGTCACACAAAAGAAGTTTGTGGGCAAACATAAATCTAAATACTTCCAAACAGCAAAAAAAAACGCAATACCAAAAAAAAAAGGTAAACACAATCCTCAACTAAACCCTGATGTAAACTGATTTTTTGCCTTGGGGATTTTGCCCGTCAGTTGGGATACCACTTCAATGAGCTCTGACTGTTGATGGTAGTTTATTAGCATGGAAGACAGACGTAGGAGATGGTAAATGGCTCAAGTTGGCTCATGATGAGTATTATTAAGACATGCCACTTCTGAGCTGCTACAACCCAATACTTAGACAGTAGGGGGCAGTAAGATACATTAAGTGCCTTTCCTGCCCCACCCCTAAGTTAAAATGGGGAAGGGGTCTGTAGGACCAGAAAGCCAAGCACAACAGGCAGGGGGTCCCACAGATAAAGGAGCATCCTAAAACTTCACATATAGTCGCCAACGCGTGAACTGCGCCTGGCGGTGCCGGCTACAAACAAAGACATCACGGGCATAACACATGCTTCACACAGCAATTAGAGCACGTACAAATCATGGATGTGATTGGAGGAATTTTGGATGATGTCACGCATGCTGCATCTACTTCCTACGGTCCTGTTGTTGTTAATTCAAGATGGACGCATTTGGGGAGTCCTCCTGTACCAACACGTTCACAACCCCTCCCACAAAAGGGACACAGAAATGCATAAATGGTGGCTCCCCCTTATAAGTCACAGCATGCGAATTAGAACTTCCTCTGCATTGAGAAGCAGCTCTGCATCGGCCATGTTTGATCACAACAACAACAAACACATGAACCAACCAAACAGTTTGTCATGCGTTGCATTTGGCGTCTAGTGCCCCCTGTCCTCCAAGAGAATATCTCCTGCGGCAACAACGCCGTGGCAGTGCGTGGACGCTCTGAACACTTTATGTAAGATGCATCACGGAGACTATGATGGAGGCTTAAAGGCTCAGGCAAAAGTCAGTAGCGGACAACACAAGAGGTAGGAGACTACAGGGGTTGCGATGCAGCAGACCCATGGAACAATGCAACCCCACACATGGGGCAGCATGTGCTGGAACACTGTTGCATCACAGGCCTTTCAATCATTTAGCTTGGGTTCTTCTGTGTGACTGTCTGCTGTAGCTCTAAACTAAGGGGAGAGGAGGAGGAGGAGGAGGAGGAGCTGAAGAGGTGATCAAGAGGTGGTGACGGAGGCCGTTTGGGAGGTGATCGACAGGTGGTGACGGGGTTGGTGGGTAGTTACCAACAGGGAGTAGTTGATAAACTGACCAATAAGGCTCAAAGTTCATTTGCACAAATGATAACCGGGAACATAACAGATTGCAAACACGTGCAAGTGGACACGGGCGTATGCCTGGCGTACATTCTGGAGCGTACAAAATGTACATGCGTGCAGTAAGAAAGACAAACTCAAGTTGCCCTCAGATATCACCACAGGAATGTAGACTGAGCACATCACGGAGAATGTTAACTATTCCTGCTCCGCTGCATCCAAAACACTGCGAGCCCTTTTGGTAAACCCGGGCCATGCCTCGAGCAGCACTGCCTGGTCTATATATAGTTAGATGGGAGCTGGCTTTTCCCTTTCTGTCCCAGATCTTGAGAAACCATATTTTCCACTGGGAGAGACGCCAGCAGCTTGTACTGTCAACAAAGCAGGCACACAAGACTTCAATGAAATACAGAAAAACCTTGCGGGAAGACCAAAAAGGCAACGCTACCTGCCATTAGTGTTAAAAATAAATATGGAAATAATATTGACCCTATGTTTAGACAGAGGTGGTTCCTTACCAATACATTCATGAAATGCATATCTTATGTTAACGGGAGCTCATTATGACACCTTAGTCCTCGAGCTCAAGCTTTCCTTTCTGCTTTCCTTGAATTTGTATTTGTCTGCCTCGGGGAAAAAGCATGTTACGATTAAGGGACAAGTGGAAGTGAGAATCAGCCCTAAGGGTTTGTTCAGTTCTGCGCTTGATTCTGAGCAGTGTCAACAAGTCCTTTGTTTTCATAAAAGGGAACTGATCTCACTGTGGTGAAAGTAAATCTAAATTACTCGAAATGCCTTTAGAACAACCTAAACATGAGCAGAGAACCTGTACAGCTTGAGAGAGGGGAGAGCACACATTCAACTCCGCGGGCCAACCGTCCGTTTCACAACCTGAAATATTTGCTCCAAACGTCAGGCAATCAGCTGACAAACATAAGCAGGCAAAAATAGGTCATTGTGTGCGGCACTCAGAATGAGGAAATAAAAAACACCCAAGAATTCATGTGGGCTCGTTTAAATTCAGTTTTAAATTCAGGTCCCGTGCCCATGGGACACAGCAGGAATGTTTTCACTACACATGTTGCGTGAAACGTGTTTAGCATTAAAGGGGCGTAATATCCCATACTCAAAAAAATACATATCAACGCATAATGACAAGAGGACATACTTGACAAGTGGATATACTTGATTTAACAATGGTAAGTGACAAAACCGCCCAGCGTCCTTTGTGCGTTTAGCGTCCAATTTATCCAGTGTATTGTTTGGAGTACTCAGCAGGTAGGCTGACTGATATTGCATTTGAAGCCATGTGCGTTTGAGAAATATACAGGTCCATTTGCAGTGGGGGGCTTCTTGTCCGGATACACAGCATTGCAGAAGTGGAAACTACACTCAGTAGCCTAAAGATCAAGCCGTGATTTTTTTTAAACTAAAGTTTGTGCGCATCGCTATATAGCGTCTGAGGCTCTGGCTTTGGAGGCTGTTCTCCTTGGAGGTTGCATTAAAAAGTGTCCATTTATCTGCAAACCAGTAGTTGTATTGACTAGTATGGACTACTATATGCTTCGCAAAAATTCCTGTCTTTTTTTTTTCAACTCATTTAAACATAAACGGCACTGAGTGAAACATCCCAAGGTAGGCAGACCACCAATGATGCTACATTAAACAATAACTAATAACAATCGAACGACTACTTCATGAGACGAATATGACTGATAAGCAAATCATTTCCCCATCAGGAAGTAAATCATTTGCAACCGCTGAATGGCGGACAGAGGCGATCACAGAGTGGTGCATTCCCAACCCGTCTATAGGGGGAGAATCGGTCAACATACCGAACAAGGATTCTCTTGAGAAGCTGCTGGTCTCCCTCAGTGTAGCCTGGCCAGTCTTTCTGAATGTCTTTAAACAAAGAGTCCTTCAATGTGAAGGTGTTATCTTTGCCGTTTAGGTTCGCCACCTGGAGGAAATCAAAAGGTAAAAATCAGTTGTGTGTGTGTGTGTGTGTGTGTGTACCACCCACCCACCCAACCACACATCCACACACAGGAAATGCCGTGCTCCTGATGAGCGGGCAGCAGCGTGCTTACCTGTTGCAGGTGGCTGTCCAGCGTGTCCTTGTCGGCTTGCGAGAGGCCGTCCTTCTGCAGCCGCAGGATGAGCTCGGGCTTCCTGTAGGGCTTGAGGGCCAGCAGGTGCGTGAGCCGCTCTCGGAGCGGTCTCTGCTGCGCCGCGCTCTTCTTCAGGGCGCTGCTGGAGATGATGACCGGCCGGGACGTCCGGCGCGACGGCGCGATGTCCGACAGGCCGGGCGCCGGCTTCCGGATTTGAACCTTCTTGCCTAAGGAGGAGCAACCGGGAGCAACCAGAAGACTCGGGACATTAGGGCTGTAGGAGCAGGGAGCACAACAGACAGTTTACTGTCTTTGAAGAAAAATAAATTAATAAAGTCACCGTGATGAAGCAGGAACCATAAATATATTTTAGATATCGTCGATGGCGTTCCTTGCCCTCAGGGCAAACGCAGCGCAAAGGCTGGATTTTCACACACATTTCCGCACGTTAAATTGAAAAGACATAAAGAGCAGCCTTGACAACCTTCAAGAGATGATCAAGAGTATGAAACCATAGCGCGGACCTAACACATTAACACTTCACACGGCACCCTGCGGTGAATTAGGTTCAGGCTCAGCTGGTGCTCTACCTCCCACTGAGGCTGAGGCACGGTTTGGGTTCACAGGGAAACGGACTAAACATTTTATGAGACAGCGCTGGGCAGTGAATGAGCTATGCCAAAGCTGGCTATCCTCCCCGATGTCCTTTGTTCACAGGTAATGAGGCAGGGCTACTGAGTAAAGAAAAGGCTGTGAAGTTTATGCATTGTGGCCAGTAAATACTAGTTCTACTTTAGTGTGTCCCCTTTCCAAATAAAAATCATCAGCTTTCGGGAACCCAGAATAACAACAAAAACCCTCTCCGTCGCTGATCCAAACAATGGCTTACTGGGTGTTTTCTAGAGCTCTGTGTTTTCACCTGTGTATGTATTTCATGCATCGCATGCTTGACTGATGGAAACCAGCCGCCATCAAATTCATTGAGGGCCTGGTAACAAGTGAGCCATACTGACAAGTGTGTTGGCCGCCAGCCACGCAGCCCCAACCCAAACACCAGGTGTGGTCCAGTGTGAGCCTGCCCTCGAGGGGGAGCAGCGCAACGGGCTCGCACGGGCCATCTGGGTCCTTGAGATGTACGGCGCGGCCAACTCATTAAAGGGAAGGAAGCGGCCCATTTTCTCTTGTTTATGTGGGGCGGCTACGCTAACAACGTGAGCGCGTGCCATGACAAGTGAGGAGGAATCCGCGACGGACGCCGGCCCGGACTGAACTGAGATGACTTTGAAATGCTCGCATCTCCACATCACTACAATGTGTTGCAATGATTAGAACATGTGCTCGTAATGTCCACAGAGTCTACCGGGAGTATTTACTCCTTTGGGAATCCAGTAGTATTGTAGTAAAGGGCGTTGGGTGGGTGGTGGGGGGGGGGGGCGTAGAATACATAAGAGGTGCTCATCAGGGATAGGGATGATTAATACCCAATAATAGCAACAACAACACCAGCAGACGGTGCGGTGGCTTGGGCCGTGTCGCGAGCCAGGCGTTCGTGGGAGGCCTCTGATGTCACGCACAGCGCCGTCACCCCCCCCATCCGGGGGCCGTCCTTACCGACGTATCGCCCGCCAGGCTTGATGACGATGGCTCCCCGGCTGCGCGTCTCCTCCTCCACCAGCGCCATGCTCTGCCGGGCCTTCTGGTAGGAGTCATCGGTGGCACACACCGTGATCTTGTCCTGTATGCCCGCCAAGCAGTCCAGCTGAATGCCGCCCTCACTGTGGGGATGGGGGAGGGGGGGGGGGAGAGAGAGAGAGAGAAGAAAGAGAGAGACAGAGACGACGCAGGTTACGGGAAAGGAGTTGTAGCGGAAATGCAGGAGCAACAACGGCAAATTATCTTCACTGAATGCGCTGGAAGGCAGTGCCAGACAGCTTCGGGGAGAGAAAAAAAAAAAAAAAAGTATGCAAGATCACTTTTACAGGAATAGCGAAAGTGACGGAAATAGCATCGGAATCGTAATTCAACTAATAATCAGTGATACAGAGCGAGAGAGAGTCGTGAAGTGCACCGGGTTGAGAAAATAAAAAGATTTTTTTTTTTAAATAAGGAGGCAAAGGGTTCCAGGGTTCCAAGCCTCCACAGCCGTCATCGCTCAGCCGCTCCGCGGCGCGGCAACGAGATAGCGGGTGTGAGCCTCGTTTATTTATTGTTCCGCCCGACTGTGGATTCCCACATTACGAATCAGTGCGCCATCAAATCTCATCCTTTCCTGGCTCCCCCCCCCCCCCCCCCCCCCCCCCCCCCCCCCGAAACCCTTTGATACCCCTCCACTTTGATGAGGCCTTGGCAGGAGAAGGGGCCGGCGCTGGCAGCAGCCCTTGTAGCGCAGCGCGGTTGTGAGGGTTTGTGTTGGAATTAGAGGCTTGTTAGGCTCCAGACAGGAGACGTGGATTACCTCCAATCGACCTTGCGTTGGAAATATTTTTCCGAAGAAGGGTTTTCACGAGGAATCAAAAAGGAGCGTGCGGGTTATTCCCCCCCCCCAACTTTATTTTTTAGCACAAATGTGTGATCCCGTTTCAGTTATTTCAGTCAACAATTAATCTCCTCCATTTTGCGAGATCGGGACGGAGATATGACCGAGCGGTTCCAGACTCTGAGATTACATCTTCGCTACATCTACTGGTTTCCATGAAGCGTGACGTTCCATGGAGTCTTGATAGTCAAGTATAGCGATCCTTTTCTGAGCCAATTATTTCACTACATGCTCTCAGCGTTTGCCCTCAGCTGGTGCAGGGAAGAGGGCAGAGTGTTGGCCTCTATGTTTTTGCTACGATACTGTGGGAGTGGTTGCCGGCTCACCTGGTGATGAACTGCTGGATGCAGTCAAAGCTGCCCTGGGGGTTGTCTCTGCCCACGTTAGACAGGTAGAAAGTAAATGTCCTCAGCTCATTCGGATTTTCCGGCCGTGGTATTGAGATCTTCTGTAACAGACCGGAGGGGAAAACGTGATGAGACAAAAATGCTCCGATTCCATTCGAATACATTTGGTTACCACAAACAAAGCAAACGCAAATGGGGCCAGAACCACAGCCAGATGGAGCGTGGCTACAGTTTTCCTTGACCCTAGATGACAGCAAAACAATGTTTTGGTGGAAATTAGATTAACGGAGCCGTATGGTTGTGATTACGTCTGGAAACAGTTACACATCTAACACACACACACGCACACTTTTTATTTTGCATGCAGTGACTGTACACTCTGATGCATCACTGTTTAGCCATTCGCTGACGCAATTGAGGGATGATTCGTAGTCCGGTACCCGGACTATCGATGTCTCAAAATTCCTTTGAAGGTGAAATTTGATTGATTTGTGGGATTATTAATGGGCTTGATGAATGTAATGCAATTAGCAACACAAACAACGGCTAGCTTTATGGAGCAGATATCCAGAGACTTGACGAATCTATATGTGTGAATCAAAGCTTCCCCTTCTTGGTAACATTGGCAGTGAAAAGCCAAAATAAAGCCAGTAAAGACAGCCAATACCTCCTGCCTAGTATACTTTGACCATCTTCCAGATTTGATTCTCTCACATACACACACACACACACACACACACACACACACACACACACACACACACACACACACACACACACACACACACACACACACACACACACACACACACACACACACACACACACACACACACACACACACACACACACACACACACACACACACAGAGAGAGAGAGAGCTCCCCTGATCGTTTTTCCAAAGTGTGCAGTAGGAATCTGAGAGAGACCAAAAAAAAATTGAAGTTGAGTTGCAGAAAAGCTATGATAAGTATGTCAAACGTCTTTGGTAATTTGGAGACTGTTTGACCCCCCATAATTACCTTCCTGTCACACCACAGATGTTACCATTCACCTGTTCCCATCTGCATCACTATGAAATGGAACAGCAGCCCTCAAATTATAAATCTGGTTTGTTTTTGGTTCCAAAGGGGAAATTATCTTGGCCGACGAACAGTGCAATGCAGATGTCTCATTGAAAAAACCCAAAACAGTTTTGGGCAGAGGATCACACAAATACATCGGAGGGTAAATAAAAAATAAGGGAAAGCAGACGTGGCCACTGGGTAAAACCAAAAGCGTCTCCGCGTTGGCGTTTATTTGCTACGGTCAACTCTGACCGTGAGATGAAAGTCAGCAGGGCCAAAAGAGAACCACATTCGACTGAAAATATGTGCTGCTACATGAGGCGGCGGGTCAGAGCGAGGGGGACAAAGCCCGGCAGAGCAAGGTGCTCCTGGGAATGGCGGGGCCTGGCCGGCCCTTTGTCAACTCAAGAGTCTTCTGGGCCTGAATTCAAACAATGTTCCAATTAACCGCATCCACCACACACAGACGGGCGGGCGCTCACAAAAACGAATAAAGGGTTTCCTTTAGGGGGCGATCCTGTGCGAGGCCTATGCCCTTTCCACACACACACACACACACACACACACACACACACACACACACACACACACACACACACACACACACACACACACACACACACACACACACACACACACACACACACACACACACACACACACACACACACACACACACACACACACACACACACACACACACACACACACACACACACACACACACACACACACACACCCTGGGTGACCTGAAGGTGAAAGACTTAGTAGACCTAGTTCAGTGCATAAGCAATCCACCGGCGGTCTCAGTCAGTGCTCAGGCCGCCCCGCTCCGCTGCACGGCACGGCTGAAGGTGGCTCGGCTTTGTTTACCCAAGGTCCAAACACATGTGAAGCCTGCAGGTGGTCAACTATAAATAAACCCCTTGCCGTCCCTTCCCTGGAAACCCCGGGCTCCCGGTTACCCGAGACACTCGGTTTCGCCTGGAACACGACGCTCTCCCCTCTGCTGCCGCCGCCGTCGCCGCCACCACTGCTGCGGCCTTTTACAAGGAGCTCAGAGCCGAGATTACTCCTGATCCAGTTTAACCAGCGCTCTCTGGGTCAAAGTCCACGTCGTGGTGGCGGTGGGCTACGTCAGCGCCGCGACAAGGTCACTTAAACATTATTTGCAGCGTAGCGGCGGAGGACAAAACCCCCAACACGGATCCCGCTATAGGACATGGGGCCCTGTAGATAATATATAGATGGCGTTTAGAACCGATTTGATACCATCACAACCCACTGCTCTGAAGGACAAAATGTGTTCTGGTGTGTGTGTGGTATCTTTGGTTTATTTAGATTGCAGTAAACCACAGTAAGATAAACGCTTGCCATGTTAACCATTTCATTTGAATAGTATAGCTATGTAGAAAGTGTGTGGTGCTAGTTCATAAGCAATAACTGAGAATTGAGTGTTTAGCTATTATAATAACTACATTATTTAGCGGTACTTGAAAAATAAGTGTTTTCAATGTAGTGGAGCAAACAAGCGCTGACTAATGATGAGGAGCATTACAAACAATAAAATACATTTTGCTTGACAGTCTTGTCAAGAGAAGACTAATGGCTTGTGAATTAGTCCTGTCAGAGTGAATAGGACGTGTTTTTATGTGTCTCTGGTGCCAAACTGTACAGCGCAATCGTGGATCATCCAGCATTGGCCAATTTACATATTCTCTCGGAGAAGTGGAAGACCTTTGACAACAGTCCAGCTAAAAAACACTCACAGCCGTTTGAGCGATAAACAAACCAAGTGACACAAGGAAGTCAAGGTGCACATCACCATGAGACCATAAAAATAAATATTGGAACCATTATGCACCCATACTAAATAATTACTGCAATTGTGCGTCTGAAAGTTGGTATTGAAAGAATAGTCCAGAATCAGAACCTCATTTGGACTATGGCAGGCAAGTGCAAGAAGCACTAGTTCAAACTATGAATAAAGTACCATAATTAATGAGATAAAATACATCCAACTCTCCACTCTCCTGTCCAGAAACTTGGCGGTGCAGCGTTTATTTTGTAGGAAATCCCTTTGGATAGAAGCCTCATTATGACAAATCTTAAAAAAAAAAAAACTAAAGGTGAGGAGCCATGTTTAGGCCGCTGAAAACATCAACCAATGAACATATCAAATAGTTCTGGGCGTGGACCAAATATTTCTACGAGTGTTCCAGTATGAGGATCATTCATTGTTATGTTCAACGTCGACGGCAGAAAGCTTACGTGGAACCTGTCCGAGAATAACCCTTACATCATGCCCTCTCAGAAGGAAAAATAAATAAATAAATAAATAAATAAATAAAACCTGAGAGTTCCTGTGTCGTAACGCATCACTCAAGAACCTGTTTGTGCCACTCTGTTACCGGGGTGGTAACCTATAGCAACCAAGTAGTCGTGGTCGACCTGGAGCCCGCGCACACGAGGGGGTCACTGGGAGACGGGTAGGCTGTGCCGCTCCAGTAGGAGTCCAACATGACATGATGCTGCTGCTGGTGGTGGTGATGATGATGATCTGGTGGTGTTTGACAGCTGGCGCGGGACCAGCCGTGACTGATGCTTCTGGACCCCTCCGCAGTGTACACGCGCGCGTGAGGGAGGAAGAAATGAAGTCACACGGTCCACATTTTAACGCCTGTACATAGTAATGCTCTTACCGGTACACGGGAGGAGAAGAACGGACGGTGTGTGTGTGTGTGTGTGTGTGTGTGTGTGTGTGTGTGTGTGTGTGTGTGTGTGTGTGTGTGTGTGTGTGTGTGTGTGTGTGTGTGTGTGTGTGTGTGTGTGTGTGTGTGTGTGTGTGTGTGTGTGTGTGTGTGTGTGTGTGTGTGTGTGTGTGTGTAACCCGAGATGATTAAGAGGTGGTGGAAGTGGCTGAGAGGCAAGGCACAGGGGAGTGACTAAGTCTAATTCCTGACTCACGCGGAAGAGGACGACGGGGCGGATGAGTGGGGGGGGGGGGGGGGGGGGGGTATCAGAGCTCTGTGGGTTGGGGCTCCTCCTCACTAAATGACCCCGCGGTACAAGCTCAGACATTGTTGGGATTAGTACCCCCCCACCCCCCCTCCGTCACGACGCAAGTGAAAGTGCATGGTAATGTCTGACGGATTGGGTGCCCCCAAAAGATTGCTCATTTCACCGTTCCCCAAAACAGCAATCACACCGAGGTCGCCTCAAGTGTGATAACCTTCGCCGTCGGTTTCGTATAATTATCGCCCGATAATTATGTGAAACCTATGGCGAAGGTTACACTTTAGATTTGGTCCTTGAGTTGGTGTGCTTGGAAAAAGTCACAGAAACAGTGCAGTTCATTTCTTTTGGCAGTGAAAAGGCAAGTCCAAAATTACAGTAACACTGAGTCAACTAATATTGCAGCGGAGCCTCGGGGGTTGACTGTTGCTTGCTACACGTACTACAAGTAAACTTTAAAGATCAGAAGTGAATGTCAGGAGCATGCGGTGAACATTGCACAGCGATGCAACTCATCTACAAAGCAAACCAGTGTGTCTCAGACACCGACACAGAAATGTGTGAATGCATCCCACTTTTAGATGTGAACATCAGATGGTGAACCGATAAGTGTAAACAAGTCAACTTGGATGTATTTATGGCAGCACATATAAAAACAACTTGAGTTTGCCAAAGGGCTGTACAGTTTTAAATTGCCAAATTGATGCGGAGAAAGTAAACTCCCTCCCCAGAACCGGCTGGGTCTTCTGTCAGCCTTAGATCTACGCATGGGTGGGCGCAGTTGTTTAAAATCCCCAAATCTCAAGTTCTGAACACTTGCAGTGTTCACAACTTGGGACAAGAGAGCTTTTCAGGTCGGGACAAGGAGTCACAGTACAACCAAAACAACACAAGAGGCAGCCCCAAAGGGACCGTGACAATGCAGACGGGCAAATGTTGTGCTTGAGCAGCGGACACAAGCTCGCTTAAAAAAAAAAAGAAAAAAAAAAAGAAGAGTTGCAGTTTGGCATTCGTGAACGTTTTTTTAGCACCTGGCGAACAAACCACAGAACGGAACGCAGAGGTAACCAACGCAAGGGCAATGTGGAGCCACGCTCGGATTCAAAACAGACGCGAAACTCTGTTGTACCCCGCGGTGCACGTTTATGTTTTGTGAGAAAAAAAAAAATAAATAAAATAAAATAAAAATAAAAAAAAATAATAAATAAAAAAAAATTGTAGCATTGCTGTATACACAATAATATCAGGAGTGTGTGTCAGGAGTGGACCACTGGTATTTACATTAGTAGCACCGACAGCTGTTGGGCTGTGTTCACACCAACAAAAAAAAAAAAAAGAGTCAACCAAACATCTTTGAACTGTGAGTGATTGCTCATCGGCAAAACAACTATCAATACGTTCCGTCAGCCACCTTCATCAACCGGCCCTGGACACTGGAACTTCACACCAACACACCACCATGAACCACACTGCTGTCGGCATTCTGTAAAGGACAGAAATACTCCACATAAAAATGTCCTGCACTTTTGAACATTCTAAAGCCTTCGCCTGCCTCAAGTGTCCGGAGGTTCAGGCTTTAGGGTTTGATGCGGGACACTGCGTTCCCAAAAAATTAAACAAAATAGCGCTGAACTAATTTCCATTTGCACTCACTGAACGTGGTGATAATTGCCGGGGCATTACCTTCAGGCCATAACAACATCAGAATTGTGTGATGATTGATACAAAATTATTAGCATTATAAATACATTTCTGCTCAACAAATATTTATTTTCTGGCCCACTCCAATAGCTGCTCTCGCCTGTATTCAAACACAAATGGAAAAAAAAAAAAAGGTGCAAACAAAAAGGTAGGAAAAAAAGGTGCAAACATAGTATAGTAGCAGAAAGGAAATAAGAAAGGAGAAAAAATAAATAACAGGCACCAGTGGCCTAATCTTGCTGTCATTATTGGCAGCCGATGTTGATCCGAACAATAGAGAGGAAAAATGTGTCTCCCACACACAGGAGATGTTGAGATTGCCCATTTCCCCCAATGTGGCATGTGCTCTACTCGCATGAGTAAACAACAAAGTAGCAGCCACTCAGGTGAGAGCCGGCACCAAAACCTTCAAGCACGCCTGTGTAACCAAGAGCTTTGTTGCCGAAAAAGCCATGCGCTGCTACCCGTCAGTGAACTGTCTCACTATGATGTTCCACTCGGATAAAGCGCGGAGAAGGTCAGAAAACATCAGGCGTTCACGTTTACGACCGTACGTTTCTGTAGCTTCCCGAGGCGCAGATGAGGTTCTGGCCCGCACAATGACTTTCCTGTGACGGCAAGATGCACCAGAAAGATCGGACCGTCGGCCGAACCGAGAACGTGAACTCGCGTAGTTCACGTCTCACAACCCGATCTGCTAGGGTGAAAAATAATCGTGAACGATTCAGGAATTGAAGAAAGTAAGGAAATATGAAAGGTGGGGTCTACCTCGAACAGACAGCCATGCCTGGTCATTCACGCTGCAAGACTTTATGCATTGGCTACAAGAAATCTAGTTGATACGGGACAACCGAAATTGATACGGAGGCTAAAAATCAATCTCTGGATGAATACATTTTACAGGGCAGTGGTATGAAATGACAAGCTGCGCACATAAAGGACATCTGGGGGAACCAGAACAACGGGCATGAATCCCGTTTTCTGCACATGAGTGCATCTTTGAAGTTGATATGCATGAGAAACATTAAATCAAACATAATGTATTAAATATATCAAATTGTCAGCATCCGCAGCAAACAACAAAAGGAGTAATCAAGCCTGGGACGGCTCTGTGGATGCGACTGCTTGGTACTGCGGCTCCATTCATCATGCGAGCGCGAGAAGAAATGCATCTAAACAGTACATTAGACACTGTGATCGCTCAGAGCACTTTTACAATTAATGATCCTCATTCACATCTCCCCAATTTGCCACAGAGACGATGAGAGAAAGCTGCTGGGAGTAACTGCCAGCCCCCACCATGAGGGGTTAAAGGTTAAGTGCCTTGCTCAAAGACATGTTTTACACTGCAGTCTTGCATGCTATTGATTAGAAAGGGATCCTTTTGCAGTAGATGCACATAAATAGCAGTTGCGTCTATATAAGCTCAATAGGTGTACTATGTGGTTAAGATTAGAAAAAAAAAAAAATATATATATATATATATATATATATATATATATACAGTATTATCTTTTTTTCCAAACAATAAAACTTCTTAATTCTCTTCTCATTTCTGCCTTAAAGATTTACTATGGAACACAAAAATGTCAATAATTCACATCAGACCATAGTAAATCTTTAAGTTAATCTGCGGCTGACACAGATCAGAAATATGCTATTGGTTTTGACTTGAAGTCAAATCTACTTGAGATGTAGTAGTAGTAGTAGTAGTAGTAGTAGTAGTAGTAGTAGTAACATTAGTTAGCTTTTAACAAATTAAGCTGTACTGGATTCAGATGAACCAAGTTTGCTGCCAGCAATTAGCAATAGCTACGACAATCAAGCCTATATTAACAAACTTACGATGAGCATCTGCAACAATGCTGCTTTGGGAGGGATAGCCCAGCCTACCGCAACTGTATCATCGACAGGCTTTGTGCAGGGTTAATTGCAATGGTCATGACCATGGCTAAAAGAAGGATAGGCAATCTTAATCTATTTCCGTCAGCGGTTACCAACTGAGAGCCAACTTCAACAGAGTAGACTCCTGTCCTCATAACACCGTGTGTTCAGCTGATGCAGGTACGGTTCTGGATTCAAACTGTTTTTATTATCTAAGCATTCATTCACTTCGATCCCATTTGGACGTATTCATTGCCCTGCAAAACCAGAAAGTGATGAAACATAGTGGGGCTGGAAAAGTAACCCACTGAATAGTTTGTTACAGATGAAACTCCAATACCAAGTAAGATATTTTATTAATGAAAGCGTCCTAAGCTCTGCACTTACCCCTTGGTTTCCAGTAAATCGAATCAAAGGTTCTGTTGAGAGGCCCTAAAAACAAAGAAGAATAAACACAATTAGCCATTGCAGACAAAGTATTTGTAGCCATTTTACAACAATGTGTTCATGTTTAAAAATTCCACTGTAAAAAAAACAAAAAAACATTTAATCAAGATCACCAATTTCTTGTATACCTGAAATGTATGCAAGCATGGGGTCTTACAAGCATGGGCACTAATCAACCACAGACATTTTTCACATGAGAAAAACTTGATTGACCAGCGTCATTTCCAAACAAAACCTGAAGACAACAAGCTTTAAACCCAATGACTTATTGCACATGCGTTATGTAGTCAAGACATTGCCGTGTCCCAGTCGTGCAGTGATTTGAATCTTTAATATCTGCCATGGCCTAGTCACGTTTTTTTAATTGTGTCATTTTAATAAAGCTGAGGAAATGCCTTCCTTCCACTGTAATGCAGCGCTGACCCCTCGTAAAGCTCCAAGATTTGCCATCTGTCCTCGTAAACATTACAAACGCGAAAAGGCAAAAAGGCCATGTTTAGAAAACGGTATTGAGAGTATCTGTGGCAACCTGTTGCATTTTGAGTTCTCAACAAGCAGAACAAAGCGGCCACATAGCGAGCCACGTCCTTTCCGGGTGGATCCGTGGATCCACCAACGGACACGACAACCGTCTAAGGAAGAAGGCCTCAAGCGGCCGAGGTTTGATAGCGACATGTGGCCATTTGACACATGTCATTCCCCCTCTCCTTCAGCCCATCATCAATCTTACCCTCCTCTCCATGAAGGCCACATGTGTACGCATACACATACAAAACAAACAGGCTTCCTCCATCTGCATCACCCCCCCCCCCCCCGTAGCAATGCACATGCATATATCGAGGAGCATGACAGTGGCTGGGGTGGTCATTTTGTAAGTTTGTCTTGATGTGCAAGAAATTGCTGCATGTCAGTGCTGCCATGCTCCGCCCACTGGAGGAATATTACAGAGCTGCTGGACATTGCTCAGAATGAAGACACACTGAAGACGGTCTAGACTCTATACATCATCATAGATTCGAGATGGACGATTGTCGGCGGCTGTGTGTCGATTTCAACACGATTCTTTATGCAACGCGCCGTTTCTTAAGACCTCTGGGGAACTGCATTTTCTGCCCGTCCTCCTTCACAGAAAAGGTCAGAGTGTCCGGCATCTCGCTCAAGGTGCTAAAACCAAGTCTACTGGATAAAATACTGTTCATTCGGAGGAAGTACAAAATAAACAGCTCCATCTCACATCTCACATAATGAAACATGACATTACATTAGAACCCTTTATTTTTTTAATAGTTAAATAATTACCTGAATCAACTTTATTTCAACATTGTCAACAGGAAAACCCACTGTTGTACTGCAACTGGATTATCTATGAGCTACTTTGCCAGGTAAGAACCTTATCAAGAAATAAGCCCTGGTTGTAGAGAACAGCTTAAGTTAGGGGAGACAATTCACTAGGCTGAGGTCCTCTGAATAAAGTGGTTGCAGGACGCTAGTTTAAGTAGCAGTCAGGCTATGAACTCCCATAGCCTGTCCAACTACACCAGACCTTTCATGGTGCCACGTTCTCCATGCTACCGTTGCAGGGTTTAGCAGAGCACCGAATTTAGCTTTCACCCCCCCCCCCCACCCCCCCCTCAGAGGCAAGCCATGCTAACATAGTGCAACACTCAGCCTGTTCATTTGAATGGGCTGCTGACATGTCACTATTCTCTGGGCCCAGAGCCCAGAATGTTCCACAGAGCCAGCTAACCTTCGGGCCAGAGTGTGGCTCCTGACTACGGTTCGATGACAAGCCTATGGACATGCAAACACAATCACACACTCGCCACAGAATAGGGATGTGGCATGGGAATGCCATGGAGCAAGCAATTACAAAGCAAATATATTGACTTTCAATTCTACTTTAATGCAATGCTTTTGCAAGCCAAGCGGAATGTAAAAACAATGGCTTCCGGTTTCAAAATATAGGACACATTTATTTATTTGGTTTGCCCATCGCTTCAGAGGTGCAAGCTTTAGTTAAGTACACATTCTCCAAAAACAGTCCCAAAATAACGATGAAGCGCTTGACCCAATGTTTGCAGAACAATATGAACATATGTTTTACCTTTGGTAATGATTTTGATTACTTATGCTTGCCAGCTTATTAATGACGAAGCTCATATTTGGTTCCATTGGCCCTTCCACCTCAGCACCAAATTTGTTAAGTAGACTGCTCCCTCAAATCCAACTGCAAGAGCAATTATGAACGCCTTTCAACACCTAATGGCTTTATTAAGCCCAATTCATAGACCTGCACACCCTCAAAATGTACCTCTGACCAAACCTTTGTTATCCTGCATCTAGCTAGCACGTTGAGTTACTGTAGGTGCATTTGTGTTTCCTGGGGTCACAACTGTCCAAAAAACCACTTTAACAGCTCAAGTGATTAAAATATACAACAACTTCTGCAAAAAGTATTCAAACAAATTCATAATACTCTATGCAGGGCATGACCTCAACAAATAGAATTGGCGACCAGGCTCAGTAAAACAAGCTGCACTTGAAAAGCACGCCTTAAAGCTCACAGATCGACATTTTTTCTATGGGCAGGAAAGCGGTAGCCTGGGATGATGTCAGGAAAACACCTCAAAATGCCTCCACCACACCACGTGAATCACTAACCATTACACTTGACACAAGTCTAGGCGCTGTCTGCATTCTAAAAACCAGGCTTCATGACCATCCCTATACACAGAAAGTGGGTCAAAAAAAATAAGAATAGCATTAACAACAAATGAAACCAGAATATCAAATTATTTAGTTCTTGGAAGGGCAAACAAACCCCATCCTCCCAGTTTCCTAGCCTGCATGGGCTGGCTAAAGAGTATGGTCAGTATCAAAGATTGCAGATATGATACATATCGACTTATTGACCGCCTTTCCTTAATGGCGGACGGACTCCAGACTAAACACCACCTGACTTACTGTGAACAGTCCCCAAAATTAAGGCCTACTGGTGAAGCGCACTGTATTTAGTCTCTGCCATATAAAATTATATGCCTCTCTCAAGTGAGTCCACGCTCGCTCTCTGCAGCAGCCCAGTGAAGTATAAAAAGAAGAGGAAAAACACAGGCAGTTATTTGGGACCGCGGCCAAGTCGGACCTACACACTGAGGGATCTTTTCAGGCGACATGAAGCAATGCACGTCAGAAGGTCCCTCTCTGTTTGCAGTAACACCAGGGTGACGCTGTCCGGCGCGAAAGCCGCCCAATGGCACACGAGAACACCATGACATTTGGAGTAAAAATTTGGCAATGGCCGTTATGGTTCTCCCTTTCAGTGTCCCGGTCAATCTGTTGAAACTGGGGAGTCAGCATTCCTTAAATAACGATGGCACCAGCATAGGCGGACCAGCGTCAGGCAACACAAGCCCTCACGAGTCTCCATTACTTCCCATACCTTTCCTATAGGAGTGAGAATGTGGTGCCGCGGCGGTGGGAGGGGATGCCAGTGCAGTTGACAAACAATCCCGCCTTGGTGTAACCCAACTCGTCGGTGTAGCCCATAGCTTAGCCGCGTCCCAGCAGTCAAATGTTATTGTTTGTGTTCAACTCAAGCTATACGTCTGAGAGAAAAAGGCAGCTCTTTTTTTTTTTTTTTTTTACTGCCCTAGACAACAAGTTGGGGAAGGGGGGGGGGGGGGGGGGGAGGTAGCTTTCCGTATGTAAAAAATAAAAACACAATAGCAGTCACAGTTGAAAGTCTACCTGGTGAGATACAGGAGTACAAGATAAGTAGGACAGACACCTGTGCTCATTAAAACTAAATCACTCCCCTGCCTCTGGTGTCAAGCTGAAATGTTTCGCTTATCCCACAAAACGCTGTGGCACACACGGCAACATATGCTGTCAAAATCCAGCTCCCGAGCTCGGAAATTACATCAGAGGGCAATTAGCCAATATTAAAAAAACGTTAAAAGCATTCCCCCAACGTGTTTTGATTAAATTCTTACTGTGCTTTCTGAACGTTTTCCAAAGGAGCCACGTTCCAAAGGAGCCCAGTCATTTCATACTCGGGGGATTCTTCATAATCTGGTCAATCGGGTCACGCATGTCCACAGAGGTGCAAGACAAAGCAGTGGCGGAGCACCCATGGCTCACTCTCAAATTCGGAAACACAAGCGGGATCGCGTCCACGCATCGACATCTGGGGTTCATCGCGACGGGGTTGAAAATGCACTGGATCCATTTGCATGCGGATGACTCAGATGTAGGCCAAATCACTGACCAAGCTCACTTCCGATCCCATGATGGCTCATAGCTTTGACGCAACACGTTAAGAATCCATACAGTGCAGCAATAACGCACACAATGCTGCCCCCCCCCCCCCCCCTCCATGACAGGATAATGTCGTTATTACAGCATTGACCTGAATATGCATTCATCCTTGTTATTCAAGACCTACATACCAAGCAAATTTGGATTGTTTTGTCATGGAAAGTATGGCGGTTTAATGAGAAGCAGTTCCAGCCTCTGCTCGCGAGGTGGTTATTCAACATAAGGACGTGAGGAAAGACAACACCGGACCAATAGCAGCACATCTCTCATCAGAAAAAAAAAAAAAAAGACACAAAAGACGCCAAGACATCATCATGAGCTCCTCTTTCTGTCCTCTTCGTAACCTTGGATGGTTGGTGACGTTCATCAAAGCCCGCTTAACTTTCCCTGCTTGTGTCAGAGCCAGTAGAATAAGGGAGTCTCTGGGCTGTAGATACCCCAGATAGCACGTTGTTCATGTCAGTCCTTCGTCTGATGAGCAAACAAAAGAACTGGCTCGCACTGAAAGTCACGTCTCCTACACAGATCGGTTAAAAGACAGCACTCCGGCTGCCTGCTTACGAATTCTGTAAAACTAAAAACAGAGTATATGCATGTAGCCCACAGGCAAGTCAATCAAAAGCAATGCATGAATATAGACGTCATATCATTATGACCGTTTAATACAAAAGAAAGAGTATCAGAGTTCAAGTTCCACTTCTGACTTCGTTGTGAGTTATAGCTCCACTTAGGGTCACCTATAGGCAAAACATAACTCACTCAAAGTTTAATTATTGCAAGTTTAAAAAAAAAACGCATGTGTCCGACACTGTAGAATTAGGCCAAATGGGGATTTAACTTTGCAAGCTCGATAAGACAAAGTTTGTCGTATGTTCCACGAGTAAAACAATTCACCTACATAATTGCACTGCGTGCTGGTTTGGAAGGCATGGCCAGTGGGGGCACATTTAAAAAACTACTTCAGTCCAGGCCTCTAGCACGCCGTTTTTGGCCTTCGACAACCTCTGTCGTGCAATGAAGCCCTCGTATATTTCTAATTATTCCATGTTGCCCTCTGTCCACCTGCCAAGTTCTCCCTCCCCAGTTGTCCTCCCTGTGGCCGAGGTACCCCACCCCTCCCGGTGATGCACAACTGACCTGAGAAACCTTTCACTGTGCTGAGGCCAACGTGACGAGACACTCAGCACTTTTCCCTCTCCTGTTCAAAGATGGTGTGCAGCATAGCAGATAGATAAAGTCTATTCGCGGCAAGGTTTCATCTTAATCAGAAACATAAAAGAATATTAGGCCAATACTGTTATGGTGGGGGAAATTTTTGCGCAAGTGCTTAGCAAAGCAAGTCTGTGCAAGTAGTAGATGTCAGAGAGGTATAGCCTGTATATTCACCATAAAAAAACAGGAAGAAAGCCATAATTGGCTATTCTACTGCGTAAAAGCAAAAGAGCACTGCATAAGTTAACCAACAGCCCTCAACTCTTTTCTCATGGACGGAGGATAATGTAGACATGAAGACAGAAAACTTGACCAAATGCTTCAACCACAAGCCCATAAAGATCCAAGCATGCATTAGCTGTCCCAAGGTAAGACTGGCCAATCATGAAAAGAATACACTGATCTTCAGAATTATGAATTGTGAGCAGAAAGGGAAACCGTTGGATAACAAAGTCCTTAATAAATGAGCTAACAGAAAAAAAAATCCCACACAATTGAAAATACTAAACAAGTTGTAGATATGAAGCCAACACCATATACTTATGGAGTGTACTTGTGGTTCATATATACGAGAATAGGCCTAATAAAAATTCTACGTAATTCCCGAAGAGGCAATAAGGAAACCCCCAACAGCAGCTTCTCTACCCATAAAAAGCAGCCACTTTTCGATATCTAATCAGCTGGACAACGATGATGAACTCTCCGCTACGACAATATGAAGGTACGTCTCGATTGTTGTTACTTCCTCTTTGGGTCTCAAACGTCAATACAATATACCTAGTAATCAACAAATTAAACTGCCACATCAATGTAATTGATTTGGGTCATCAGCTGAAGTCCAGCTGTACACAGCTACTGAAGTTGGAGGCAACAAAGTGTGCTCTTGGTCTGCCAGGTTTCTCCCAGTCAAATATTTATAGAACTTGAAACGTTAGATGGCCATCCGACTAGCTAGCCACACATGGACCATAGCTGGTACCAGCAAAACGATGCCATGGAACAACCCTTTAGGTGAATCTCCAGTCTCAAACTGCTGATAGATTGTTAACAGTTTCTTGACTTGCTCGATGTCCGGATATAGTTCGTGTCTAAATCAGTGGTGTGTCGGTGGTTAGAGAAAGATTCATATCTTACTACGAACAGATGCATTTCTCAAGAAATGGTCTGTGCCTTGTGTTCACAAGGTTTTATTCAAAGCGGTTTCCCCGAGGCATACAATCACACAACTAGATTGACGAAAATGACTACTGAACAGTTGTTTAAAGTTCGGACAGTTACAGGCTACCTGGCAAACTCAAATGTTGACAGCTCAGCAAACTTGTTTGGAAGCATACGTGAAAGGGGCAAATATTTCCCCGAAATAGCTGAACACAACTGCTACTGCAACTCCTGCATTTCAAAGTACATAAACAAATCGCCATCGAATAACTGATGGGCTAACTGATAAAGCACAGTCTACTGCAATGAAGCTTGACTCATTGCCCAGTAACACTTGTCTGTACCAGAGCGGCGAGAGCATTACATTTACAAGGTAGTGAACCGAGACAATTTGGAGTTGGCTATCGTTAAAGCTCATTTAGACTTAGTTTAAACAAGGGACGGCGGCTGGTAAAAAAAAAAGAAGAAAAAGATTAGCTAGCTAGTTATCTGGCCAACTAGCCAGCGCTTTACAGGCTGCTGTTGCTACCATCATAGCAACACCAGCCTGTCATAGCTGTTCACAGAGATTTCAAACGTGAATTAAAATGTCATTTTATGTCAAACGGCCATTTACCTTGCTGCCTTGATAACCTTCAAACGCTCGCAACGCGCTGTCAGTGAGTTTGACGTGAAAGACGGATACATTACTGCCATTGCTCACTCTTCCACAGGACAGTCCGTAGCAGTGTTCCTCCTTCAACGCCGCCATCTTGCTACCATTTCCACCACGCGCACGCACACTCCCGTCGTAAACGCAGAACTCGGGCGGCTTTTCAATGACTATTCAATGAACACTCAATGCGTCGTGAAGTCACAGAATAATAATAGGACGCCGCACACACACACACACACACACACACACACACACACACACACACACACACACACACACACACACACACACACACAAACACAAACATACATGTACATACATGTATACATTACATATATGTACATACACACATATATATATATATATATATATATATATATATATATATATATATACTGTATATATGTGTATGTACATACATACATATATATTATATGTAAACATTTTTATTAACTAGGCTATGTACAATAATATTGAATTCAACTAAATATTAAGTATCAACGTGTATGTTGTAATCGTCGATTTACAATTTGCCTAATTTAGGTGATTACGGTATTCGTTAGAATTATGTGTTGACGTTGTTTAGGACGGTCATATACCCTGCCCGACTGCGTAACAGGCTACTTCTGAGTTTGTTTAGCTGGTCACTGAGCAGACGTGCGTAGGAAGCAGTAGCAAGGGGGAACATTAAAATTAAATGTGATGACGTCAGTGTCTGACTGTGACAAAACACGCATCTGGGAATGTCCACCCATAACCGGTAACAGGGAATTTCCGCTCACAAACTCACACACCCAATCAGGAATTATTCACGAACTTTAAATAAACAACTAACTCCGAACTATTATGACGGTACAATGCTTGTGATAACGCCACACCTCGAACCGAAGAGCGCAAATGCGCGTGTTCGCCAGAATATCAGACACAACACAGCGGCTCACATCATCATACACTTGGCTTCTCTGTCACAAACGGTCACGAACTTTTATTGCATAAATACAAATTTAACAAATACAGGGAATGTCATCTACTTTAAGTGACTTTCTAACTATGTATGCCACGAACTAATAAGGGGCCCCGTGACCTTTGGTTGAGTACCTTATGCTATGTGATACATCAGAAAATCAGTTATTCAGTGCCATTTTGTTGTGGAACAAATGTTAAATACAAAAGAAAAAACAACTACGTTGAAATAACAACCAGAAGAAAAATCAATCACTGATACAAATGAACAAATTACCAAAAATAATACACAGGAATAAAGATATCAAGCGCCACAGCCTTCAAAACTCTGGAATATCAATGCAGGAGGTATTTTTACTTAAATAGAAAATAAAAATCTGAATTTATCAGAGCCAGTCTAGTAAAATCCACAATCAACACCGCTTACAAAATATAGGATTCAAGGACCATGTCACATTTTTTTCATGGAATGAAGCTAATTCTATAATATATTCTCTCTCTCTCTCTCTCTCTCTCTCTCTCGCTCTCTCTCTCTTTATATATACTGTATATATGGCAATTACATTTTCATTCCAAAGCTCTAATTGATTTATTACAATCACTATCAAAGACAAGATATTGGCAGCCAAAAAGAGCAAAACAATAACAATTAGTGTCTTGCAGTGTGATGCATATAGATAGGCCTACACATTGTGTCACATTCGTTTTCACAAATATTGATATCCCGCTTGCTGCGCATGGTAACCCCACACGGCAGAGACGCCTCGATACAGTCACAGTGAAAATGCACCTGGCATCGCGTTCTAACTTCCTTCCACCTTCAACAAAAGGTCAGAGACGTGGGTCGTCCGAGCGCAGGTTCAGTTTCTGGCCGCTATGACAACCGACAGTGCTACACCGCCGATGGCAACAGCCGTAGCCCCAAACAGCCACTTCCAGCTGAGACCCTGCAGAAGAAGAGAAAAACATGATAAGGAAGGGAAGTCAAAGTATACATGCTGTACGGGGTGATGACCATAGCAGCCCACTGCTCCTATGTACTATAGGATAGGTCAAATGCAGAGAACTAATTTCGTTCGCATATCAAAAAAATACTGAGAATGACCAATAAAGACTGAAAGGTCCTCTTCTCTTCTTCTTCTCTTCTATACATTACCATCACTGTGTCATGGGCTGAATCCCTCTAAATATTTCAAGACAAATTATGTTCCAGTAGGAATTTTCTGTGAAATATCTCCAGGCTAAGTTGGAATACTCATTTAGTCATGCTATGATATAATTGGCACATTTCTAAGACCAGACTTGTCAACATGTTGCCGTGTTTCTCTGGTGGTCACGTAAATCTAGTTTCTTCAATATTTGAGATTGCGTGGTTGAGAAACAACATGCAGCAATGACTTTTTCCAAAAGATGACCAATGACCTTGAGTTGCTGAGGAGTACAAAAAAAAAAGGAACAAAAAAAGTGTAGGTATACGGACGCATCGACCGGCGCCTTTCTCTGTTTGTTGGTTCTACCGGGTGGTTCTTTGCATTAGTTCCGTGTTGTTACCAGATCCTGTTACTTGCACCACCAGACAGCAACTTGAGACGTGTATAAAGAAGGCATGCGTGTGGCGGGGCCACCGTCGGCCATCTGTAGTCTAAACCCATTTTCTCCGCGAGTTACACCCCGTCTCTGTGCATCTTCGCAGAAGCATATTTCAGTTTAAAAACAAAAAACCACGCATGATGTGCTCGCGGCAAGTCAACTGGAAGCCGACAACAAAAAAGGGAAAGGCGGCGTGGGGATTTCGCATCATTTCATCATGGAGGACCCGTTCGGAGGCTGCGTGCTCTGCTCTCTCTCTCTCTCACCCACCCAGGAGGATTTGGCGTGTCGCTTCTGCGAGACGCTGCCCACACCGGCGGGGTTGCCCAGCATCTTCTTGTACATGGCCTGCTCCGCGCCCCTCTGGTCGGAGTTCTTCTTCACCAGCTTGGACAGCTCGGCGTGGATGGTCTTCGCGACATATAAAAAAAAATTTTTTAAAAAGGAAACAAGAGAGGAGAAGCGTCAGCGAGAGTTTGGCTGGCTGCGTTCCAGCCTGACAGGACGCGGGGAAACGGCGTGGCACGGCGCGGCTACGGGAAGCACTGCGGTGACCGCCGCGCTATCAATCACGCATGCGCCCATAAAAGGCCACGGACCAAATAAGAACACAATGCTCGGATAAAAGTTTGTCGTCAAGATTAATGGGCTGCTGGGCAGACCCGGTATTCAGTTGTACTTTTAACGTGCACATCTCCTGTTTTAAAAAGCAAAACAAAATAACGTAACCGTCATCGCCAAAAAAACGGCGGCGACTGCAGTTGTCCATGTGGAATACCTCGGGGAGGTGCTTACCGAATACTGTCAGCCCGGGGTCAGAAGGCCCCAAATTAGTCCTGACAGACGGGGGGAAGCTCCATGACCAAGTTGTTTCTTTGACCGAGCAGAAAAGTGATTGTCACGTCGCATACGTTTTGGGGCCGACGTGCTGTACAGTGGCACCGGGTGACATGTCAGTGTATCCACCAAGAGTGAATCCACCGACGTATTACGCCGGGAGGGCGATGACTGCACTCACACCACAGACGGTTGCACCTCAGGTCAACGAGTGAGGACCGGTGATTAACTGTGTGGGGGCTATACTTTAAGGCTTCCCCCGGTGTATTTTTAGGCCGCCGAAGCGACCGGTGCGACGTAGGGTTTCAGCAGCGCACCCTCGGCATTCCACTGGTATATCCATGCAGGCTCCGTTAATACACCGCCATGTTCCGGACAAAATTACATAACAGCAGCTCTACTGAGTCAGGACGTTCAAGGGCCGGTCACGCTGGCAAGCATTCTCAGTGCTTGCAATATGGAGGGCACTATTTGATACCACCAGAACTAATACCACCGACGTGGTGCTTCAAACGATAACATGCTGGACTGTGGCTCATCGGAGACATTCCTGTGGAATACACTTAGAAAATTATGCAACCGCAACTTCCAAGTCCATCACGATGATGACCAGGCAAACGCTTCTCCTTGCGTTCACATTAGCAAATCAACAACCCATCGCAGGAGATAAGAGGCAGAGCTGACAGATTGGTGTAGGCTTGAACTGGAGGGTGGCAGCGAGCTCCACCCGGGCCAGGAAAGCCCACTCAGTGAGTCAAGTACTGTCACGCGGCACAACAGAGCCGGCGTTTATCATGAATTCCTTCATACAAGCACGACGAGGGGGGGGGGGGGGGGCATTAGATATGGTCAGAGTATGAGGCACAAAGAAGCAGACCTATTTACAGCAACAACTTTGAAAACAGATCCAGTGAAATGATGAGTCAGGGAATCACGGGCGAGACCATCTGCCCGGATCTTTTACAATGTGGCGACATCTAGTGGAGGCACGTGGAAAGGACACGTGTTTCTGAGCGTTTGTTGTTTTTGGTTCAACAAAAATGTATAAATAAATTACCTTATTGCTTGGCTCCAATTTCAGTGCCTTCCTCAGTATGCTAATGGCTTCGGCATACTCCCCTTTTAAAGCCAATACCTAGAGACAGACGACCGTCATACATATCACGCACAACCGGATACTACAAAGTGGCACACAGTGGGGTAAAAAAGCGAAGAAAAAACTAAACAAAAAAACATATACACCATGAGACAGATACCGATACACCATGAGACAGATACAGATAAACCATGAGAGATACCGATACCTTGCCCATGCGGAAGAGAGCCTTTATGTTGTCGGGCTGATGGGCCAGTGCAGCCACACAGGACTTCAGCGCAGCATCGTAATGGTCCAGCTTCAGCTGGGAGGCCGCCATGTTGTTCAGGCACTTCACCTTCACATCCAGCAGCTCGATCTCCTCCTCCGGGGTGATGTCCACTGAGCCACCGACAACAACAACCACCACAACAACGTTGTCGTCATCACATTGACACGACCAGAGGACCGTGGGTGAGGAGTTCGCTACGGTTTGCTGCACGGCACACCCAGCTCACACCCTCAGGGAGCTCACCTTTGGAGCTGGACTCTGTGATCTGCAGGGCGATGCTGTACGAGTTCGCAGCAAAGGCGTAATCCCCACGCTGGAAGTGGGCGTTGCCCCGCTCCCTCTTTTGGCTGGCCAGGGTGGCCTTCTGGGCCGGGGCCAGGAGCTCCAGGTCGGGGGCGTCGCTGGCCTCCCGGAGCTCCGCCTCCAGCAGCAGCTCCGCCTCGGGAGGAATCGCGGGTTCAATGCTGGAGGGGGGAGGGGGGGCACCATTAATCTTAAGGTATAAGATTGAGCCCCTCCCACTTCCACAAACTCAAAGTGTTCTGTCCAAACTAGGGTAATGGCTGGCTGGCTGGCATGGGAGGGATTTTGGGAGTGTCCATGGTAGATTCTTGTCAATGAGAGGAGGAGAGAGGTAGGGACTGGCCAGCATTTTGTACTTTTTCGAAAATACCAGTTATAGGATGTGATTTTATTGATAACATTATTGAAATCACTATCGATCAGCATTGACTAGGGATATGGGAATTTTAAGCTACGAGCTTAAGCTGCAAATAGCTAGCTATTTGAATTGTTTCCGATTGCGACAAAGCATTTATTAGACTAGAGTAAAAGCTGGGACCTGGCCTTGGATGCTACTTAAAAAAGGTGAACCCAATTCTCTTGAACAGGTCTATAATTTATACTTTGTATTTAAATGTTGAATAAATATTACGAGAGGAACTAAGAAACAGGAGAAAGCAATACATGCTTGTTCTTTGTGAGGCGTATAAAGCATTTGGCAACACCATTGGGACTTGTACATGCCCACATCATTTTGTCCATTGCATGGGTCTCCGTTTTCGTTCCAAGTGTCTACTGAATATCATTCATGGATGTAACACGAACCATTTAGTTTCAAGCTCCTGCTAAATAGACTTCAGTGGTGTTCTAAATATTTTCCTTCCTCCAAATCCTCCATCCTTCTGCAGAGTAAGGATGCACAGAACGAATACTGGCGACTGCCAATCCTGACCACAGTATCTTAATAATAACGACCTGTGAATTTCACTACTAAACTTGGGTTCGCTTCTGGCAGTTCTGGCACAAGATCTGTACAGCAACAATCCTCACTGCCGCTCTGCTGTTTCGAGTCAACAGAATGGGCTTCAAACTGTTGTGTTTCCACAGTGAGATTGATGTCAATGAAGGCACATGCTGTTCTCTGAACCGAGAACGCAACATCGAGTACAAGAATGGGCTCACTGACTACCAGTCCCCGCGGGACTAAGACAGAAAGGCTGATGAGAACATCTCGATTTGCAGCAAAGGACAAGTTGGTCGAAGCAAGGCAGTCCTTACTGCACAGAGGGATAAGCGTTTCAGGCTCTGCGGCATTCTTATGAAGCGGATATATGGTGTGCCATTTGTGCCGTGTTCACAAGCCGACACGTGTTGCACAGTAGAGGATTGACAGTGTATAGCAATGACCAGGGAGCCTTACCTCCCACGGGAACCATAGGCGTATCTTGCATCGACCTGGATGAGGGCTTTCTCTCGCATCTCCATGAGCTGCACTGCGAGGTCAAGTGCCTGCAGTGAAAATTGAATTAAATACAACCTGTATTGCAGATATGCCCTTTGTCTTTCTCAATGGATAGTTCCTGAAAATGTGTGACTGCTTAGTGAGACATTTTTAGCAATTAGGTTTTCAAAAAACAAAAGCAAATCCAATTTCTGTTCCACTATACCTGAATGACGTCACCATCTCCTAGAGTGAAGGACAGTGCAGGGTGTTCCTCTACAAGTGTGCCATCAGCCAGGGAGGTCTTGAGACTGATCTTGACATTCTGGCCTTTCTGTGGCCGACTGTCTCGTCCTTCACCTGCTTCCAAGACTTTCTTCTTCAGCATACCATTACCTACAAAGACGGTGAAACGCTACAGGTCATCTACCACAGGTCCTTTCAAGAATGCATCTGGGGAGTTGTTGTGTAGTGTCTGGTCAGTTGGTTCATACTACATAATGTGATGTATGTTTCGAGTTAGCTGTTTACACTATATACAGGAGATGCATGTTTTCCTTGAGGTCGCTTGCAAGGAACGCGAGTTTGTGGGTAGTACAGGTTAGAGGTGAAAAGAAGCCAGTTGATGTGACAATCGCCTGGGGCACAATGGATGCCGGACTGTTAAGATGATAATCTGAGAAGTAGTATTTAAACTGTGCATCAGAACAAGTCTGGCAGAGTGTTCTCAGAATTTGACCACAGAGGCTCTCTCAAGATTCGGACCTTTTTGACACTGTTCTACTTTGTAATAAACCCTTTAAAGTACAAGTGGGACGTGTCAGCGGTGGTTTCTCCTTTTCCTCAACACATCAAGATACTACAGTTGCCTAGTACACAAGTATGGTGGTATTACCGCCTCTCTTTCAGATAGAGATACTGGGCTAGCGAGGTATGGCTCACATACCCAACACATCCAGCCATTCGTCGGGTGGTGTGGACACGTGTTCTTCTTCTTCTTCTTCTTTGTGAGCCTCAGACTCCATCTTATCGTCCTGCTTCCCACCACCAGCATCTTCCAATGGAGGAGGGTCATCGTCGATGTCCTCCTCATCCAGCATCTCAAAGTCCTCCCCGCTTTCCAGCAGCGACGTTCGCCCAGACTTCTTATTGCTGGCGATCATACCGTCGTCACGGCCCTCGTTCACTACAGACGCATCCGTGTTTTCATTCATCTGTATAAAAGGATACGCGCCGCAAATTACACCAAACGAATGGGAAACTACACCTTTGTTCTGAGATGCTGACACGTAGGCCTCTTCATAATATTCTAGATCAGTGTCCCTGCTGAGGGAATCGGACGCCATAATGCACATGGGAAGCAAACACGTTGATTGAGCCAAAAACAATCAGCAAAAATACAAATTGCGCTGCTCTTGAAATACAAGTCAATGCATGCCAGTATCCATGATATGATAATTATAGAGGCGGACTGTATACATATGAATTAACCACCAAGGAACGCAGCTGGATTCTCCAGAACTTTCTGGCAAGTTAACTGCTGCTTCGGCACACAGCTAGGCTAAGGCTACATAGCATTAGCTAATACATTCGCCTACTCGCTTTCGTGTGGCGATATTTTACCACGTAAGGCACGCATTTGTGTACATTTCGTTAAGGGCTAAATAATCACATTTTGCAAAAATCGAAAACATATACGCCAGGTCTTACCATTCTTTGTAGTTTGGTCTGAGAGCTGCAGATCCGGGGTCAACATCCGACTGTCACTTTTGCAAACAAGTGTACTTCAGCTTCCTGGTAACCTCGGCGCTGTGTCGTTCCTATTGGCCAATTCTTCACGCCCCCACTTACAGTCTGGCGAACAGCATGTGCGCGTGGAAACCAGATATTTGTTGTCACTTGTAAACAGACATAGAATCCAGCCCGCATCGTTCATCTTGTACATATGTATCGTCAATATGGAGTAGGACCGTAAACCAACACGTGGTGTTGCATTTGTTAACCTTGCGATTAAATGCATTCATTCAAATAATTCGCATGCAGCCCATATAGTGTTACATAGGCGGACAAAAAAGCTTGAGAGCTTCAGTCTTGATCTTACTATTGCTCAATATAGGTTTTATAATGATGTGCTGGAGGATGGTTTATATTTGTATATGTCCATTACACTTTGCTTCATGGAACCATTTGTCATAAATAATGAAGACATTGACACGAGGCAGAAAAAAAATCAATTGACATTTATTATTGATGCATTGTTTCTTTTTTTGATAAGCAAATTATCAGTTTTTTCTTTCAGTCTAAAGAAACTTTACAATATAAAGAAACATACAAAGGACATCTTTATTACCTACACAAGACACCTAAGTCCCTAAGACAAGATTCTGAACTACCCTACCATGAAATACAAAGCAAACCCAAGAGACAGACTGCTTCATATTGAATACTGCCGTGTCATCGGAAAATGACCATTCAAGGTGCAGGAGAGTGACGTACAGCCATCCTCCTGGACCCCAGCCCACCCCAACACCCACCCACCCACCCCACCCACAGAGCGCATCTCCCTAATGGTACAGTATTATACATCACAATAGAAGTACAGAGATGGGCGACAATCGATATACACAGAGGACTGAGAGAGGATTGTGAGAGAGCATCAATCTATACAAGGCTATTACAAGAGTGAATAGCAAAGAACACAGTTTTTCCCCATAAGTATTTGTGATCTATTGTTAATTTAAAACGAGTTTCTCTAAGTTATTTTTTCCTTTTTATATGTTTTTTTTCTTAAATTGATAAAAATCCTTCATATTAAAAACTGTCATATGTGGTCACGTGTGTGTTTTTTTTGTTCTAGTTTTTTTTTTTATCCCCAAGTTGAAGGCCTTTGAAAAAAAAAATCAGTAAAATGACTTTTCAAAAACCGATAGGAAAAAAAGCGATTTGGAGCGGAGGGCCGCGTTGAGGGAGGTCGCCGTGGCAACGAGTGTTCTGAACATCTTCATCTCACACCTCTCTCTCTCCGTTCTACAAAAAAACACAGGGGGCTGTGTAGCATTTCATTTGCCCCGCCGTAAATGCAAAGAATAGAGATTCCATTTATAATGTCACTGTGTTTTATACATTTTCAACTTAAATGTTTTTTTTTCCCGGCCCCCCCAAAACAAACCGAAACAAAAAGCAAAAACAAAAACAAACAAAAAAATCGTTATTTTAAGCGTATTGTTTCTCTATTATGAAAAAAAAAAAAAAACATGGACAGTTTATTTATAATTTACTTTAAGCTGTATTCATTGGTAGTGACTGACATATCAAAACATGTCAATGATATCAAAATGCATTATACAGTATTTACAAAAAATAGTAAATAAAATAACAAAATGGGGGAAGGGGGCGAATAGGATCGGGTGGGGAGTGTGGGGGGAAGAAAGTACAATCAAGGAAGAGGAGGAGAATGATTCCCTGGCCGCTGACAGTTCAACCCCCGACATCGTCCCACTCATCACAAATCTTTGTGTCACCAAAACCGACAGAGGCTACCGAGGTTATATTTTTTCCGCTACTGTTTTGTTTGAACTCAGCCGTGTGAAGTGTGTTCCTTGTGTGCAGAATCCATTGCTTCTTTCGTTCTCTTTTCCCGTACAACCATTTGCATCCTCTTGAATTGCATACACATTTAAATACAGAAAAACAGCACAAAAGCAAACAAAACAAAACAAAAAAAAAAGGACAAAGGCATGACTAAGAAATCACCCCAACCAAACCTTTGTAGTTGTTTTTTTTTTAGATTTCTTCCATGTTAGATAGAGTAGAGGCAGTACCATCCCTTTACCCTCACGCGATAACCTACGCTGCTAAATTCACCTGGGATGCTAAATCCTCCACCGCCAACCAGAAACCCCTGGTGAGCATCTGGAGCGCCGGGCACCCTGGGGTGAAAACAGCTGGGCTAATGGACAGCGTGTGTGTGTGTGTGTGTGTGTGTGTGTGTGTGTGAGTGTGTGTGTGTGTGTGTGTGTGTGTGTGTGTGTAGCACTAGGAGCTCCGAGCCCTGCTTTAAACCCAACGCAGCAGTGCAGCAGACTGAGTTCACAGTAAACGCAGACACCAGCCGGGGAGCCGGGCCATGAGGCCCTGGGTTAAACCACAGCCACAGGCCTCCTTGATGAGGTTCAAAAATAAAAAAAAACATTTAAAATGGTGAAGGATGAACATGTACATATTTCATGATTCACAGACAAGATGTAAATATTAAAAAAACAAAAATGAGACGACCACAATACAAAGCTAAATAGGTCTATATTTACAGTACAGGCAAGGACAATGTAAGAGGATGCGGGTTTCAGAAGTATCTCTCTGACCATGAACAAGTTATAAATGACCTGACAAATGGGCAGTTGTGAATACAACAAAAAATATTCAAAAGCTACTTCTCTGGAAAATCATACTGGGAACTCTAACAGTCCATGGCCAAATTGTTAAACATCAAATTGTGTAAGTTAATTTGAATTGGCTAAATACTCAGAAGCCTAACTTTCAGGTTTATCCTCCTCCACTCTATAACAAAAGAACACAAGTCTTGTGTAAATGAGATCCTGTTTCCAGGATCCTGGTATTTAGGTAAATTGAACCGTTTCTTTGAGGAGAGGAAATCATACATTTTCTTATGCTCACACTTTAAAGGACTCATATTCATCAGGCTGAATGGTTACAATTTCTGTTACACTACATTTCAGATGGCAGAGACTGAAGGATCTGCGGGTAA
>JAXIVH010000003.1:5565533-5568033 GCA_036785325.1 Urophycis tenuis | reverse complement strand
TTCAAACGTTTCCCCCCCCCCCCCCCCCCGTTGGCGCTCGGGGGGGGGGAACTCTGTTGTTTAGCCGGACGCACCGCAGGGGGGCGTTCCGGTCGGCGGTCCGAAGATGAACAGAGCGCCGTGCTTTGGTCGGCCGGATGTTCAGTGTTCGTTAACCAGCACGAGGTACGAGACCGAGGGGTTCGAACCCCCCCGTGCGCGGCAGGCCTCCCGCGGTCTGTCTGTCTGTCTGCCTGTCTGTCTGTCTGTCTGTCTGTCTGTCTGTCCACGCCAGGGGACGCCAGAGTCTGAACCTGACCCTGAGACTCGTTGTTTCTGCACAGCCAGAGCCGAGGGGTGAAGGAGATGGAGAAGGGAAGGGAAGGGAAGGGAAGGGAAGGGAAGGGAAGGGAAAGGGGGAGTCAGACGTGTCTCACCTCCAGGGCTAGGCATGATGGGAGTTCCTGGAGGGCCTCCTCCACCCGGAGGGCCCTGAGAGGGAGAGAGAAAGAACGGCAGAGAGAGAGAGAGAGAGAGAGAGAGAGAGAGAGAGAGAGAGAGAGAGAGAGAGAGAGAGAGAGAGAGAGAGAGAGAGAGAGAGAGGGAGACAGAGAAGGAGATCATTTTAAAAGTAATTTTATTAAATCAATATAAATCACACACTCGTAAACAACAAAGTACTATTTGGTCATCCCGGTGAAAAAAGCACTTCACAAAGTTTAATTAGTGGAAAAACTATGAAACACAATCCAAAACGTGCATGTTTTTCAAAAAGAAGAAGGAACAAGTCTCTCTCTTCCCATTTTATCCAAAAGAGACTGAGGTCTTAAGACTAAACACCAGAAGAAGACCAAAAGACTAAAGCCCTCCACATTACCCACAATCTAAATGTTAAGTATGCATTTAGAGCCTGCGAGTCATTTTTCAGTCAGCCAGACAGCCAGTTTAGCTCTCTAATATTCAAGAGTGTATGTACACAGATAGAGAGAGAGGAAGTGACCCGACGAGGGGGGGAGAGAGAAAAGAGAGAGAGCGTTTTCTGACCTATATATATATAGCCTCATCCTTGCTAAATGTCACTAACTGGCAGTACTGTTATGAACAAACATGCATCTGTAACTCATGGTGGACCATCGGACACTCACCACATAATTGCCAGGAGATGAAGATGAATAGGCTATCTGTGGAGAGAGTGAGCAGGAGAGAGAGAGAGAGAGACAGAGAGAGCCGTTGGTGAGACATGGCCTTCATGTGTCGAGATGGTGACTCGAATGGTTTTCACAAGGTAACCAGGTTGAAGGGAAAGGGGTTGCTTACTGAGTTGGCGTTGGGGTTCGGCCAGGGACCCCCTCCCACCTGGACCCCTGGAGGACCACGCCCGACAAAGAGAGAGAGAGAGAGAGAGAGAGACGTTAGCGTTAAACCTTGTGTTAGCATACTAGCGAGCATGGCTATGGCGGCGGTAGAGATTAGCAACAGCAACAGTTGCTAACGAACGGTCAAGCGTCCGTCACTCTGAACTGTCACTCACATGTTCATGCCGGGCATTCCTGGTCCCATGGAGTTGGGAGGAGGCCTCATGCCACCACCGTAGTTCTGCAGAGAGAGGGTGAGAGATGGAGGAGAGAGATGGAGGGAGAGAGAGAGACACACACCACACACACACACACACACACACAAACACACACACACACACACAACACACAGTCAGAAGGGCTCCTTGCACCTGCTCCCTCCCAGTCAAATGGAAGGCTCTGCATCCTAATGAAGGTCAGCCACATTCATGTCTCCCACTAACTGCTCTTTAATTATGTGTGTGTGGGTTTGTGTTTTGGACAGCATGCGGGCAGGTTAAGTTGCCAGTGTGTGTGTGTGTGTGTGTGTGTGTGTGTGTGTGTGTGTGTGTGTGTGTGTGTGTGTGTGTGTCTGTGTGTGTGTGTGTGTGTGCGTGTGTCCACACACAGCTGTGTGCATGATTGTGTGTGGCGGTTCCATCTGTGTCCACGCACTGCCACTTAACGTGAGTTTTCATATTAGCAGTAAGCTTGTGTGGGAGAGAGACAGAGCAAGAGGAAAGTGAGACAGAGAGAGAGAGAGAGAGAGAGTGAGAGTGAGAGAGAGAGTGAGAGATAGGCACAGTGAGAGAGTGAGCTAACAAGGGCAGGGCATGAGAAAGCAAAAGGAGAGAGAGAGAGAGAGAGAGAGGAGAGAAGAGAGAGAGAGAGAGAGAGAGAGATGAGAGAGAGAGAGAGGAGAGAGAGAGAGAGAGAGAGAGAGAGAGAGAGAGAGAGAGAGAGTGGCTTAGTAGGGAGAGAAAGAGAAAGAAATAGGCACAGTACAGGGAGAGAGAGATTGGCATAGTAGAGAGAGAGAGAGAGAGAGAGAGAGAGAGAGCGAGCTAGGCACAGCAGAGAGAGAGAGAGAGAGCGAGAGAGAGAGCGAGAGAGCGAGCAGGCAGAGGGCAGGCCGGCCCTGCGTCTCGATCTGAGGCAGAGTTTTGTTCAGCAGACAATTACACTTG
>JAXIVH010000003.1:5518211-5565333 GCA_036785325.1 Urophycis tenuis | reverse complement strand
GCCATGTATTTCTGAGACGGAGCCAACGGAGGATGTCCGCAAGAACGCCGAAGAGCTTCCGAGCCGATCGGGCAGCGACGCGCACGTACGGAGCACTCAAGCACTCTTTTGTGGTGGTGGCAGACCCCGAGAGTGGCTGCTGCTGCTGCTGCTGCTTGCTGCTGTCTGCTGCTGTCTGATGTATTCTGCTGCTGCTGCTGCTGCCTGTGCTGCCTGCCCGCTGAGTCCCGAGCAGCTCTACTGTAATCGGTTACGCTATCAGCAGCCGAGGTGTCGTCACACAGCACCCCGCTCGGCGCTCGTCGGCACGCGGCGGCGCCCCCCACGGACGTGTTACTGCAGTCTGGAATATGGCGATGGGTTGTGTGGTGGTGGTGGTGGTGGTGTCATTCATAGTAGTGGAGAGGGTGCCACGGATAACGGAGGACCCGCCACTAGGCGATTTGGGCTAGAAACGTCTAGGTTCTTCTAGTCACATTTAATTGGATTGAAATACAAGCCTATTTCTTATTGTGTGTTTTGAACGAAACGTATCAGATCTGGAGTAGCCTGATCAATAAATAAGACACATGGAATTAGCTCAAAGCCTCTTTGAGCTAATTTCATGTTCCAACTATAACAAATGCAGACCTGCAGCTATAAGCGTCGTCATTACACCAGTCCTACATACATCATGTCAATGTCTTAAATAGCTACCAAATAGATATAGCTATGGCCCGTAGGAAGTCGCGAGTGTCAAAGTGAATAGGCATTGTCATTACCATGCACCTACACCCCATTAACTTGGGCTGAGCTGCATACTTGGGGGTGGTGGAGGGGTGGGCGCAAAACAATGACTTCAGGGAGGAGCATAGAGTATAAACTTGAATGTTGACGGGTTCGAGGCGTGCACAACTCAAAAGCCACACGTTGAGCAACACCCACACAGGCAGGCACACACTCGGTGTTATCTGGATGCCGATGCAGTGCGCTTGGTGGTCCCACACGAAAAGTGTCTCCAAGTGGAATTAGCCTTCCCCCGACTCTCAACGTTTCTGCAGACTGCGCTGTCGGGCAATCCTCTTGGCCACAAAGTCTGCCTCTCTCTCACACACATACACATACACACACGTCTTACATCTTGAAGTCAAAGGAAACAGAAGAAGGAGAGCAGAGGAAGAGGAAGAAGAAGAAGAAAGGGCTCTAAAGCGAGGACTAACCACCGCGAAGTGTGATGCTGTCTGTGCTGTTTCTCGTCCTCGCGGTGCCCCATGTGTTGTTCTCCACGACACGTAAGTACCAAACTCTTTTTTGAGAGAGAGGGGTGGTGGTGGGGGGGGGGGGGGGGGGGGGGGGGGGGGGATTTGTTACGATGGACGAGAGAGTAGCAATCCCCTCCAGGAGGCTCAGCACGCACACACACACACCTATGTGTTCGTCTCCCTGACGCGAAACCCTCAGATCTGAGTCTCAAACTAAACTCATCTACTGGAGCTATCACTGACATAAGCAGGGAAGATTATTTTGTTGGCGGGGGATTAAGCCAAATCGACAATACCAGGTGAATACAGAAATAGGTAGCCTATAACATATTAGCCGAGGCTATATCAAATATAAAATATCACGATCGTTATATTCTTATAGCCAGGTGTATTGATGTATATATAGGCTTATATGTAGGCCTATTCATTATTTTAACGGTAACGAATTTTTGTATGGATGGATTTATTTGGTGTATGGTAACTGGTTCCAACATACAATAATAATTCTTACTTTTCATTTTATTTCCTAGTTATTTTTGTATTGTATTTTGTTAAGTATTGAATATTTATTTGATATGAATGACACTCATAATTATTATTGTTATGACTTTAGTTTTGATTATTGTTAAAAAATTATTTCAAACTTTAAAATGTTCCACGTTTTATTTACTTCTATATTCATGTGTTTTGTTGTGTTTTTATTTTATTTCGACAACCGGCCTTCTCTCTTTATTTTACATACAAATCTACATACAAGACTACGTTTATGCTAATTATGACCTGTGTGACATGTGCATGTGAGTCTAGGGACGGTCTCATCTGTAAAGTGTTTAGCAATAGAATCCAGTGCGTGTTGTGGATGTGGAAAAGCCATCACACTAAACCCTTCAACTGGAAATTATTTTTATTTTAATGTATATTAAAGCGTAACTTCATCCTAAAAATCTAACCTTAGAGACAGCACCATCTACAGGTTGCACACTGCACATGTAAATTGTTTACATTGCCCTGATGTCTGTTTAGTGGCACATGATACTGTTTTTGCCAGCATGTTATGCTGTATGTGGGCAAGCAATATGTCCAAGATTCCTGGCCACCTTCCATCATTCAGAGATTGGATGGAACCCAATACCCACTTCATAATTTAACTCTTGTACGTATGTGTGTGTGTGTGTGTGTGTGTGTGTGTGTGTGTGTGTGTGTGTGTGTGTGTGTGTGTGTGTGTGTGTGTGTGTGTGTGTGTCTGTGCGCGTGCGTGTGTGTGTGTGTGTGTATATGTGTGTGTGTGTGTGCCTGTGTGTGTGTGTGTGTGTGTGTGTGTGTGTGTGTGTGTGTGTGTGTGTGTGTGTGTGTGTGTGTCTGTGCGCGTGCGTGTGCTTGCGTGCGTGCTTGTGTGTGTGTGCTTGCGCGTGTGTGCGTGCGCATGCGTGCTTGCCCGTGGATCCATCCCCCCTAGAGGTGGCCGTGATCGAGCCCCAGGACCCGGCGCTGCGCATCGGCTCCAGCCTGACGGCCACGTGCACCCTGAGCGCGGACGTGGACCTGCAGGCCGCCGCGCTCTACTGGACCCTGAACGGCCGGCGCCTGGCGGCCGGCGGCGCCCACAGCCAGCAGCAGCTGCTGCCAGGGGACCGGGCGCTCAGCATCACCCTGCAGCAGCTCAACGGCTCCCAGCAGCGCTCCGGGGACAACCTGGTGTGCCACGGGGGCGACGGCCGCGTGCTGGCGGGCTCCTGCCTCTACGTGGGCAGTGAGTATAAACACCAAGGGGGGGGGGGGGCCTCCGGAGGAACCAGGGGTTTCGAGGAACGAAAAAAACAAAAAAACAAACAGAAAAAACGGATGATATTTTAACAGGAACGCAAAACGTAAACTAAATGACTAAATCGAATTAGACTGGCCCCCGGAACAGAAATGTTATTTGAATTTATCTGAAAGCAGTTAATGACATTGTTTCATCCGATTCCCGAGTTTCACAATGTTTACTCTGGGATGGTTAACTAAGGGCCCAAATTGAATTGAATTTAATAGATGGCAGAGAGACCCGAGCGCATAAAAACAAGTTGTCCATTTTGATTTCGCTCAGAATAATTAACCATAGCTCGTTGTTATCTGTGAAATCAAAACAAAGTGGGAACAGCCTTTGGCTTTTGCATTTTCTGCCCCCCGCCTCTCCTATTTGAACTGTCCCTCCCTCCTGCCTCCCCCCCCCCCCCCCTCTGCCTCCTCCATGGCGTGTTCTGTGCAGTGCCGCCTGAGAAGCCAGTCAACCTGACCTGCTGGTCCAGAAACACCAAGGACCTGAGCTGCCAGTGGACCCCGGGCGGAGAGGGAGAGACCTTCATCCCCACCCAGTACACCCTCAAGTATAAACTGAGGTGATCACCTGACCCCAGCCTCCCCCCCCCACCCTGCCCCCCGGCCCAGCCACATACCAACACACACACACACACACACACCTCCTCCACCTCCAACAACACTCTCGCAGTCTCTGGCCTGGCCGTGTTTGCAGCTGGATCGGATTTCCGACTCCCGCACAGCGACCACTGTGAAACGATCAGTGATAATCAGAGGTCATCTTGGGCCCGGCAGCCCTGCCGCGTTACCGCAGCAGCAACACAGCAGCAGGAAACGTAAAGGGGGGCGGGGGGCGGGTGGGGGGGTCACGCCTCACTTCCTGTTTTTAGTCGTGGAGACGTGGAGACACACAGCATTCACAGATGGAAAAACACTGAATTTTGTGTTTTCGTTGTCAGCCACTTTTACACGCTTACAGACCAACAACAACAACAACAACAACAACATGATTTTGCAAATACGCAGCAGAACGACAATGAAACGCTGCCTATCACCCGGAGCTCATCTGCTGCCAGACTTTAAACTCTTAAATAACTCCATGAATTTACCAAAGCCCCCGCGGGTGCGTGACGTGGGTCGCCTGACTGTGTGTGTGTTCGCCGCCCGGGTTCCAGGTGGTACGGCCGAGAGAAGGAATGCGAGGACTACAGCGCGGGTCCGCTCCCGTACTCCTGCCACATCCCGCGAGACCTCGCGCTCTTCACACCCTACGAGATCTGGGTGGAGGCGGCCAATCAGCTGGGCTCGGCCACCTCGGACATCATCTCCCTGGACATCCTGGATGTGGGTGAGTCGCACAATGCTCGCTGTCTTTCCTCCCCTCTCTTTGGAGCATTGCGTTTTATTAGATTTTCTTGAGATTTTCTGTTTACTCCTCTCCTGCATGTGGCGGACATACTTGCACGTTGAGAGGTGGACTTGTCTGGTGTTCTTCATGCATTCTTCCGTCCACGCTAATACATGTTTAATGGGTTCTGGCTGACACTCCAAAAGTCGTAAAAAGGGAGCCCTCAGAGAGACAGGGAGAGGACGGGTAAGAGAAACAGAGAGGGAGGGAGAGAGAGAGAGAGAGAGAGATGCAGACAGAACGAGGAAGAGAGAGAGAGCGAGCGAGAGAGCGAAGAGGTTTTTATCACTCTTTTTGGTTTGCTAACTTGGCTAGTGGGCTAGGAGGCTCAGGAGAGAGAGGGAGAAGGATGTACGAAGATTACCCGTGATGCAAAACGTCTGGCCTCGGTGTCCTCTCAATCACGGAGGCAATAATCTGGAATTCTTTGGTCTTGATTTTCTGTCCCCTTCGGGACGGGGCTTGATCGACCCAATAAAGCAGCAACTGAGCCCCGACAACAATGCACCAACAAATGGGAACACTTTAGGTTTTTAATACCGTGGCATCCCCTTCCCCTCTCTGTGGCTTCAATCCTCCCCTTGTCTGCCGACATCCCTTCCACCCGCTCTGAACATTAACGAGCCATATATCACAGCGAAGGGAATCGCTTTGTGTAGCGCTCGGAACACAGTCCCCGCTTGTCCGTGTCGTTGGGCTGAAGAGGAGCGATGAGATCAGGATTTGGTCGGATGCCCCGAGTTTCCCTAAAGACTGTCCAAGCCGCCACCTCCTTCTACGCCACGTGATGAAGTGACGCCTTGGTAACATGGTTTGTTTACGAGTGCGATAATGGAAATAGTGGAGCGTATCAGCTTGGATCGTTTTGCACCATTTTGGATGGATAGACACTCAAAAAGGGAAGCCTTACCAAAACCCAATGTGTAATCTTAGATATTTAATATTTAATGATAATATTTCTTATTATTTCAAAAGATAAATAGGACTGTGTCCAACCGTCTTAATTTCATTCATGCTTTATTTAGAAAGATGACTGTGTGTAGATACACAGCAGTGCGTTAGCCCCACGCCGGTTTCATCAAATATTCACTGCGTGAAGACAGAGGGCTCCTCTTCTTCACACTCTGGTGGTCACCCCGGTCAATACCTCCATCCGACTGGTCCGCGCTAAACCGACCGCAACAACCACAGTAAGTCAGTCAGTCAGTCAACCAGTAAGGAAGTGTCAAACGATGGTTCCCTTTGTCCCCCCCCCCCCCCCCCCCCCCCCCCCCCCCCCCCCCCCCCAGTGACCACGGACCCCCCGGACAGTGTGACGGTGAGCCGGGTGGGGGAGCTGGAGGACCAGCTGAGCGTCCGCTGGGCCAGTCCGCCGGCCCTCAAGGACTTCCTGTTCCAGGCCAAGTACCAGATCCGCTACCGGCTGGAGGACAGCAGCGAGTGGAAGGTGAGGAGGCGGGGATGGCGTGGCGGTCGTCTCGTGGTGGCCGCCACGCCACGCGCGGGCTCGCTTGAGGCTGCGCCGTCCGTTTGGGACATGCTGGACGCGCACGAGGCCTCAATGGGCCCGCCACCCCGCTAAAGCGTTCTCTGATTGCGACGCAAAACCCCACCTGAGTCCATTTGTTTTTCCATTTTTATTAGTTAGCATGTATCAAGAGTTAGCTTGCCCGTTGCAACAAAAAGACAAAACCATGACCAAAAATGGATCGAGATTCGGCGGATAAACACAAATTCCATACTTTCTAACCGCAAATAGTTGGTATTACGAATGCTAGCGACGAGCCAGAAAATAGTTTCCCCGTTGTGCTGATAGATCCCTTAAAACCCAGAGCCCAGCCTTCGTTTGGCCGCGTTGGAGTGTATTTTCGCCTCGCTCCTCCATCCAACGTCAATTGAACGTCGGGTTGACTCACTCCGCAGGTGGTGGACGACGTGGGCAACCAGACCTCCTGCCGCCTGGCCGGACTTTGGCCCGGCACCGTGTACTTCGTCCAGGTGCGGTGCAACCCGGTGGGCATCTACGGCTCCAGGAAGCCCGGGATCTGGAGCGACTGGAGCCACCCCACCGCCGCCTCCACCCCCATCAGCGGTGAGCCGGGCCGTTAAACAAGCCTCCCCCTCCCGCTCATTATCACGTGTTCCGCGAGGCAGCGCCACACATGTGGTGGAGTTTAGTTTTTTCATAGACTGGCAAAACGGTCGGAGACGCTTGCCATGAAAGCGCAATTATCAGTGTGTTTGAGTTAATGAACCTGTTTCTTGGGGATTTGTTATTCGTGGGGTGGGGGGGGGGGGGGGGCGGGCTCGTAAACAACATAGCTTTTAAATCCCGATAAATCTCTGCGATGTTTAAGACCCTTGACCGCTCTTGCCCTTTTAGAATTACCAGCCTCTCGCTGCCAATCAAGGCCAGAGACAATACAATGGGTTTATACCCGCAATGGATGAGCCAAGATCTCAGAGCAAACAGATCCAAACTACATGTGACCCCAGCGAAACAGATCCAAACTCCGTGGATCTACATGGGATTTAATCAAATGGCGAAAGGCCAGTGGGGGGGGGGGGACATTTGATAGATCTTTGTCGTGAGCCTTCAAAGACTGGTCAAGTTAAATGGCGGTTGACTGTCAGAAGTCCACACAGGACCTATAAACCCAGAGTGGAAACAGGTTTGGGACCGCAAGGAACGTATAATGAGTTACAAAGGTCCCATGGCATTTACTTACACGCAGAGGAAGTAGTTATCAGGCCTGTTGTTTGGCATGGTGGATTGACTGTGGCAGCCATTTGGCTCCCTGTAGTCATCTCAGTTCAACCCCCCCCCCCCCCCCCGGGTGTCTGCTCCACGGTTACCTTAAAGTTTACAGGAGACGTAACTTACGAAATCCCTTTGCCCCGTCGGAAAAAATAAAAGCTCCATTGCATAACGGCGCATTGATTAATTTAAATGTTTGTTTATACGTGGGCTGTAGTCAAGTCTGATGGAGGCAAATTAGAAGCAGAAGTAGAAGCTAAGATTTTGAAGTCAGCCATTGGCAGAGTTTTGGTTCCATTCACATGTGACATATGATGTTGCTTCCCCCCTGCATTCTGAGAAATCATGCTAAGCTTTGGAGATTCAAATCTGAATAACTTAGATTTTGGTTTTTGGCTTCCTGCGTGTAATTTAAAACGGCAATTCTTTGGAATTCTGGGTCTCTGTTTGTGCTCCGTTCCCCAGTAGTCGACCCGGCAAAACTAACTTCACATAGTATTGACACAGACTTCACGGAGAATGACACACACGTTCACAAATACTACATAAATACTAAGTAAATAACCCAAAATATACAGTACATATATGGAAGTGGGTAAAGCAAATAAATGAATGAAACTCCACTTTTCATATCGAGTGGTAAAGCACCCCCCCTCACTCTCCCTCTCTCTCTTTCTTCCACTGTCTCTCTCTCTCACCCTGCACAGAGCTGACTTGGCATTCTCTGCATCAGCCCCTCAAAACCCCCCCCGCCCCCCCCCTGTCACTCGCCGCCCCCCCTCGCCCCCCTGTCACTCCCTCCCCCCCCCTCCTTCCCCCACCAGGGCGCCTGCAGGCCGAGTCCTGCGAGCCCAAGACCAGCGAGCAGCCGTCCAACTCCACCCTCCGGCGCGAGGCTCAAGCAGTTCTTCGGCTGGGTCCGCAAGCACGCCTTCGGCTGCAACGGCATGTCCATCAAGCTCTACGACCAGTGGCGGGTGTGGCAGCAGAAGACGCATAAAGCGCGCAACCAGGTAGGTAAGGAGATTCTCCCCTCTCGTCTCGTCTCGCTCTCCCGCTCACCGCCGCCAAGTGTTTGACGCAACGGGGCCGGGTCCGGGGGGGGGGGGGCGAGGCACGACGATGTGGCTTCATGTGGTGTGGGACCGTGGGGGGTCTGTGGCACGCATGTCTTACACCCGTATACAGACATGCATGCATAACACCCCACACGCGCATCTACACGCCATGTGCACAAACACAACCAGACAGGCATGTGTCTGGCAGACACACACCCACACACACAGCTTACCTTGACATCACAATAGCGCAGCACGCTTGATTTGAACTTTGCGCGCTCCCTGAGTCTGACGTGGCCTTCCGCTCTGTGCCCTGCGGTCAGCGGCTGGAGAAGCAGAAAGAAAGACACCAGATTTTCCGCTTGGCTGGTTTTTGTGTTGTTACAGTTGATGCTTTATGATCAGGTGAAAGTGGCGGTTTGGTCTGCGTTCACTGTGGGCCCGGAGGTAGGAGGCGCACAAGAGTTGACATTGACTCCCTTGATTCACTCTTACTCTCTTCAAAGCCAATGCACTCTCGTTGTACCACCAAATTTAATGATGTCGACTTATGATGCTAACCGGCCACCACAACAAAGGGGAATGAACATGTAAATGTAATTAACAGCCCAGTGTAATGTGTTCCATTTGGGTCTTGTTTCCCTGGTGACGTGAGGAGCTCCTTTCAAAACATAACTCAGGCCAAATGTCCACCACCGCCGCTGGTTCTGGTGTCTTTGTCTGCGGAGCTAGGATCTCAGGGCCACATCCTCTGGAAGGCCGCGGTAATTCTGTCCGTAACTCATCGAGCCGACGTGGGGCCTGACCTCATCCCTCTGACTCGGGTGCAGCTCTGGTGTCACATCTTCAGGGGGTTCCTGGGGTGGGTGGGTGGTGCCGCTCACATTATTGAAGTGGACTGGAATGGCGTGCATGGGGGGGGCAGTAAGGTTTTGTGCTGTGTAAAATGGAGGGGAACGGAATCAAGAGAAAAGGCCATGTCATAATTGTGGTCCACATCATAATCACGGTGCCCAAACGCCATGACGCCGTCGATCGACATTACGGCATAACGCATCTGATTCTCCCACTCTAGATGCCTCAAGACGATAATTCGTAGCGCCACATGGCACAACTGGAGTGTTTCAAGGTGAAGAACAGCATCACAGCCGAGCGGCCGGGGCCGGCTACGGACGCTCAGAGGGGATTACTTCTGTGAAAGGTCCATTCCTCTGGCTCCGTGGGTCACTGTAGCCTCGTCGGCTGTCCAGACTCCTCCACTTTCAGTTTGCAAAAGAAGCCATGTGGAACGGAAGAGAGCGAGAGAGAGAGAGAGAGAGAGAGCGCCGAAGGCAAAAGCGAGAGAGACACCGCCGTCGTATTCTGTGTGTCTGGCGCCTGCCGTACCAGGATTAAGATTGTCAAATCCCCTCTGTGATCTGATAGCAGTTTGTGTTTTTAGAGCTTTCTCTTGCGCACCACGCACGCACACACACACGTACACGCACACACGCACATACACCTCACACACACACACACACTTTTTGTTTGTGGAAAGAATTTTCGGCCAAGCAGTGGTGGAAACCTACTTTATAAACGCTGGTTAAGATAAGCAGATGGTTATTTTGATGAAGGTGGAATCTTAAAAAAAGCCATACAAAGGGATTATATTCTGCTCAAAGCATGTCAAAAAATGAAGTCGAGTGCATCAATTCATCCCCCTACTACCCAATCCAGAATTCATTTAGATAAAAAAATGACGGTGACAAATGTATTAGGCCTACACAACGTTTTTGCAGGTGGGTAGCGTTCCATCAAATAATATAAAAACTACATGAACTGTAAAGAAGTTTATCAGGAATTTCCCTCCCGGTGCGTCCCTGGGATTCGGTGATATTGTTGACCATATTTTTCCATCACTGTAGCAATACTGATGTCTAGACATAACTGCCCGAGCAGCATTCTGCATCTAGTTCTGTTGGAAGCGGCTGCACGTAAACCGCGTTTATATCGAGCGATAGCGGCTGTGCGATACGGAGTGCTTTCACAAAAGCAAAGAGTGGAGCAGGAAACGGCCGTTCGGAGAACAGGAACTAATTGAAATGGAGTAAGGTCCGTTACACTCTGAACCGCCCCGATCGCGGGGAGCACTTCCACCTCGCAGAGAATGAGATTAACAGCGCATTAGCCGCTCACCATTTACCAACGTAAGCGAACAACTGTTGTCACACTTATTACATCCCAGGTTCACGTGCTATGTAAAACACTTAGGGCGCTATTGTGAAAAACTAAATTCATATTACCTAAATACACCCGATTTGAACAAGTCCTTATAAAGACTTGTGATGTAAAAACACACACAAAAATCCAGCCTGTAATTTACACCTCCTGCCCCTCCTGACGCAAGCAGAAAGACCAAATAAACAATAAGACAAATATTGCAAAAGGGAGGTAAAAAAAAGGCCTTGAATGCCATTTTGTTGTAATACTTCTGTTATGTATCATATTGCACATTAAGCAGATTTAAAGGTTACGCTTCTGTCACCTATTCACACAGCAGCCATACTTTCCCAGAGTGTGGCAGTTATTCACAGTTCTGTGCTGTAACTGCTAAAAGACCATTATATATGTCTTATATTTTTTATAAACAGTATATTTAAGGATCTTTTTCTTTAAGTTATATCATTTGAAATAGTGATTACCAAATAAAAAAAAGGAAATGACACGTCTTGGAATGTTGTTGTTTTTTTAATTCTCCAAAACTAAAGTCAATGCGCATGTATAAAAAAAGAAAAAAGAAGAAAAAAAAGCATTTGAACAAGCTTCGCGTAGCGTTAGGAAAATATATTTACATAGCGTAGGCGCAGAACACCAATCCTACAGCCGTGTGCATGTGGAACCCACTCTCAACCTGCAAGTTACGAGTCTGGGGGGGGGGGGGGGGGGGGGGAGTGGCGATGCAGCAGTCAGTGGGCGGGGCCAGAGGGGGCGGGGCCAGAGGGATCGATACAGGCCGGCCGGCGCGGGACACCACGGAGGAGTCGTCCATCAACCGCTCCACCGCTTTCCCTCAATTCCCCGCCTTTCGTGTTTCTCTCCCTGCAACGCCGCCATGGGAAAGCGATGGGGGAGGGGAGCAATGCGGGGGAGGAGGAGGAGTGGGGGCCGCTGTCAATCACACTCCTCAGAGTCGTACTTGAAGTCCTGCATGATCTCGGCCAGAGCCCCCTGGTTCTTTAGGATGCTGGGGGAAACGGAAAGAGAGGGGTGGGGATTTTAGTCACACACACATAAGCACGTCACAAATTTCCCTCGGGATGAATAAAGTATCTATCCATCTATCTATCTATATCCATCCATCTATCAATCTATCCATCTATCCATCTTTATGGACACTACTGTGCTGTGTGGATGTTGACGGTTTCTGGACCCACGCTGAGAATCTTCACTGCCCCCCCCCCCCCCTCAATTCACAGCGAAGGAATGGTGGAATTTCCAGGTTCTGAAATAAATTGCTTTCTGCCGCCCGTTGTACGTACGCATTACTGTACAGTACATGTTTTGGAGCCAAAACATGGCAGAAATTATACTCTGCTCAGCAGAAACTCGTCCGCATAAAAAAAAAAAATATGGGAGGCGGCGTGGCAGAGGCCGCGGGTTGAGACGGAGGGAGCGGGGCCAGCGAGGGCTGTGAGTAGTAAACGTCAAAGAGGTTTTCTATTATGGCTGTTCTTACTCCTGCTTGATCTCCTGAATCTTCTCCTGACAGCCCTCCTCTTCTGGGTGATCCTGGGCCCGCTGTCTGGCCATCTGCAGCATGGCTGTCTGTTAACAAGGTGCATCAGATCACACACACATGCAAGCCATTCGTCCGCGTTGCAGCAGCCAGGACGCGAGGGGGGGGGGGGGGGGGGGGGGGGGGGGTGGGCGGGGGGGATAAGGTCGACAACCCTGCGAAGGGCTTCTTTTAACAGCCGCCCGGGAGCGCGCACTCGCGGCGATGCGTCGCCATCGAAATCTGAACACGCGTTGTTATCGTCCGTGTCGTAAACGAGGGCCTGGGTGCCAGTCAAAGAGTGCGTGCGGTCGGAGCGTTTTATGGCATGCAGACTGTTGTAAAAAAAAAAAAAAAGTGGGAGAGGAGCCATGGCGCTGTGGTCTGACTCCGTAGGTCATGGCGACGCTTTGAATGGAGTCTTAGATGTGTGCTGCCGTCTCTCAAGCGCCACAGTCGTCAGAAAATGCAACGACGCCGGTCCTCAAAGACCCCCATGATGATGTCAAAGTAAAAACATACTTTTCGAGTTCGGCTCCATTTTTTTTTATTTTTTTTTTTAAACCTATGGTATCCTCATCCATGAACACAGTTAATATTTATCGCTTGGGTAAGAGAAACAATTTAATATTTTCTTTTTTTTTTTTTTGTTTAACCTATATTGCAATACAAAAGGAAATGTCATATGAAGCTGAACGCAGCAATGACTTAATATTTTCATTTAGAACATGTCGGAACACCAACAGGGAAATCATTCAGTCATCTTGGCCACTCCAGCATTGTGAAGCAGTGATCTCCACCTGAACTCCACTCCACTGCCACCTTGTGGTGAAACGATATGTCCAAATGTTAAGCTAAAACAAGCATGGTCTTGCATAGAATATTTCCATTTAAAAATCATAGCTATTGGAAATCACATTTTTCCCACATTACCCAGCCTCTGATAACGGTCAGATCGTGACTCTGCAACATTGGGCCCAATCGTTTACATTTAGTAACACTAAGTAGACATTTTGCATAAATTTGAGTCATTACTAAGTGCTACTTTTGGAACTATTGGCCTCGCTATTGGAATCAGAAAGATGAGGATTGAAGGTTTACTTTTATTAGTGTATAATAGTTACCAATAGCAATATTGATATTAATTATATATTATATTAATTAATATTAGTAAGGATTCTACTAATAATAATAATGCCATTGATCATGGTAACACTTAATTACATAATACAACCCTACTATTACATGAGTAAAGAGATTCGCTCCTCTCACCAGATCAAGCTTCTGTTTCTCCATGTGCTGGAGCTTCTCAATGTGCTCCGAGAGGTCAGGCCGGTCCAGGTCTCGGTGCAGCTTCTCCTTGATCTGCAGCACCTCTGTGGAGATGCCAAGGAAGGCCTGCGTTATCTCGTGGACCAGCTGCCTGTAGTGGTCGAAGTCATAGTGGGGCCCCGTCCGCAAGTAGGCCTCATGGCCCCTGGACAGAACCAAGAAAGTCAACAGAAAACCTACAGCAATTGTAGATGAAAAGCGCAACATGTAATGCATTTGACAATTTATGAACTGGTTGACTGGCTTAAATTATCTTAAATGTAGAATCACCGCATGCCTAGCTTCTTTAAACACGTGACTTACTCCTCAAAGAGCCTGTAAGCCTCTATGCGCTCAGTTTGAAGAGCATAGAATCTCTTGATCAAGGCTTTGAATTCTGTAGGTACCTGGAGAGGAAAGATAATGACAGAAGAACAAACAAGTGGATGTGTTACATTAGTGGTTTGTGTATTGTGATGTGACCTTGCTTATTCGATCCGACACATTCACTTACATGTTAAGTACTCACACACTCAACACAACAATGTGAAGTGAATTGAACAACCTCACTCACTTGACACATAACACCAAAGCAAAGAGTGAGGTTCAAATACACCAGTAGGTAGATATTATCGACTTTATAATAGGTTTAATATAGTCAATCAGCGTTCAATTCTTCCAGCCATCTTGACCAGGGCTACTTTTATCCATACATGAATTATATTATCTAAACATTAAGTTAGCAAGCCAACAGGTCACTACAATAAATAAAGCTATTAGCCACTAGCTAGCATTAGCATAACACATGTGAGAGTGCGAACTTCTGACTTGTGTAATAGTGATATAAACAACATGGACACACAAAACCGAACGCTCACCATTGTACTCCTGGAAGTAAGATATACGAAGTAGATTTTTGCAAAAGAAAAAGTGTTAGAATAGAACGATGTTAACAATATTCCTGAGCATGATTCAGCTGACTTCGCTACCCTCCCACCCGGAAACAGCACTAAATGACACTTTTCAAAATAAAAGCCACGCTATAGTAGCGAGGTCGGATACCCGTAACTTGCATAATACAACTCTGATCATTGTAGGATTTTGCTTATAATGTTTAACTTTTCTAGTCTTTAGCTTGGCGTGTTAAAAAAAACATATACGACCTTCATCGTCATGTATATTTTTTATGCTGTAATGCTTTTGCAAACTATTATGGCTTCTAGCCCATTTAATGAGTCGGGCCAACTCGGACAAGAATGGTTAAATTCACGATAATGTTACTGCAATATGCAAATATATGGCACACCAGAGCCTCCGAAGCAGGAGTTGTTAATAGTCCTACCTGTTGAATACCATACCATGGAATAAAACGACCGATCATTCAATGTGTCACCGCATTGTGCATTCAAAGACATAGTAGCCTGGCTCAATAATGTTGAGCAAAAATTATGCCAACGGAAATAATTAGCTCTTAAGGCTAAGCTACTGTACAATGCTGTAAAGACGTGAACACTCCTACGCGCAGCATCTTCCTCTGCAGCTCATTGGTCCATTCAACATCTTCAGCACCACGGAGGCTGAACAGCGACACACGGTCACACGGCTGTTACGAAGATGAGAAGATGCCGCTTACTGTAGTCTACTTTTTTGGGTTACTATGTCAATATTTTGTTCGTGGTGGTTTTGTCGCCGTTTCTCGATCATGCATAGTGTAGATGCAGACATGACTCGATTTCTCCGTCTCTCGTGTGTAACTCAATAGCCTCCCATTCGCTTTCATCGTGCAATCGCCTGTGTCGTCCAACTCTGCAAGAGAGGAAGCTATTTTTTTTTTTTTTTTTACCAGATATGCATTAGCTGTCAGGATCTGTGTATGATGTATTTATTTATTTATTTTCCTCCGCCGAGACGAATGGCCACAACAGCAAGACCTCAAGTAGCCTTAGCCTTTTAGTTCCGAATCAGCAAGAACCGCAACCCGGGCACCGCGTTCCGCACACCACTGCACCCCCCGGTGTCCACCGACCACCGCCGCCTTGTGACATGACAGCTCGGGGCAGAAAGAAAAGGATCGGAGCACCAGAAACAGACGGACACGTGGATCTCAAACAGCGGCGCGGACAGGAGCCATCAGCTCGAGATCCTGGTTCCTCTGGTACTCGGGTCCAGGAGGGTGGATAGTGGCACAAAAAAAAACCACAGCCTTCTCTACTGTTTGAGATCGGAGGAAGCCCCCCCATCAATATTGATCTCAAACCCTGACCCCCCCCCCCTTCTCCTCCATTAGGGCCTACTTGGAAAACTTAGACTATTGTTGCCATCGTGAGTATAAAACAGAGCTTAGGGAGAGTTGACGTTTGCTTTATTTGTTTTTTTTTTCTCTCTCCGGTGCACGTCCACGTAGAACTGCGATCAGTTTAGTCCCAAGTCGACAGTGGTCTTCACCAGGCCACCAGGTTCACTGGGTCACTCGCCTCGGTCCGCTTTCTTGCAAAACCATGGGTTGCATCCAGAGCATAGCCTGTAAGTCACGCATCAAACGAGAAAACATCATCGTCTACGATCTGTCCGCCACCATTGACCACTGTCCGACGATCATTGAGGAGAACTCGCCGATAGTGCTGCGATACAAGACGCCTTACTTCAAAGCTTCAGCGAGGATTGTGATGCCCCCCATTCCACGCAACGAGACATGGGTTGGTTGGCTGGATACAGGCATGCACCCAGATGGAATTTTACAATACCTATGGAGACGTTGGCATGTAAGTAAACCCCCCACCCCCCCTTCATCCATGTCTCTCCATTCCGTCCACTATACAGTAGATGTAGCCAACGAGCATTTTTTGCTCGCGTGTAATGTCTACGGGTGTCGGCGTCTCGTGTTGTCACTGTCACACAGGGTGTGACTGTTCCGTGTGCATGCCATGCATCGTGCACGGCGGTGACACGGTCTCCCTCTCTGTGCACGGTGAACGTGCTGTGACTGTTCCGTGTTTCCGTTCCCACGGGCTCTCTCTCTCTCTCTCTCTCTCTCTCTCTCTCTCTCTCTCTCTCTCTCTCTCTCCTCTCTCTCTCTCTCTCTCTCTCTCTCCTCTCTCTCTCTCTCTCTCTCTCTCCTCTCTCTCTCTCTCTCTCTCTCTCTCTCTCTCTCTCTCTCTCTCTCTCTCTCTCTCTCTCTCTCTCTCTCTCTCTCTCTCTCTCTCTCTCTCTCTCTCCCTCCCTCCCTCCTCGCTCCGCGTATACGTCGCGCGCCCCAGCAGGTTAACTCTGTTGTCAGCTTCCTGAATTATAAACGCCCACCGACAGATTCTGTTCCTGTGACTTTGGCATCTAAATAGCATGCCTGCTATTAGATGAGCCCAACAACAGTTGCCTGTGCTCCAACGCTCATTGGACCCATGGGGGGTGGGTTGGTTGGTGGGTGGGGGGGGGTTATTTCTGCTCATCAGAGAAGAAATCCCAATGTATGTGGCTGCCAATTTACCAGCCAACTGATACCTTCAGTGTCACCAGCCACATTGGCCTTCAACCGGCCCCCCCACTTACAGGGACACAGTTGTGGACACAGTTTTGTCTACAGGTACAGTAGTCAGTGTGTGTGTGCGTGTGTGCCTGTGCACGTGCATGTGTGTGTGTGTGTGTGCGCGTGTGTGCACGTGCATGCGTGTGTGTGTGTGCACGTGCTATTAGCAGGGTCAATTCGCTGAGGCAGGCGAGAAGGGAGACGCTCAGGCTAACGTAAACAGATGGGTGTCCCCTTTTATTATCTACCACATAACAATAGTAACGATCTGGCGCACAGGGAGACGTCGATAATGCACGCACACACACACACACACACACACAGCGGCTCCCCCACCGACACCGTTCCAGTCAACACACACACACACAGCGTGGTTCATGCATGTTGTTGACATTGGCGTAATATGTCTGCCCTTCACGGCATTGATGTGTATCTCTTGTAAACAACTGTAAAAAACAAACAAACAAACAAACAAAAAAACAACCTCTTCGCCACCGATTCAAACCACTCACAACAAAGTTTCATGCCAAACGCACCCAGGCGTATCAATACCCCCCTCCAACCCCCGACCCCCTCATCATCACCTCTGTTTTTACCCACAATCCCCCTCTCCTCCCATGCCACAGGTCTAGCTGGGAGCTCCCGGAGCTGCGGGAGGGCCGGGTGCGCGCCATCAGCGACTCGGACGGCGTGAGCTACCCGTGGTACGGCAACACCACCGAGACGGTGACCATGGTGGGCCCCACCGCCAAGCCCTCGCGCTTCGTGGTCAGCATGAACGACAACTTCTACCCCAGCGTCACCTGGGCGGTGCCGGTCAGCGAGTCCAACACCGCCGCTGCTGACGGGCATCACGCGCGACCAGAGCTTCACCACCTGGCTGGTGGCGCTCAACACCACCTCGCGGGAGAAGATCCTGCTGCGCACCATCAAGTGGCGGATGCGCGTGGACGTGCTGGTGGACCCCTCCATGCCGCTGGGCTGCAGGGCGCGGCTGGTGGGCCGCCTGCACCAGGACCAGCCGCGCGTGCTGACCCGCATGGAGCCCGTGCCGCCCAACGCCATGGGCCGGCCCAACGCCAACGACGCCCAGGTGCTGATGTGGAGGCCCCGGCGAGGCCCCCCCCTCGTGGTCATCCCACCCAAGTAGCGGGAGGCCTCTGCGACGAGCAGGGGGGGGCGGGGGGGGGGGGGTGGGTGGGTGGGTGGGAGGGAGGGGGTGGGTTAACCAGGAACTGAGATCATCTCAGATTCTGTGACATCAGAACAAAGACGCGTGACTCAGAGCAAAAACGACGAGCAGTTGGGAAGGAAGGGAAGACAGCGCAGAGGACTCCACCGTGGCTCAGCTCGTTGGTGAGTTTGGGTCTCGCTGGGGCTGGGCTCGACCCCGGGGGTGACATCTTTGAGGAGACAGTGGCCTTACTCCCCCCCCCCCAACCCCCCCACCCCCGTCGCTGCCTTTCATATTTCTGGTTCCCAGGAAGGACAGCTGGATCTTCTTCTGGTGCTGTCTTGGGGGGACTTTATACCAACCAGGCCCAACCCGGCCCAGTGTTTGTGTCCCGCAAGAAACAATCCTCAAGCTAAGTGTTGGTTGCCATGCAAACCTGTAGCAGGCCCGAAAAAAAAGAAGAAAAAAAGAAAAAAAAGAAGACTCTGGCTCCCTACAACAGGCACCAGACTCTAACAATCAAGCCGGAAAAAAAAAAAAAAAACAAAAAAAAAAAAAATCACTGGGATTCCTCAGCCTTAATGACATGAATACTGGCCTGCCTCTAGACTGTATGGGGAAACACCGTGTGTGAATGTGTTCCAACACCAGACTGAACTGTGCGTGCCCGGCGAAGGTACAGCTTGTCAACAGGGGACTGAAAACAGTTGTGCATTTTGATGGAATGCTTTGTGGAAAGAGCTATGAAGAAGAACGATGTGTGTGCGTGCGTGTGTGTGTGCGAGAGTGTATGTGTGTGTGTTTGTGTGTGTGTGTGTGTGCGGGAGTGTGTGCCTGCGTGCGTGAGTGTATGTGTGTGTGGTGTGTGTGTGTGTGTGTGTGTGTGTGTGTGTGTGTGTGTGTGTGTGTGTGTGTGTGTGTGTGCGTGTGTGCGTTTGGACATAGTTCTATGGTTGGTGGGCATATGTCTTTAAGGCTCATCTCAGCCTATAATGGGTCCTGATGGCAGGTCTCTGTCTTGCTGCTCTGTCACACCATTCTGCCTCCATATAGTATTACAGTATCAGAGGGGAAAAAGCGACATCCACAACACACCACTAAGGATTACCAGAGAACAACGACAAGCCAAAAGCATTGAGCATTTGTTATTTTGTTTAGAAAAACCCGACACGCGCCGCTTTGTTGGATCAGATCATCTGCACAAAATGTGTGCGTTTAAAAGTATTCATCAAACAGGCTTTGCGAGCATTTGATCATGAATACTTTTAAGTGTACGTTTTAAGAAAAAAAACATGATTGTTATTCTCTCTGGGGTATTTCTTTTTGCCAGCGGTGACAACTCACCGATGACAACTTTCTAGAACAAAAACCCATTTCCTAACCGAGACTAATCCTATCCAGTGATTTTATAAGTCCTCAAATTGACTGCTTGTCAAAGGCCGAGAATGTGGGGGAAACTGGTTTCATTTTGTGCCCCCCCCCCCCCAAAAAAAGAAGAAAAAAAAATCAGTATAGAAGGAAAAACAAAGAATGTGTTCTAAGGGAACTGCATTCACTCTGTAAGTGGCGTGTACAGTATTTTGGCCTTGTCAGAATTATACTAACAGTATGACGTTTTCTAACTGTCTTTTTCTGCAGAAAGCCTTTCAAATGAAAAAAAAAAGAATCTGCCAAAATGGAGTTTCGCTCAAACTCTATTTTTTCAATCACATTGATTCAGTAAAGTTGAACGTTCCAAGGTCTTAGTTGTGTTTTGAAGTGCACCGCCCACAGTGAGCCAGTAGATGGCGCTCACGCTGAAACGTGGACGAGGTCCAGTCAAAGCAGTGACGTAAGAGATTGTAGGAGTAATCATTAAACGTCCCAGGTGCAAACCATCCATGCCTTCCAACATGAACACACACGCATGCATGCAAGCAGACACACACACACACACACACACACACACACACACACACACACACACACACACACACACACACACACACACACACACACACACACACACACACACACACACACACACACACACACACACACACACACACACACACACACACACACACACACACACACACACGATGTAGTGTTAAATGAGCCATGATCACGCAAAGGGCTGTTTCTGTTACTTCACATGCAAAGCCCCAAGACACTAGACTGTTGGACGGTAGGCGAGTCTAGTGTTCTTGCTACAGTCGTGGATATCAAGTCACACAGTCACAGTCCTGACCTTTCTGAGAGCCAGATATCAATGGCACGTAATGCTGGTAGTGGTTTGGTCACTTGATATCATAAGGCCTCCACGCCACGTTAAAATCCCCACCCCCCTCAAAAAAAAAAGATACCCCAAAAACGAAAAGCGTTCCTTGAGCACGTATGTGATGTCACCCCAAGGCGTGAAATCAAACAGGGTGACCGAGTCGATGTGTTACCGTGGTAACTGAAGTCAATGCCTATTATGGGATGATTAAAAGGGAACCCCCCCCCCCCCCCTGTTTTTGACCATAGCCGTTAAGACTACTTGGTGTTGGTGGAAATGTCGTTTTTATTTTTGTATTCGTTTTTCCCCCACCCCCCCCTTCCTTCGGTGTTGTCTGTATCTCCTGCGTGACGACCCTAAGTGTCTCTTATAGTAACAGATGTGCCTGAGAAGCCTGGGGTGGGCGGGGCTCACAGAGGTGTCGGCGGCCATTATTATCATCATCATCATCATCATCACCATCATCATCATCGATGAACTCGACCCATTCATTCACAGCCACTCATCGGACTGACTGGAATGTAATAGGCGGGTGGGATGGTCTTCTCATTATGATTGTATGACAAAAAAAAAAAAAAAATGGAGGGCTTCGGATGTTTTGGGAACTGGCTGAACTTTGCATGCAGTCTTTCTAAAAACCATTAAAAAAAATACTAAAAATGAACAAGCCAACGGCCGACTAGTGATGGTGTGAGCTTATTTAGAGTGCACGGGTGAAACCTAAAGGGGGGTAAGCATACATATTGTTGTCTGATGGGTGCTTGGATCTTTCAGAATCTGGGGGGACAAATATAAACAGACAAAAATAACCACGGAGCATGAAGGCCAAATCCGCAAAACAAGTGTGTAACAAAATATGAACCGCATTAATATTACAGTGCGGGATTGTGTTTTCGGTGTACAGGAGATCTGGGGCATGACCTTGGAGTGCCCACACGCACGCACACACACACACACACACACACACACACACACACACACACACACACACACACACACACACACACACACACACACACACACACACACACACACACACACACACACACACACACACACACACACACACACACACACACACACACACACACACAAAACTGGGTCTACAGTACAGAAAGTCTTTTTTTTTTTTTTATATAGAGATCATGATGGAAACGACAAAATCATCCCCAATACCCGCTTCAATTATGAAGAAGAAACTAGTGCTCCTGAAATATACGACCAATATACGCAACAGGAAACCCAGTCTGTAGAATCACACGCCTGCTGTGGGAACCAAACCCATCCGATTCTTCACATCATCATTATCATCAAGCTCCCCCACAGCTTGATGACACAATGTTTTAAATCAACGTCACCTCTTTTTGATTAGCGCTATTCATCCCACTGTTAAATATCATGACAAATATTTCATATCAACATAAACATATACTATTGTGCCCCGCTCCACATGATTAAACAGTCAGTTTTGTGTCAATCAAGTATTTGGCTATCCCATAGCTCTGTATGTTAGCTCTCCATTTGAGTTACTGCTAACTGGTTACACGACGCCAACGTTTGACACAGGTGGGATGGGCGGGGTGGGGTCAAAGGTCACTCGGACATACCAGCGCTGGAGAGAAAACGGTAACAGTTTTTTTTGTTTTTACAAAATTAAAAAATACATCATATTGCATAATCATATTGCCTGGAAACATAAAAAAAAAAAAAAAAAAAAAAAAAAAAAAATCGTTCCATGAAATAACAAAAAAAAAAAAAATGAAACAAACGCAGCCAAGAAGACAGAACGGAAACTGTAACACAGCCTCTGACCCCCCGCAGTGTCCGGCTAGGATGGGACACGTCAACACTACTCAGAGAACGAACATACTCACCGTCTCACTTCTGAAGAAAAGAACACATTCTCATCACCATCATCATCATCATCACCACCACCACCGTCGTCGTCGTCGTCGTCATCATCATCATCATCATCCACCTTACCCGGTCAGGGCGCATACTTCCTGTTTGATCTGGTTCAAACCGGTTGTGGCAGTAACAAGGACTTGCAGACCAACAGGTACTGCACCTTTTCAGTCTGTCAGTCTGTTGTGGATTCACCCCCCCCCCCCCCCCCCCCCCCCCCCCCGCCCTCACCGTGGGTCTGCATACGTGGCAGCCAGCAACCCACACGTTGAGTTGTGGTGGCAACAGAGTCAACATAATAAACTGGTTTGGTCACTTTTTCTCCTCCTCCTCCTTCTCGTTCTCGTCTTCCTCCTCCTCCTGCTCCTGCTCCTGCTCCTGCTCCACTCCCTGGGTGGTCTTCCTCACCAAGGCACTTGTTGGTGTTCGGGGACTCGTGGTCAACACTACGCCAGCTGAAGTGAAGCACCTTTTGGTCCGTGCTGTTAACCCTATCTCTCTCTATCTATCTCTCTCTCTCTCTCTCTCTCTCTCTCTCTCTCTCTCTCTCTCTCACCGAAGACTTTACCTCGATGGTGACATCACCCACGACATTTTACCTCCGACCTCAAATCCTGAAGTCTCTCTCTCTCTCTCGCATCTCTTGTTTTTAGTATAGGACTCCCAGCTGTTTCTATGGTGTGTGTGTGTGTGTGTGTGTGCGTGTATGTGTGTGTGTGTGTGCGTGTGTCCGTGTGTGTGTGTGTGTGCGTGTGTGCGTGTGTCCGTGTCCACTATGCTCTGCTGGGGTTGGGGGAGGTCTTGCCTTCGTATCCGTACAGGAAGGTCGCCACGATGACCAGCACGGCTCCCATGAAGAAGACGCTGCGGGGGCCACACCAGAGGACAACACGTCAGCAATAGAAACCTCCAGACTTCAGCATGGGGGGGGGGGGGGGGGGGGCGAGAGAGACACGGGCAGAGGCCACGTCTCTCGTCTGCATCTTGTTTGCATAATGTACACGTTTTTTTAATGTGTATATACAGTATGTGTATATTTTCTCTGAGTGCATTTGTGTGTGTGTGTGTGTGTGTGTGTGTGCATGTGTGTATATTTTCCCTCTGTGCATTTGTGTCTCTGTGTGTGTGTGTGTGTGTGCCACTGCGTGTGTGAGTGTGCGTGGGCATGTGCGTGTGTGCGTGTGTGTGCGAGTGCATGTTTGTGTGTGTGCGTGGGCATGGGCATGTGCGTGTGCGTGTGCGTGTGTGTGTGCGTGCGTGCGTGCACCTGCTGGGGTCAAAGTCCTGCAGCAAGAAGTAGGAGATGAGGGTGGACAGGATGATGGAGAGCGAGGTGGCGAAGCCCTTCAGGATGTTGTCTGCATACTTGATGACCGCCGCTATGACCAGACCCCCCAGGGCCTGGACAGACAACAAACACACGGCGCCAGATGTGAGGGGGAGACACGACTCACACGACCCACGCCAGCAACTCCGTGGGGGGTGGAGGGGGGGGGGGGGAGGGGCGGCCATCATCCTTTAGAAACAACATTTTTAAAGACGGAGCTTTGGAGGGTCCAGGTCTGGTTAAGCTGTGCTAACATAGCTGCATTGGGAATGTGGAGCTACAGATCATGTCATGTGTGAAGGGTCATGGGTCAAGGGTCAAGTATCAAGTGTCATGTGTCATGTATCATGCGTTTTTCACTGCTAGCCCCTGCTGCCTCCTTCACGCGGCCATTTTCGGGTGAGCCATGTGCTTTTGTTTTCCCCCCCCCACTGTTGGACATGGTCGCCTGGGCCCACGTCCCCACGGCGACTCCCTTCGTCTCGGGGTCCGAGTGAACATGAGAACAGCAAAACAGATGCCAACGGTGATGACTTCTTTTTTTTTGGGGGGGGAGGGGGGGGGGGGGGGGGCGTTACCTGCAGCGCCACCACGGTCCACGTGATCGTGTTGTATCCCTGGAACATGCCGGACTGCCTCACCCGCTCGCCGTCGTACGCCACCATTCCAAACAGCCCAAACACCAAGCCAAACATCCCTACGCACACGCACACACACACACGTCAAAGCAGTGCAAGACAACGCTGAAAATCTCACTAAAGGCTAATTTGTGGAAGACATATAATTAATAATGCCCCAGAGAGACAAAAATCATACATTTGTGGCATAACGTTACAGATGATCCTAAGATGGCAATACATCACCAAACCATATTCTGTATTCACTTTGTGAACGCCGGCACATTTTTCAAGTAAAATGCAGTGTGTGTTGTCTGGTTCTGCAACCTGCTGTGGTTACAGAAATAATGCACACTACCGAAATTCCCGAAAAAAAAAAGAAATAAAACGCATAATTTACCCCCCACCCCCCCGGTACGACATATTGGCGTTTCGGACGTGCCTTCCGGATTTTATAATGAGGGTCGAGCGTCGCTGAAGTAAACACACCGTGCGACATGAAGTCGTCTACTCTGTACGACTGTTGTGTGATCACATCAGACCGGGCGGCTCCGTGGGCTAAACATGCTAAACACGCTACAGCGCTGCTACGCGTTTCACACGCAAGAGCCTTTAAAAAAAATGTAAAAAAACACACACCACACACACGGCTCCCTCGCCTCGGGTAAGAAGAAGAATAAGAAGAAAAATAACCCCCAACATAAAAATAAACTAGACAGGAACATTTATCTTTGCAGACACAGAGGGGCGGTGGTGAAAAAGCTGAGCTGGCTCTCTGTCCACAGAAGACGGGGGGGGGAAAGATAGGAAAAAAAAAAAAAAGGCTCACAAGCGGTTTGTTGCCGCGGCCCGGCTTGCCACGCTGACGCCTTACTCATCTCTTTTTGTAAACTACGGCGGTACGGGCTCATGTTCCCGCGGCGGGAGGCGGCGTGGACGACGGGCCCGGCGAGCGAGGACGCGACCTCGGGCTCAAGGTCGCGGCGGGCTCGAGGTCAGACCTCTTGGGAGACCCGGGAGGTGGCGGTTGCCCTTTGGGTAACCGACGCGATCGTAACGTTGTGTGAACTTTATCATAGCGCTGTTCAATATGTTATTGATTGTTATTGATGTCAATTGGAAATCAGTCGAATCAAATCATTTGCGTTTCAGAAGCGAAGAGCAGCAAATATTTGGTACGTATACGTGATAAATGACATAATGGTCAGAATGATCATGAACTATTGATCCATCTCTCCCATTGTTTCAGTGGATAGATGGATCATGCCAGAGAGTGTGTGAGTGCAGCAGTATAATTTTCTTAGCCAGCCCCTCGGGGGGGGAGACTGTGTCACGACTGGAAGGAGAAGAAAAAACACAAGAGTGCAGGAGAGAGAGAGAGCGAGAGAGACGGGGGGGTGAGAAAGACACAGAAAGATCAACAGACAGACACAGAGACAGAGACGGAAAGACTGAAATGGAAGAAAGAGAAACAGAACTGGAAAGAACCACTCAGTGACCAAACCACACAGAGAGAATCACACAGACAGAGGGAGAACCACACAGAGACACAACCACACAGGAACAGACAGACAGACAGACAGACAGACAGACAGACAGACAGACAGACAGACAGACAGACAGACAGACAGACAGACAGACAGACAGACAGACAGACAGACAGACAGACAGACAGACACACACACACACACACACACACACACACACACACACACACACACCGAGACAGAACCACAGAACCACACACACCGACACAGAGAGACGCGGGGCCCAGGGACCGTGGCAGCGGAGGCGGGGCCCACAGAAGGGGCGGGACTCAGACCTAGCTGGATGTTGCGGACCCAGACGCTCTGCTTGCTCTCCTTCAGGATCTTCTCGAAGTAGACGCCGGCGAAGCCGCTGGAGCAGCAGGCCACCAGCACGGCCGCCACGCCCACAAACTGAGAGCCCGTGGACTGCGCGGCCTCCTCCTCCTCCTCCTTGGCCTTGGCCCCGGGGGACTCTGAGGGCCACTGAACACAGCCAGGGGGACAAGCACTCAGCCAGTCACCCAGGAAACAGGGACACGTTGTACATCACAGATCAGCCGCATCGCATTGTCACCGTCGTGGCGGAAACCAGTAAAGCCATATGTGCGCCGCGTGACGATATTATCTAAAGGGTAAAGGTGGCATTTAGCAGATGCTTTTGTCCAAAGCGACTTACAATCAGTACATTTGTGAGGGTTCGACATGTGGACAGTTAGAGGAGGAGGAGGGGGGGGGATCAAGGGGATCGAACCGCCGACCCTACGGTTAGTGGACAACCCGCTCTGTCCACCCACTCTACTGCCACCCTCTTATTTAGATCAGAGGTGATGATTATCCTTACTGCTTTCCATCAGTGGAGTACACACACTATTGAGACTTTCAGGAGATTGCTTTTATTCAAAGTGGCCTGCAGTGAATTAAGGTGGAGGTAAAGGCATCTTGCCGACCTCTGTTGCCCACAGGTTAGGCTGCGAACATCGGGGATCAAACACAGACCCTTTCGGCTGGGTAGTCGAGCCCCCTAGCCATTAGAACCATCTTATATAAAGGGTAAAGGGGGGCATTTAGCAGACGCCTTTGTCCAAAGCGACTTACAATCACATGTGTGGGGTTCGACCGAGCGGCAACATTCCATGCTGAAAAATGAAGCCCATGCGGAAGTGCAAAAACTTGCAGTTCCTCGAAAAAACGGTTTTGGTGTCTTTCAGTAGTGTTCGAGTCCATGACAACTGTGAGGGGGGTGAATTGTTTTAGAATCCATAATTTAATGCACAGAGAAGGATTTATTTTATGAATAATTAAGGGCGTGGTCAACTTGATTGGCAGCTGTCATCTGTCATCACGGCATGACCTTCACGGATTTGAGGCTTTGATTGGTCTGGCCGGAGGTAGGCGGGCTTAGAACACAGACTGAAATGTCCAAGATGGCGGCGCCCAGAAGCTCAATTTTAGGCTTCATCTCCGCTGTTAAGTCTATGTCTATGGGTGACGTCACAGAGGGTTTGTCCATTATTTATATACAGTCTATGGGTTCGACATGTGGACAGTTGGAGGAGGAGGAGGAGGGGGGGGGATCAAGGGGATCGAACTGCCGACCCTACGGTTAGTGGATGACCCGCTCTGTGCACCCGCTCTACCCACTGAGCTACTGCCGCCCCTATATACTATATATCTGTAGTAACTACTCCACAGGCCCTGTAAAAACACCCGGTGTGAACGCCGGTCTGAATCCCCCCCGCGCCCCCCCATCACGCGTGTGCCGTACCTGGACCAGAGCCACGCCGGCCATGAGGATGAGCAGGGAGAGCCACTGGTAGACGCCCAGCCTGCGGCCCAGCATGGACACTGAGAACAGCGCTGTGGTCAAGATCTTCAGCTGGTACGTCACCTGAGACACAAACGTCAAGCACAGGGGAAGGACAGCGTGGACTCTTAATATCAGTCGGTCATTAAGTCAAGGCAACGAGCGAGTTTGGACTTCCAGCTGGGGATAGGACACTCTAACCACCAGATTATACCCCCCGCCCCCCAGTAGCTAGTTACTCATCCCAGAAACACACAGATTTGTACTTTCACTGCGAAATATCTTCAGTATCATCCAACCCACTGAGCAGCACGTACCTGGTAGGTGGCTGCGTCGAGGTTGGACAGTGCGACGTACAGCAGGTTGTTCTGCAGAGTGTAGATCCCTGACGGAATAGCCAGCTTCAGGGTTTCTATGGGCTTGTGGAGGATCTCCTGGCGCAGGATGCTGTTGAGGGCTCGCACGCTGTAACCTTAAAAATAACAACAGGGGGAATAAAATCCTGTTTGCTTTACAAATCAAAATCACGCCAGGGTGACGCTCATCAATATCAACAACACGCTTAGAAACATTTTTTTTTTTTTAAGTCAAATGAAATAAAGAATAAAAAATATACATCAAACAGTTCACTCTGCTTACTGTGTTCCTTAAAGACTAGCAGCAGACAAGCGACGATCTTCATGAGCTCGGCGACCACCACGGCGGAGGAGGCCAGGTACCGCGGCCCATCACCCTGGATGGTGCGGGAGTACCTCATGGTGAGCACAAGTGACGTGGTCTGACACACCAGCACGCCCAGAGACAGGTACTTCAACCTGGGTGACGCCATGGGCACACCCGTCGGTAGTCAAGCCTGTAGAAGGGAAAATAAAAATGAATGGTAAAAAGACGTGTAGATGTAGCGATGTGACGGTAATGGAAAAAAAGAAGTATCACCTTTCTTGAGCTTGATAGTTTCAAAGACGCCCCGTCAAAGCAGCTTTGGATGCGTTGGATCGACTTTGTGACATTAGAGATTCCGCATTGGGTAGTGTGATGAGCAGTAACCTGGTTTATATCGTTCAGATAATCCACCCAAGAACCGCGATGTAAACAAGTGCTGCGGTGTCAACAGAGCTGTCAGAACAGCAACTGAAGCCCTTGCGTCCATTTACCTCGATTGTCCATACCAAACGAGCAGCTTTGCACTACCTCAGGCATTTAAAGCCCATTTTTCCTCAGGTCTCTCATGTTGCATTTCTATCGCCGATTGGCTGATTGCATGTGTCTTCTAAAGAGAAAGCTCAACTTATCGAGGAAGACGACCAGATCGACTCACTTCCGTGTAGTGGTGGTTCCTTTCTCTCTGGTGCGACGACGCGTCTCTTGCGGCGTACCGCCACCTTCAGGACTGGAACGGTACTGCTTTTATTTTATCAATTATTTTTGGCTGAATACTTTTTTTTGGTCTATTGCTCACGCTTCCTCTGAAGATGTTCAATCTTGATATGCAGAATTGATATTCCATTTTTTAATTTCCAGGACAAAACACCACAAAAACAAGTGTGAGGGTCTAACAATCCAAGATTTTATTTCAGACTAGTATGTGACGATTCCATTTATTTTATTTTCATCTGACATCTTTTGTTCTTTCTCATTTGACCAATCTTACTTCATGTAATATATACTAATGGTTAACAGAACGGAAATACACTTAAAATACAAAAAGGCCTATTTACATATAAAAATACCATGCATATGTACTGTATTTGGGTGGAAATAGACTACACAGGCATGGCAACAACACATTGGCGCTGAGTTACATTGACGCTGAGTTACACGCTAAAACTTGTGAGGGAGTTTCACGACCATGTTAAAGAGAACATACTGTATGTCCATGTTGGGACGTGTGTGTGTGTGTGTGTGTGTCTTATTAGTCGTTCAATTCTATAAAACTACATTGGAAAATTCTTTAAAAGTTGCAGCTGGTTTCCAAAGGTAACAATGTAAAAATGAACCAAAAAAATGTTTCACCCAAAAACAAAATAGAATAAACCAATTTGGCTGACTGGTATGACTTTGGACTTCTACATGTTTTCGTTTCATTGTCTTCATGATTCAAACTGGAGTGAGTGATTGTCTGTGGCTTCCGGGCAGTAAGACAAGGTTTCGCGCTCCAATCGATCTGCCCCATCGTACTGTCATCAACAACTGTACAAGTACGCATCCTGGCATCGGTCAAAACAAAAAAAAAGAAAAGAAAAAGATAATCAAAGAACAATTAAAGTGGCACAGATACACTGATTGTAGTTAGGCAGAAAGGCTTACGTGATTTTTGCTTAGAAAACGGCAGATTCCATTATGAACGAGAGCACGGCTTTGACTTCCCAACGATATTGAAGGTTTTAAGAGACGAATAACATACAGCTTAACGTTTACAATAACCAATACGGTCCATCGGATTGTCCGCTCATTTTGTATTCTGCGAAAGGAAGAAAGTGTCTCATCAAAACTAAAACGCGAGTAGCAAAAACCGATGACGATTATTTTTTTTGCATAAAGTCTTCCGAGCCCGTTGACAGAACCTCCCTGGTGTCAAACTCCTTGGTGGCCAGGCGAAGACGAGCGATAATGATACGAATGAGAAAGTCAGTGTGAGCTCTGGATTCTCACACAGGCTCCTGCTCAATCTCATCCCACTACGGGGTCACTCGCGGGAATCTCTGTCTCAAAAGAGGCAGACGCAGGCTGCTCGTACGTTTTGCATATACCCTGGACGACTTTTTCTTTTTGCACACGGAGGCTTATACACGACGCCTGGGGCGATGTACGGCGATGTCGTCTCCATGATGCGACGCGCGGCTGTAACAAAGCTATTTACACCACAGGATGGAAGAGGAGAACATCTGGGTGTTCCTTCTTTGCATATTGCTTATTTGCATTTCTTAACAGGTTATTGTATAAAAAAAAAACAAAAAAAAAAACAGAATCCCCCTTTTTATGAAAAACATAAACATCATTACAAACAAATAGGCAGTCTGTCTTTGAGAACAAAAAATATTGAATGTTTTGTTACATTCAATGTCAGATAAAAAAAAAAGGGTAATAACATTAAGAATTTGAAGTTAGTAAGGACAGGCCTATAACATGACATGACATCGAAGGCTCGCGCAGAGCGTGTGTCTGTGTGTGTGTAACGTGTGTGAAACGTCCCTCCCGAAAGCCTCCAGGGACAAAGGTTCCTCGTTGTCTCGTGTCCGTTCCCCCCCCCCCCCCCCCCCCCCCCCAACAGTCTGTCCTGACCCTCGCTCCACGTCGGTGAGTTTTTTCTTCCATTCCTCTGTGGGAACAACAGCGGGGGGGGGAGGCGGCCAGGCCTTGATCCCAGATAGAGCAGAGGGCTCCGGGCTGCGATCCAAGCCCCGCATGGGCCCGGGGGAGTTCATCCAGACCGCGGTGAAGACTGCCAACACGGCACTTTTTGGTATTCAGAAGCTTTTTGTTTATAAAAGACAAAAAAAAAAAACCTATAAAAAAAAAAACTTAAGTGCAATACATGAGGGGGGGGGGGGGAAACATTTAGGAGCAAGGAAATGATTACCATGACGACGAAGAGATGGGAGAAGAAAAAAAACAAAAAAAAAAACACGTCTCAAAAGGGGAGAAAGATTGCAGTACCGGAGAAGTGTGGTATTGTTTTGGACTACATAAAAATAAACAACCCTTCCCCCCCACCCCCCCCCCCCCCTCCTCCCCCCAAAGTCATCATCTTCGTCTTCCTCTCCCTCTTCTTCCTCGCGGGCCGGTCCCTACGCGAACACCTGCATGCCCCCCCGCTGCGGCTGCTGGGAGCCCTGTGGCGCCGGCGGCTGCAGCTGCGCCTGCTCGGGAATGTGTGTGTGGCGTGACGAGGGCAGTGCGTGGTGGGGGTTCCCCAGCGGCGTGGGGCTGGTGGTGACGTCGGACCAGTCTGAGTTGGAGTGCGGCGAGGACGAGGACCAGGGGTCGGGGGACTCGGGCGACGGGGTGAGGTAGGGGTGCTCGCTGGGCGGGTGGGCCGGGTGGCCCGGGGTGGTGCCGTCGGAGCCCGCCGTGGAGTAGCTGTGTTGGGACGGCGGCGTCGGGTACTTATCCACGGGGCTGTGCCGGGCCTGGTAGGGGGGCAGCTGGCGGGGCTGGCCCTCCGCCATGCCGCCGTGGGCCACGTGGCCCAGGGCGTGGCTGTGGGGCCGCTGCAGCGCGTGGGCCATGCCGCCGCCGTGGGGGCCCACGCCCACCTGGTCGGACAGCTGGTACATCACGCCCTGGTGGGGCGCCCTGCCCAGGTGGCCCTGGCCCTGCGTCTGACCCTGGGCCTGTTGGACCTGCGCCGGGCCGCCCTGGGGCTGCTTGACCCCGGCCTGGCCGCCGCCGCCGCCGTTCGGGCCGGTGGGCATCATCTGGAAGGTGACGATGGGGGGGCAGCTGCTCCCGGCTCATGGTCACGTTCATGGGGGCCACCATGGAGCCCTGGCCGTGGTGCTGGCCCATGCCTTGGTGGACGCCCGGCATCTGGTGGGGGACCAGGCCGAACAAGTGGCCGCCGTAGCCGTGCTTGGGCATCCTGACCCAGGCCTGCTGCTGGCCCAGCATGTGGCTCACGGGGGGCAGCAGGGGCCTGTTGCCGGGGCTGGTCAGCAGGGAGGGGGAGACGGCGGTGGTGGCGGACACGCCGGCGGGGGGGTCTCCGGTGTAGGAGTGCGGGGACTCCAGGGAGTCCACGGGGGACATGGTGATGGAGGTCTCCGGGAGACCGCCCGCCGTGCTGGGGCCATTGGCGGCGGCGGTGGCGGTCACCGGCCCCCCGCCGTTAACGGGCCCCGGGGCCCCGCCCACGCCGGGCCCCTCCCCTCCGGCCGGCTTCTTCCTCCGCTTGGCCTTGGGGTCCTTCAGCTCCTTGGCCCCGGGGCCCCCCATGCCCCCGACCTTGGGCCCGGCGGCGCTCCTCCGGCTCTTCTTGCCCGGGGGGTCCCGGGCGCATGCCGATGAAGGCGTTCCCGTTGGCCCCGCACACCAAGGAGGGGTGGCCCCCGCCGCCGCCCATGTGGTTGGGCCCGTTGTGCGGGCTGTGCACCAGGTTGTACTGGTCCAGCAGGCGCACGATGTCGTGGTGCATGCGCTCCTGGGCCGTGTCCCGGGGCAGGCGGTCCAGGTGGTCCGTGATGTCCCGGTTGGAGTAGTGGTCCAGCAGGACCTGGGCGGCCTCGTAGCTGCCCTCCCGGGCCGCCAGGAACAGCGGCGTCTCCTCCTGGAGGAAACACAGGACAGCTCGTTTCAGCTCGGGTTGGGAGGAAAGATCCACGCAATCGCCTCTGCATTGGTTGTATCGTCAGCTGGGCTCAAACATCGACACAAACGTTGATGTTCAACTCATTGGAAGCAAAACAATGGTACCCAGCGAGGGCTCTTTCATATCGTATCACAATATTCACAGAACGGCGATACCGATGGCCAGAGCGGGGAGACCCGGGGGGGGGGGGTTAGCCTCACGAACCTTGTTGTCCTGCATGTCTCGGTTGGCTCCGTTCTTCAGCAGCACCAGCGTGGCCTCCACGTTGTTCACCGCCGCGGCCCAGTGCAGGGCAGACTTGCCTGGAATCACGGGAACGGACAGGGTGTGTGAGTAAAGCGAGGGACTGGGAAAATAACACGTTTTTTTGCAGAACGTTAAGTCGCGACGCGGGTACAATGGGGGGGGGGGGGGGGTTCATTGCGGGTACACTTACCGTGGTCGTCCACAGCGTTGATGTCGGCGTGGCAGTGGACCAGCTCCTCCACCATGCCCTCCACGGCCAGCCGGGCCGCCAGGATCAGGGGCGTGGTGCCGTCGTTCATGCGGGAGTTCAGCTCCGTGGCTCGGTTACGGATCAGGATCTGAGGGAGCGGAAACACACGGCCGTGAAGTTCTCCTGACGCGCCATAGTGATCGGGTAGTGATCTGGTAGTAATGCAATGGTGATCTGGCAGTGATCTGGTAGTAATGCAATGGTGATCTGGCAGTGATCTGGTAGCGATCTGATAGTAATGCAATGGTGATCTGGCAGTGATCTGGTAGTAATGCAATGGTGATCTGGCAGTGATCTGGTAGCGATCTGATAGTAATACGGTAATGATCTGATGGTAATACGGGAATGTTCTGATAGTGATCGGGTAGTAATCTGGTAGTAATGTGATGGTGAACTGGTAGTGATCTGGCAGTGATCTGGTAGTGATCTGATAGTAATGCGGTAGTGATCTGGCAGTGATCCGACAGTGATCGGGTAGTGATCTGGTAGTAATGCGATGGTGATCTGGCAGTGATCTGGTAGTGATCCGACAGCCATACGGCAGTGATCTAGCAGCGATCTGTCCGTGACCAGGGGGGGGGGGGGGCGGAGGATCCGTCTCACCTGGAACACGCCCTGGGCGTCGGCGGCCACAGCGGCGTGCAGCGGCGTGCGGCCCATGTTGTCGTGAGCGTTGGCGTCCGCCCCGGCGTCCAGCAGCCTCTTGGCGGCGTCGGCGCGGGCGTAGCGCGCCGCCAGGTGCAGCGCCGTCTCCCCCGTGCGGTCCGTCTGCGCCATGGGCGTGGCGCCCTGGCCGATGAGGTCCGAGATGACGCTGGGGCCCGGCTCGTCCCCACCGCTCTCGTCCTCTTCGTCGGCATGGAGGCCGCAGTCGGAGCCTCCCCTGGTGCGCAGCGAGGCCAGCATCAGGGGGGTGTAGCCGTCTGGGGGAGCGGGTGGAGAGTCATTAGAGTCACCTTTTCTGGTTACTTTCCCCTGAAATGTTTCCCCATCAACACCGGGCTCCGTCTGTCTGATCATCTTTGTCACGGTGACCTCGTTCTCGTCTGCACTTGTGTGTGTGAGTACAACCAAAAAACAGCAGAATCTGCTGATCTCGGGTGTTTAGTTATTTGTTAAAAGCTTGCTGACGCGGTGCACGGCGTAAGACAGCGCTCCACACCTGGGCCCTTCACGTTGACGTCCAGGCAGTCGGCGTCCAGGTCGGCCTGCGGGGGCGTGAGCGTGATGTCGGCCGCCTTGTGGTGCTGCAGGGTCCACTCCCGGCGGTCCACCCCTCCGTCCATCGGCAGCGGCAGCAGGGGCTTGTCCTCGGTCTGGAGGGGAATGACGACAGAGCTTTAAGGCTGAGTTATGCTTAAGTTATGCTTCCGCGTTGACGCAACACTAGGGGGCTAACGGACCCATTATGTCCTCGCGGACCCCCCCTTGCGTCCACCGCAAGGGCCTGACGTGCACCTCCCAAAAATCCTAAACGTGCGTCGAGGCGACGCAACGCCAACGCAGCGGCGTTGGCTGCGGTTGGTCCGGTAACTACATCCGCTGGAGATCGCTTTTCCGGTTTCCACTCGTAAACACCGCCACGGTGTGATAAATGCTTCGACTGATTGGCAACAACATATATATATAACTTTTGCCTTCATGTCTGTAAACTTTTTTTTTTACTCGCTAGTAATCCGTATGTAATGACCAGAATGGTCATTCTGGTCGCCCTCTACCGGTGTGCCATTGAAATGCATTTCGACACGTCAACCCCACGCAGAACCACCACCGTCTCATGACTGCGTCCGAGCAACTGCGTGGCCATTGCGTGATCACTACGTGATCACTACTCGGAACCATAACCCCTGCTTTAGACGCACGGCGAGGACGGCATGGCGGGGCAGGGGGGTGGTGGTGGCGGTGGCCGTGGTGGTGGTGGGGGGGGGGGAGACGGGACAGAGAGGGCCCCTTACCCGCTGTCTCTTGCGTGGAACTTCATCCAGCCAGCGCTGTCCCTGGCTGCCGTCCATCAGGGGCCCGTCGTGAGACTTGAAGTTCCTGGTTGGAGAAAGGAGGGCTTTAGTAAAGTTCAAAGGTCAATGTCAGCATCTAGACGCCACCTCACGCCATGCCAGCTCCTTCAGAGACATGGCGGGTGATCGCGGTTTCTGAATTCACTTGTTAAGTGGGCTGCTTCGATGACATGCCCAATAACACGTCAATAAACATCGCAGGTCAGCGGCTCAGGCTGAAGCCCGGTTTTCACCGAGATCAGAACGGCCCAATTCACCGGGACACAAACGAATACACAAAATATGATGTAAAGGTCCGATTGGACTCAAGTCAAGTGAACGGCACTAGAACTGACTTCATGCCGAAGTCGTCCTGTCCGACCGGCTCCCTCCTCTTGTCGTCCTTCTTGGCCATGAAGCCCTCGGGGAGCCACAGGACGCCATGTTTGCTCTTCCTCTTGGCCGCCAGCATGCCCAGGATCAGGATCAGCAGGACGATCAGCGCCGACACGCCCCCCAGGTAGAACAGGAAGTTGTTGGGAACGACCTTGTCTGGCTCGGCTGGTTGAGAGGAGGACACGGCGAGACGGCGGGTTCATTATTTTGTATTTGGAATCAGGCGCGATGCGGGGAATACTACAGCGATGACTGTAGTATTGCACAAAATGGATATTCTGTTAAAGGACAATGCATGTACTGCACAGGGCATGTACATCAGAATGCATCATGGGATTTTTTTTGTTGGCGATACGCCGCCATTTTGAAGGGACTCAAGAGAGTTGTAGTACTGTAAAATCTAAAGTCTACATAAATCTATACCGTGGCATAGGATACAAGGAAAAAATTGTTTTGCCACGCCTAGCGTTAGAAACGCTAGGACGTTTGAAACACGACAATTAATTACGACTAATTACTAAAAAATGACCAAAAAACCCATTACGACCAGCGCAACATAACCGACACGCCAACGCTCCTATGCTTCCAAAATGGCCGTCGCGGCGCACAGGCCCCGTTGTGACGGGCCCAGTGCCCGCCATGCATCATGGGTACTCACTGGTGACGGAGACGAGCGGGTAGGGCAGCTCGGCCCGGAGGTGCTCCGCCGCGATGAAGGAGGCGGCCTGCTCCGTCTTGGAGAAGCAATCCACGGAGCTCTGGACGCACTCCCGGTTATCGATCTCCAGGTAGACCTTGGAGCTGAGAGAGAGAGAGAGAGAGAGAGAGAGAGAGAGAGAGAGAGAGAGAGACATGGCGCATGGTTACACTGCAGCAGGTTAAAGCATTTGGTGAAAACGTGTAACAAAGCACGTTCTAAAGCAGTGGTTCTCAACTGGTGGGTCGTGGAACCGTTGTCAGTGGGTCGCGAGCCTTTGTCCGGCCCCAACAAAATGTTAAGAAAAAAAATCCTGTGCTTTTATTTTGAAAATGATTTTTTATGCAGCGGAGTGCCGTTTAATAGTACAGTTGCTGAAGAGTCATGTTATGTTAAATACATTTGAGAAGTTTTCCTTGATTTGGGTGGCGGCTCGTCATTACGGGGTGATGGTGGGTCCCAAAGCCAGACCAGACCAGAGAACCACTGTCCTAAAGGAAGTGACTCTGCCCCCTGCCCCGCCCCCCTGGCCCCGCCCCCTTACCCGATGACCTCCTTGTCCACTTCCCGCCGGGCCCGGCTCACTCGGATGCTCTCGGCCGCCGCCGACAGCTCCGGGCCCGCCTCGGGCACGTAGTAGGGGAACACCATGGGCTTCTTGTCGCCGTCCAGCTTCACCCGCAGGTTGGTGTGCAGCAGGGTGCCCAGCGAGCGCAGGAAGCCCAGCATGTCCTTCAGCAGCTCGGTGGGCTGCAGCAGCACCACGATCACCAGGGTGCCGTCCGCCACCTGCGGCGGCTTCTCGGCGGAGCAGTCCAGGCCGTCCCAGCCGCACGGCTCCGTGTTGCAGCTGTGGTCGCACACGCCGTTGCCGTAGTGGTCGGCGCAGTACCGGTCGTACCTGAAGGGGGCAGGGGGGGGGAGAGAGAGAGAGAGAGAGAGAGAGAGAGAGAGAGAGAGAGAGAGAGAGAGAGAGAGAGAGAGAGAGAGAGATACAAACAGAGAGGGGGGGGGAGAGACAGAGACAGAGAGACAGAGACAGAGACAGAGACAGAGAGAGAGAGAGAGAGAGAGAGAGAGAGAGAGAGAGAGAGAGAGAGAGAGAAGGGTTGGCATTCGGGTCGGGATGGGAAAAAGACTTGAGGGTGCGACCGTGGACTTGAGGCCGGCCGCTAAAGTAACGCTAAAGGTAAAGGTATCGCGTGCACGTCGTGGGAACCGCATAAAAGTCAGGACGTGTAAGAATGAGCCACTCCCGGTGAGTAGACTTTCAGAATATTAAAAAAAAAACTCAGTTAAGTGGGAGGGGTTTTGGGAGTGTTAATTGTAGAATATATCAGTTAGAAGTGACTTTAAGAAGTGACTTTATTGATAATCCACTATTGAGATCACCATCGATTCGGAATTGACTACAGATATGTCGATGGGTTGTCTATGGGTTATTTCAAGCCAGGTAGCTTGTTGAAACGTTACACATTGCGACATTAAGGTTTACAATGTACGACATATATGTGTGTGTGTGTGTGTGTGTGTGTGTGTGTGTGTGTGTGTGTGTGTGTGTGTGTGTGCGTGCGTGCGTGTGTGCGTGCGTGCGTGCGTGCTTGTCTGTTCAACCCTTCGACCCCCGGGGCGGACGACCTACTTGCACAGCGGCGAGTCCTGGCACTCGAAGCTGTCGAAGAGGCAGCCGGAGTTGTCGCACTCGCGGTCGCAGCGCTTGTTCCGGAACAGCTCCCAGCAGGGCACGCTGGCCGTGCAGTTGCTCCACGGCCGCTCCCAGTGCAGCGAGCAGTCGCCGCCGTCCCACTGGCACATGTGGTTGTTGCACTGCGGGTCGCACACCCGGTCGCCCGCCTGCTTCTCGCACTGCGGGTAGGGGCAGGTCGGCGAGCGCGGCGCCAGCTCGCCGCTCTCGCAGTGGCGGCCCGAGAAGCGGCCCGGGCACAGGCAGCTGTAGGCCGAGGGGTGCTCCGGGTCGCCCACGCAGGTGCCGCCGTTCTGGCACGGCCGGTTCTGGCAGACCTGGCCCAGCTCGCAGTGCAGCCCGCTGAAGCCCGGCTGGCACTGGCACCGGAGGTGGCCGCCCAGGGACTCGCAGTGGCCGCCGTTCTGGCAGCGCAGGTTGGCGCACGTGTAGCCCTTCTCCGTCTCGCCGCAGTTGGGCCCGTTGTAGCCCTGCGGACGCGACGAACGCGGAACACACACACACAAGGAAAGAGTGTCAAGACCCACCTTGTTCAGAGTTCACCTGAACCCTGCATGACCCTGCTAAACCCTCATGCTCTTATTTGTTGTACGTCTTGGCACTTTGATCACTCTTTGTAACTTGGCACTTCAGTCAGCGATGTTGTATACTAGCAATGGTTAACCTAGCAATTGAAATGCTTGAAACTGCGTTCTGGTGACTTTCTTACTGTATTAGCAGCAATGATTCAATGGTTCACCTTCTTATGACAAATATACTCTTTGTAAGTTGCTTTGGATAAAAGCGTCTGCTAAATGCCCTGAATGAAATGTAAAATGTAAATGTAGCACACACACACACACACACACACACACGCATGCACGCTGTTAGCTGTTGAGAGGGGGGGGGGGGGGGGGGGGGGGGGGGAGGACGCATGCTGCTTGCTGTGGTACGTTAATGAAGGAGAGTGTGACTCGAGCTTAAGAAAGACTAGCGCCTCTCTAACCATACCTGTGCTACGGAGTGGCCCTCTGAAGCAAAGCGAGAGAGTAAGAGGAGAAGAGAGGGTTAATGAGGAAGCACAAGCATCACGCGTTAAGACAAAGATAGCCCGCGGAGCGCGCTCAAAAGGAGAAGCAGAACAAATGCCAAGGCAGGCGGTGGAAGTTATTTAACGCCCGTTCTGCGGATTATTAAGACCACCGAAACCAGCTTTGATGGAGTGCTTCGCCAGGCACTCGAGTGACGTTGTAGCGGTGAAAGCGTGCGTGTGTGTTCTTGAATTCTGAGAGGTGTGGGTCCGAGTTGTTGCAGTGAGGAGAGGTGGGTGACATTTCCCAATTACAATTCAGGTAAAAGTGTATTCCACCACACTTTCGCCATCTTAAGTCCAGACCAGAGAGAATACACAGATGAAGACAGGAAGACCTGGCATACAAGAAGAAGGGATGTGGACTCACGGGAGGACAGGAGCACGTGTAGCCGTGGATGGAGCTTATGTTCATGATGCAGAAGCCACTGTGGTGGCAGGGCTTGGAGAGACACAGATCCACCATGGACTCACAGTGACGGCCTGGGAGAGGCACAGAGCACAGTCACGTTGATTGAAAAAAAAAAGAAAAAAAAAAAGAGAATTGGAACCTGAAAAGATATGGCCCTCAGCAACAGCACTACAACATCATATTTCCAAGTCTTTCGCCCGCAGCCTTACACAGATGTTACTACACCCTTTTGCCCCATCATCATCATCATCATCATCATCACCTAAACAACTATTTAATTCAAGTTGCAGAGCAAAAGCATCATCTTTGTGAAAGAGGTCCCCGAAATGAAGGCGGAAGTGAAAACACAGCGAGGCCTTTGTCTACATGGCTCAAATAATCCATTCCTAACAACACCACCATTTCAGAACCCAAAAACCTCTGAAAGCCTAAACGTCACCTTGAAAACCCATCCATGCGGGCGAGGTCAACGCTAACGCTAGCATTAGCCATTAGCCCATTTGTAGCGCTCAACAAACGGCTAACCGCTTAACAGCTAAAGAAGTGTCCCCGCCCCCCCCACCCCCCCCCCCCCCCAAATGCCGTACCGGTGTATCCTAGGCGACAGCGACACTGGTAGTCGTTGGTCAGCTGCACGCAGTCCAGGCTGCCGGGGGCGTGGCAGGGCTCCGAGAGACACTCGTTGACGTCGCCCTCGCAGTGCTGCCCGGTGAAGCCCGGCGGGCAGGAGCAGGTGTAGTGGCTCACGCCGTCCACGCACTGCCCGCCGTTCAGGCACCGCGGGACCCCCGAGCCGTGCTTCGGGGCGCACTCGTTGTCCTTCCCCTCACACTGGAGGCCTGCGGGGGGGGGGGGGGGGGGGGAGGGGAGGGGGGAGACAGCCATTTTAGATTAGCAGTTTGTTAAAGACAACGATTGAAAGACTCCTTTAAGGATTCTGACTCGTTATCATGATCATAATAATATATCTTTCCATATATCTTTCTATATATATATATATATATATATATATACATCTATATATATATACATCTATATATATATATATATATATACATCTATATATATATATATATATATATATATATATCTTTATATCAATTTCCCTTAAGGAATTTGGTATAAATTCCCAAAGGGAATTTCCCTTCCCTTCTCTCATCTAATCTAATGTAATCTAGATATATATTATCACAGGACTGTCCTGAGACTTGTGGTGACTTCCCGACACTCACCAATATGAGGGTGCATCATGCGTCACACATCCGAGACATCGCCACGTGTGTTTCAATGTGTGCGTCTAATTCAACGGATGGTGTGTAAGACCTGTGTGTGTGTGTGTGTGTGTGTGAGCGTGTGTGTGTGTGTGTGTGTGTGTGTGTGTGTGTGTGTGTGTGTGTGCGTGCGTGCGTGCGTGCGTGCGTGCGTGCGTGCGTGCGTGCGTGCGTGCGTGCGTGCGTGCGTGCGTGTGTGCGTGTGTGTACCGTGCGTTCCGGGGGGGCAGGCGCAGAAGAAGCGGTTGACCAGGTTGATGCACTTCCCGCCGTGGTGACAGGGGTTGGACTTGCACTCGTCCACGTCGTACTGACAGTTCACGCCCTGGTAGCCGGGCTGACACTGCGGGGAACAAGTCAGAGGTCATTTGTTGATAATGTCGGGCTTCGCTGTCTTCTAGAAGTGCTAGAGCCCATATATGAGATTCCCAGTCGGCTCTACATCGCAGATGCGATGTTGCCAAAGGTGTACGATAAAGTGAAAAATCACGTTGACGCGTCGTGATCACGCGTTGATAGTCATTTCACAACATAGTTTGTTGATTCGTTTAGCCTTTCTGAAGAAACATGGGAATAGTGCCACATGGTTTGTGTACTTGAAAGAAGGAGACTTTTGATAACTGAAACGTGATAATGTGCTTATTAAGCGATAGTTCTGATCACTTTTTGTGATTATTTGTGTTGTTATTCGCTTTATCTGGTTATATTTACATTTTGTTTAATGTGATGGCATTTTGTCTTTGAAGGCTTTTTTGTTAAAACCAGAAAGCTCTGTTTAGTTCTGGCTTGGAATAGCCTGTTCATTTGGTATAGCCTTACTAAAGGCTTGACATAATCTTCAAAGGAGAAAAATAAAATCTGCCTTCAAATGAATTGCACTTCTTTCATAGAGACCAAATCTAGAAAGTATTGGTATCGGTACTTGGTATCGGCAAGTACACAACTAAAAGTATCAGTATCATATCGGTTTGTAAAAAAGTGGTATCGGTGCATCCCTACTTAGGTCAGATAAAAGCCCATCAGGAGTTTCAGGTTGAAGTCAGGTATTTTTTGCTCAAGGACGCCTGCAGGTGGGGCAGCAGACGTTGGGGATCGCACCCAGTTTATTTTGACTGGAAGCCACACTCCGCAACCTTCATTTACTATTTTAGTACCACCAACACCACCACCACTACTAAATCTTAACTTCAAAGCCATTACAATTAGGTACGACTTAAACCTGCACTATTGTAACTTTTCCCATGAGCAGCCTCTAGTGGAGTATAGAAATTCAAGATTTGAGATTCTTTATTGATCCCTGGGGGGGGGAAATTCAAGAAATTCCCTGGATGGAAACGTAGCGCAGCTTTAACCGGATCAACTAGCTAACGTACGATGCAGGTGTATGTCCCCTGGTAGTCCTTGCAGGTGGCCCCGTTCTGGCAGGGGTTGGGCTGGCATTCGTCCACCATCTCCTCACAGTAGCTGCCCGTGTACCCCGGCTGGCAGTGGCACTGGTGGGAGAGGCCCACGTTCTCGCAGCGGCCTGCGTTCTTACACACATGCTCCACCTCCAGCCCTGAGCAGCAGAGATGGGGGAGATGCACACACAGAGGGGGGGGGGGAGATGCACACACACACAGACACAGACACACACACACACACACACACACGGACCGTCAAGCTAAATTAAGCAGATAGACCAGAAGAGCGGTTCTTCAGTAAAGCTGCACGTTTTACATTCAAAGCATGTCGCGCTTTGCATACAAGCATGTACATGTTATGTATCTACACCACACGTGGATGTTTCATGAATGGATAATGGCAGAGGTGAGGGAGTCCTCACCAGCTACAAAATCCTCAAAGAAATCCTGCTCACTTGTTTTGGTATGGCTTCCTATTGAGTTTAAGCACCCAGGTTTCCGACCATGTAATGTATTCTGCTCCAAAGCTTTGACCCAAAGCACACAAGCACACACACACACACACAAAGAGAATCATCCCCCTCGTCCCCTCACCCTTGGTGGCAGCAAAGTCCTGGCAGGACATGTTGGGCACGTCGCAGTACAGGCCCGTCCAGCCCAGGGGGCAGTGGCAGGTCCAGGACGTCTCCGTCTGTGAGCAGGAGCCCCCGTTCCTGCAGCGCACCTGGCTGCACAGGTTCACGAAGTTCTGGACGCACACACGGGGAGAGAGAGAGAGAGAGAGAGAGAGAGAGAGAGAGAGAGAGAGAGACAGGAAGAGGAAGCGACCGGGCTGAGTTAGCAAAAACGTGAGCGCGAAAGAACACAGGGAGGAATGATGAAGTCTCTCTTTTTTTTTTTTTTTTTTTTTTTTGCTTCTTCCCAGTACAAACTTTCTGCTCGCTGCCGAATCTGGTTGGGTGAACATACACACACACACACACACACACACACACACACAAGCACACACACACGCGCGCACACGCATGCATGCACACATCCACACACGCAAACACACACATACATACATACACACACACACACACGCACACACACACACACACACAAACACACACACGCACGCGCACACACACACGCACACATACACACGCAGACGCACACAGACACACACACACACACACACACACACACATGCGCGGTACCTGGCAGTTCTGTCCGCCGTAGCGGACGGGGCAGGTGCAGCGGTAGGTGCCCAGGCCGTCCGTGCACGTTCCTCCGTTCTGGCAGGGCTGCGAGTCGCACTCGTTGTGCTCGAACTCGCAGAACGCCCCGTAGAACCCGGAGCGGCAGCGGCAGGAGAAGGCGCCGATGTCGTCCACGCAGGTGCCGTTGTTCAGGCAGGAGCTGGGGGGGAGGCGAGGGTCATCGATGAGGAGAGGTGGGGGGGGGCTCCATGGCTTACAGCCCCACGACTCGTCTCAATTTGACTTCCGACTTCCTACACTTCATTTGAATTCACTTGAACGCCAATTCGTAATTCACTCATTCACGTCAATGAACGAATAACATGTTTACTGTACACGAGTGGGTACATAGTGTTTGCTCTCTCCCTTAGTTCCCTGTTCAATACGGTCCGATGACTGTTTTATCTTAACCCCGCAGCAAACAACACTACCAACGCCACATTCACCTTGAAGGACCTTAGGAGTTAAAAATAGCACGGACAAACAACGGGAGTCTCGCGTCGGACCATTATTCGACGATGGCGACGGACCGTGCACTGCGGAGTACGGCCTGCCTCTTCATGCACTGCGGAGTACGGCCTACCTCTCCGTGCACTGCGGAGTACAACCTACAGAGTACGGCCTACCTCTTCATGCACTGCGGAGTACGGCCTACCTCTCCGTGCACTGCAGAGTACGCCTACCTCTCCGTGCACTGCGGAGTACAACCTACAGAGTACGGCCTACCTCTTCATGCACTGCGGAGTACGGCCTACCTCTCTGTGCACTGCGGAGTACAACCTACGGAGTACGGCCTACCTCTCTGTGCACTGCCGGAGTACGGCCTACCTCTCCGTGCACTGCGGAGTACGGCCTACCTGTGGAGTACGGCCTACCTCTCTGTGCACTGTGGAGTACAGCCTACGGCCTACGGTCTACCTCTCCATGCACTGCGGACTACGGCCTACCCGTGGAGTACGGCCTACCTCTCTGTGCACTGTGTAGTACGGCCTACCTCTCCGTGCACTGCGGAGTACAACCTACCGAGTACGGAGTACGGCCTACCTCTCTGTGCACTGTGGAGTACGGCCTACCTCTCCGTGCACTGCGGAGTACAACCTACCGAGTACGGAGTACGGCCTACCTCTCTGTGCACTGCCGGATGCTGTGCTCGCAGAAGATGCCGCGGTACCCCGGGCGGCACTGGCACACGAAGCTGTTGACGTAGTCGTGGCACTTGCCGCCGTTCTGGCAGGGCTGGCTGCCGCACTCGTCCATCTCGGTGGCACAGCGCTGGCCCGTGAAGCCCGGCCGGCAGGCGCAGGAGAACTCGGTCACGCCGTCGTTGCAGGAGCCGCCGTTCTGACACGGGTCTGGGGAGGGGGGGGGGGGGGGGGGGAGGGGGGAACATAACATGTCAGAATAAAAGACTGAAGTCCATTTGAATCCATTATGATGATGATGATGATGATGATGATGATGATGACGATGATGATGATGACGATGATGATGACAGCAATTCAAGTCATTCTGAGTCATTCGTTACAATGTGTGTCTGTCCTTTTCGGTGTACGCTTGCACGTTAGCTTTCTGACGTTTGTATCCTCATGTAGGCTTTACATCTTTTGACTTGACTTTTTTTTCCCCCCAATAATGTGCAATGTTCCTTTCACAATGACGCACACACAAAGGCGAGTGGGACGGCTTTCGCCGGGTAACTCACTGGGAGAGCAGTCGTCGATGTTGGTCTGACAGTTGTGGCCGCTGTAGCCGGGCCGGCACTCGCACGTGTAGCTGCCCTGGTTGTTGATGCAGTGCGCGTTGTTCCGGCACGGGCTGTTCCTGCACTCGTCCACGTCCTCGTTGCAGCGGAACCCTGCGTGTCGCCGTGCACAGGGGACGACGTCAGTACACTGCACCACCTCTAGAGAACTCATCGGTAACGCACAACCTCCAGAGACCACATCGGTACCGCACAACCTCCAGAAACCACATTGGTAATGCACAACCTCCAGAGACCTCATCGGTACCGCACAACCTCCAGAGACCTCATCGGTACCGCACAACCTCCAGAAACCACATTGGTAACGCACAACCTCCAGAGACCTCATCGGTACAGAACAACCTCCAGAGACCACATCGGTACCGCATAACCTCCAGAGACCTCATCGGTACCGCCATAACCTCCAGAGACCTCATCGGTACCACATAACCTCCAGAGACCTCATCGGTACCGCATAACCTCCAGAGACCTCATCGGTACCGCACAACCTCCAGAGACCACCGCATAACCTCCAGAGACCTCATCGGTACCGCACAACCTCCAGAGACCACCGCATAACCTCCAGAGACCACATCGGTACCGCACAACCTCCAGAGACCACCGCATAACCTCCAGAGACCACCGCATAACCTCCAGAGACCTCATCGGTACCGCACAACCTCCAGAGACCTCATCGGTACCAGCACAACCTCCAGAGACCACATCGGTACCGAGCACCACCTCTAGAGACCACTGCACAACCTCCACAGACCACATTGGTACCGCACAACCTCCAGAGACCACATCATTACCGTACAACCTCCAGAGACCACATCGGTACTGAACAACCTCCAGAGTAAAGCGGCATTAATTCAAAACAAGTCCATTTTGTTTTGGCGGGCCAAGACCGAAGAAGTCCTTTGCAGACAAACTTGTTATGCGTTTACACCGGGGGTGGGGGGGCTCCGCGGAGAGGGGGAAACCAGATCAAAATAGATTGCACCTGCCTTGCTTTTACGACTAATCAGACGGGGGCGTTCATATTGCCGCCATCGGGGGGGGGTTTCGGCGCGTTACTAAAGCACGGCGGTGAAAGAAGTGGCGAAAAAGAAGTCTGGCGTGGTACGGGTTTGTGTGTTGTCAAGGCGGATCACCAGACTTCTCTGTTTAAAACCTTCATTTACACACCAACAGCAACAATATCACAACCGCTATTCGCTAGAACACTACTCAATCTCGATAGAGGGAAAAAAAACGATGGAAGCGATATGTGGCGATTCCGTTTACAACACGCGTGTTTCTCAGCGCCACGGCACCAGGCGTGTCCCACCACGCGGAGTAGAGGCGGAGTTATGGTTCTGCGTAGGGATTACGTAGTGATCACGCAATGGCCACGCAGTTGCTTGGACACAGTCATGAGACCCGCGATGGTTCTGCGTGGGGTTTACGTGTCGAAATGCCTCGACACACGTCTAGGATTTTTGGGAGGTGCACGTCAGGCCCTTGCGGTGGACACAAGGGTGGTCTGCAAGGGCGGTCTGCAAGGGTGGTCCGCAAGGACGTAAAGGGTCTGGAAGCCCCCCAGCGTCAATGCGGAAGCATAAATTAAGCATAACCCAGCGTTAACACGGGTGCATTGGGGGGATCAAACACACCTTGCCAGCCGCTGGGACATCTGCAGGTGTAGGAGGTGTAGTCTGGGGTGGGGTGGCAGACCCCTCCCCTCTCGCAGGGGTGAGACGCGCAGGGAAGCAGCTCCCGGTCACACAGTTTACCTGTAAACCACAACGAAGCACATGTTAGCATAGCAGGTTAATGTGTATCGGTGTCATCCACGGCAGATCCCAAGAGAATGAAACACCTCTCTGTTCTGTTCTGGCCCCTCCCCCCCCAAAAAAATCCATTGCTACTGTATAGATT
>JAXIVH010000003.1:5480978-5518011 GCA_036785325.1 Urophycis tenuis | reverse complement strand
GAGAGATGATGGCACAGGAAGTAAGAACGTGAGCAGTGGTGGCGGTGGGCCTGGGAGGGATTGGCCCCCCCATGAAGAGAAGCGTGAAGCAGCGACAGAGAGGGCAGAGAACAGCAGACGCGCCCACGTCTGCCGTGCCGTGCCAGCGCCGCACGTGTGCACACACACGCCGGGGAAAAGAACGGCACACATTCACGCCATCAAAAGATCACAAACTCAATGTTTTCTGGGGGGGGGGGGGGATTAGCAGCAAGGATCTGCATACTGTGTTGTTTTTGGTTTCATAACCGTCTTCCTTTAAAGTAAACATGACTGATATTCCAGGGATTCAACGTTAAATAACCGAGAACTCGTCTAATCTAAAACCCAGCGGCAGTCCCGCATGCAGCACACAGGGGCCACCGCAGCACCTTCGGCGTTGCCACGGTAACTTCAGACACCACAGTTTATTTCACCCGTTATTTCATCATGACACCACCAAACAGCAAACCACGAAAAAAAGGCAGCAGAGTTCATTAACTCAGTATCAAAGGGTGGTTGAGGAATCTCAGCCCCTCACTGTCTAGCCAGAAGCGATTGCCACAGAGGATCTGGTTGTCTGCCTTCTGCCTCCAGTGTGCCAGTTCCTCCCTCGACACTCGCCACTGCTTTGTCACTGAAACCACAGCCAGCCCCCTTGGGGGGAAGCTGGCAGTGTCACAACGGGAAAGAAGAAGAAAGGAAGAAGAAGCGAGAGAGAGAGAGACGGAGAGAGAGAGAGACGGAGAGAGAGAGAGAGAGAGAGAGAGAGAGAGAGAGAGAGAGAGAGACCGAGAGAGAGAGAGAGAGAGAGACCGAGAGAGAGCGAGAGAGCGATGGCAAGATAGCGTGCAAGAGAGGCACAGAGAGGCACAGAAAAGGAAGAAGCAGTGTAAGGGGAAGTGAGCAACAAGAGAACGGGTGGGAGGGTGGGGGGGGGGGGGGGGGTGAGGAGCAGGCAGAGGGCAGGGCTGGGGACTGGCTTAAGAGTTAATAGCGAGGGACTGAGACGGGGGAAGTAATTACTAAACGACGGACAAAGACTGCACACGAATGTGGCGGGCCCGGGCCTGGCACACGTCCGCACAGGAAGAGGAGGAAGTCGTTCACTCATAGTTAGGAAGTAACCCCGTTTCTGAATGGCTGCGCAGCGCCCGATCTGACAAGACACCATGGCAACGTGCAATAAAATACCCTCCGCTCCGCGAGGCAGAAGAGAAAGAATCTAAGACCAAGCAAACAGCAATACGCAATAAGGGGAGGGGGGGGGGCTCCGGCGCACCATAACAAAACAGGGGGTTCTGACTATCTCGGGTCCCGGGGGGAGGGTGTGGGGGGGGCGAGGAGGTGGGGGGCGGGGGGGTAGGAGAGATGGGGGGCGAGAGGGTCGGTAACGAGCTGGATTGTGCCGAGTGGCAACGAGGCCATTGCTAAAAAGCTGACAACGCGGTCGCCTCACCGAGGGATGTTTCAAGGTGTACTCTCCTCCCCGGCCACAGTTGGCTGTTCTCAGTTACGATACGAGGAGTTCGACAAGGCCATGTCCATAGCTAGTGTACACACAGAGGAGGGGGCTGGTGGCAGTACTTAGTTGTCATTACCGCAGGTTCACAACGGCCGCAGCTGCACGCGTCTACTAGTGCGCACACGCGCGCGTGTGTGTGTGTGTGTGTGTGAGTGTATGTGTGCGCACATGAGTGTGGGTGGTGTGCACTGTGATGCATGAGACAGCGAGTAAGAAACAGCTGCAAGTGTAGGGGAAGAGAGTGGGGAGGAGAGAAGAGGGTAGAAAAACAGAGAGACACACGAGCAGTGAGACAAACCGTGAGAGAGACAGACAGGCAAGCATGCCGGCAGAGAGACAGACAGAAAGGCAGGCAGATACAGAGACAGACAGAATGAGAGGAAAAGCCCACCAGACGAAAGGGACTTTCCCTTTCCCCAGACTACAACCTACTAGTATATATCAGAGACTGACATCACTTTTCTTGTGAAACCAGATCCATTTATCAAGAGGGTTATAAGGCAGTCGTATTTATGTACCATATCCTGACTTTCAGCTTGATTGTCTGCCATTTCGTTATATAAACCTCCGGCGAAGGTATGCTGAAGCCATTAGACAATTCCTACGATTCTTATTAAATTAGCCGCGCAGGCTTATGTAAACTAAATCTTTTTACAATAAACGGTAAGTGACGAAGTTATGTCCAGCCAGGACCTGCAGAATGTGTCCGGCCTGTTCCATAGCTGTACTGTCTGCTGGGCCTGCCCGCCTGTCTCCAGGATTACTGAGCTGCACTGGGCAAGGAATGTGGGGCTGCAGTAATTCCCTGTTAATTTGCTAACCTGTTCAACAGTGCAGACCCCCCCCCCCCCTACACACACACACACACACACACACACACACACACAAGCACACACACACACACACACACACACACACACACACACACACACACACACACACACACACACACACACACACACACACACACACACACACACACACACACACACACACACACACACACACACACACACACACACACAGCCCACTGCAGTCCTCAAAGTCCACAGCCACCTCCCCCCCCGCCCTGTGTAGGGCTCTCAGTGCACGCCCAGACACGGCCAACTAGCATTTATCCAATATTACAGGATTAAAGGAACTAACAGATCACATGGTCATGTGGATGAGGGTCAATGGTTTTACAGTAACATGTGTGAAATGCGTAATGCAAAGTTAATAGGTCGACCGTGGCCTTACTGTCTGCAGTGCACATTAATCATCAATAGCACAGAAACATCAGCTCCTGACACATACACAAGACTAATAGTCCTCTACATATTAATGGGGAGGCCTATTCTTTGATTCGCCTACTTTGCCCAGAGCAAAGAATTGGATCAATTTATACAAGGGCACGGACACAAAAGACCTACACATCATTACATAGGGGCGGGTCAAACATCTGGAAGACATGCCCAGGGCCCTTCGCTCGTTGTTTGCCACTTTGCTGCTGTTGTCCAGCCGTGTTTGCTCGCTCTTCCACTCCAACAAACAAGGAGCCCACAGAGCTGCGACACATGTGGTGTCTCCGGGATTTAACTGCAATACTGATCAAAAGGATGGAAAAAGTGAGACTGAAAGCGTGAGTGTGCGGGCTACACCCCCAAAGCCTTTTCGGGAAGAGAACGAGGGACAGACACAGGGGTGCGTGTGCGCGCGTGCGTGTGTCCGTGTGTGTGTCTGTGTGTGCATGTGTGTGCATGTGGGGGCGAGGGAGAGCATGGCTGGAACTCGACAGAACCACAGAGGATGCTCCGAGACACATGTGCCACCCCCCCCCCCCCCCCCCACCTCAGGGCAGTGGGCAGCGCTGGCTCTCGGTTAGTCAAACAGCCTTGTGGATCCCCTCAATACACACCGTTGTGTCCCAGGGAGCGGGCGCTGCATAGATCTGATAACTCACATTTCACACCAGCACCCGGCCTGCATGCTGCTCGGGGAGCATGGGCGGCACAATTGCAGGTCATTGTGTCCACACAGTGGAATAAAGTACACTCACGCAGACCCAGATGGCACACACACACACACACACACACACACATCCGCATGTTGCCCTGGGCAAAATATCTGCATCCATCGGTGCCCACGCCGCAGTGTCGTGTGCGGGTCAAACTTCGGGTTTTTGGAGAGAAATGCTGTGATCCCATTTTATTTCTATCCACGAGGCGTGTTGTTATTGCTGTCGTTATAGCAGACATTTTGAGCAAAGTAGGCCAACATGATTTCTATGACTGCTTATTTTTCAAGTGAGTCATATAGCGGTATAATAGAAAAACAAAACAATGGATAAAGCCTATATGTGTGTAGGGGTATGGGGAGAGTGAGCGAGGGAAAGGAGAGAGTGAGGAGAGGGAGATAGAGCAGAGCAGGGCAGCAGGAATGTGAAACACCAACAGCAACATTCCGACAGCTCCTCCTTGCACTGCCTGCAGCACTTCTACATTGTCTTTTCCTTTTTTTTTGTCCTGGCCCTCTGTTATCTAGCCTCGTTTAAAATGTGATAGGGGATGGCCCGACGGAGTGTGTCCATTCGGGGGAAAAAAAAACACACGTTGGTTGAAAACCATGAAAATAAACAAAAAACTCTGTATCTTGGGGCCGTCATGTTTGAAAGACTCAGTATTGACCATCGGGGAACGCTTAAACACTCAACAGCCAATCAGGAGTCACTAATGATCTGTTTTAGTAAAAGTCTGTGTAAACAAAACAATGGTATAGCAAGCAGTATAGGCGGACTGAATTGAATAGGCTACAATTGTGACAACAACAAAAACGCACTCACGGTTAAAAGACAGTACCACAAATGTTTTTTTTTTTGTGTAAATGTGCATTTTTAAAATGTCTAACATAAGCATCCTTGACCTGAACATAAAAACTGAAATCCCCAGACATACAATGGCCGAAATTGACTTGTGTGTTGTTTTTTTTAACATTCCAACATCAGCTCCGCTCCGAATAACTGAAGGTAAGTGTCCATTTTGGGTTATTTCTCTTGAAATGGAAGCACGTTAAGACGCAACATCTGGGCAGCGGTGCGAATCCTCACTCACACTAAACCGATGAGCCATCGGAAGGCTGCGATGTGTTAAACCGCCATGTCTCGCCTACTCAAAAATACAACTTCACTGATGAGAACTTCTCGGATGGAGATGTCATATGAGTTTCTAATAAATCCGTAGGGCCGTAACAGCACGTTACCGCTCGCCCAACAACTATCAAAACAATTCTAGCCAATACAAAGTATAGTTGATCTTAAAATCTAAAAGTGCTGAGAGCAAAGAGCTAAAACCTTATGTATCACAGTATTTGATCGTCAGTAAACACACTTAATTAACAAGCCGCAATTAGAAGAGTGCGCACCGATGCTATAGGAGATGCGACGAGACGAGAACCTGGCATAACGTTGATCCGAAAACCCCACTAAAACAAATACATAACTCCAAAACTTACCCAAAGTCAAGCGAAGGCAGCAAACGACGAGAACTATCGCTGAGCCCGAAGAGAAACCGGGTATTTGGCCCATTTTTGGAGTAAAATCCACATAGGGTCGCCAGTGCGAGGCTGGGCTGTCTCCAGGGGTACGATGGTGCTCCAAAACTTGTCACAACTGTTTCAAATGCAACAGCGACAAAAAAAAAGTGACAAACGTGGATTGCTTTTCTGCTTTATCGTTTCCTTAACGTGTAAACCATGCGCCGTTTCCACTGAAATCGTTGAAACGGCACAACTTAAGCGGCGTAAAAACACGGCTGCGCGAAGTTTCCTCGACTTTCCGACTCACCAATTCACTTAGTGAGGTGAAGTCACGCAACAGTGAAAGACGTATTCTTCCGCATGCAAGTCAAAGCGGGACTATTTCGGGCGCTATCGAAGCAGAGCCTGGGTGGATGAACACGACACAGAAATGTAACGCTCGAACGGTTTTGACTAAAAAAATATGTATTTTCAACACGTTTGTGAATTCGGTTCGAGATCCCCTAACATCCTTTATTAGGTTGAAGCTTCGCTTGCTCTCCCTCTGTCGCCACGGCGGAGGAATTTTCACTCATTTTCTACTTCTCAAAAGCCTCCTATGACTCAAAATTAACCCATTCAATATTTATTCGCTCTTCCCTTAGTGCATTTTTTCCGTGATGCTAAAACACCTACCTACTCTACTGTTTTCTTTCAGTCGTCATGGGTTCTTAAATGTTTTAGCGCTGGCCTCTCATATGGGCTTTTTGTAGTCCACTTCTGATCTTTCTAATCCATATTATATGCACTATGGTTGCTCCTGCGCACCGTATCTTGTAAATTAGTAATCTGCTGCAATATGTGAATTTTCCCCATGGGGAATAAAGTCTTATATATTATTTGATGTACACAAAAATGGGGGGGGGGGGGAGTAGATTCAGGTAGACCTGGACCTGGGGAGTGTGTGTGGTTCTATATGTGTTTCGTTTTAGTTGTAGCAAGCGCTTGTCTCCCTACTTGATTTAGGGACCCTACATAATCTGTAATTAACCACTACAATGCCTGTTCACTCATGTGTATTCACGGAGGACGCGTGTGCATTGTTAACTAATTGAAAAGACATGTAGGACAATGCAAGCGGTAGGCCTAATAATCTGCGCGCCCCCCTCCCCCCAACTCATACAGACCTGCATATGTGAGTACCCTCACTGACTTGTGAATCCTTATCTGATTGAAAGATCCAGGTGTTAATCGCCTACTCGTCACAATATCAAGACCCAGTCTTATCCCGGTGATGTGTTTGTCTTCACACTCTGTTAGGGAAACACTGGCAAGTCTTTAGCCACTCTGCCCGACCCTATGTCTCTATTCAGCCGTAATGAAAGGCCCTGTTCCAGAGGGAGCAAATTGATCTTCTCAGGGGGTCCGTACTCACAATGCCCGTGTGGCTGTGACCGGCGTCAACCTCTTGCTATGCACGATGACGGCAAGGTGTCAGTTGCTTGCACCAACATCAACAAACACTTTCAACATTTGTTGAGGAGTGATTTCTGTAGAAGCGTACACTAATAGTATTTTTTATTTTTATAACAGTGATAATTTAGCTTTTATATTTTGTCATTGTTATGTTTGGATATTTTTTTACATAATCTATGATATTTTAGAAACCCATTAAATAGGCCTATATTAAACCTCATGGACGATTGCCCGCAATTGAATTATATTTATACAGGCTACAACGTGGTTTAATTCTTATACTTCCTGAACTGACACATACTGACGAGACGCAGTGATTCGCTGGTCACGTGAGCTTCTCTTAATAGGAAAGCAATAACTCCAGAAAGTCACTCTGTCTGAGGCTCTGTTTTCTTAATGATGTCACGCCAGATGTGGACCTCTGGAGTAGAGAGAAAGACAGAGCTAGAGAGGGCGGGGTCCCATTTCACGAGCAGGACATGCTGATTAGTTGTTTTTTTTTTCTTTCTGAGATGTGATCCACTGATACAATAGCTCATGAAAACCTCCCCAGAAAGAAGGGAAAGGCAGAGGAAATTCCACCAACACCCCTGTGGCCTACATTTCACTGCATTATTGACACCAACTTCAAAAGAAATATGTGATGTGTGACGCAGGGAGACTTCTTGAATGAATGTTATTTCTGATGGGGAACTCTGCTCTCCCCATAAGGATGATTTACAACAAATACTGTTTATAATAAAAAACAAATTACCCACTGACATGTGTTTTACTGTCAAACTTGTATTTGAAATACAATAGTGCTGGAATAGATTATTTCCATAAAACGGTACCTTTTTCGTAAAGGATAATGTACAGTGAAATGGGTCATGCAGGACCCTAACGCAAAATGGAGGTCGCAATGTAATAATTCATTGTGCTAACTGTTAGCTGCCATTCGTTTTTCTTTGCGGCAGACATTTTCTGCTTCGCTGTTGGGGCATTCTGCCACGCTTACCACAAGTGCACCTAAATAACATCTTATCCATTCTTTTTTTTGTTATTTTTGCATAATAATACCCTTTAAGATTTAGCACGTGCTCTGCAACCGACCCACTCCCTAGGCCACTGTGTGATCTCCGTCCGCTTTCCTCTGGGCCAAGACAGCTCCGACCCGCACAATGGTGGGTCCACAGTGGGCGGGGGTCCACAGGGAAGGGCCAGGCATCAGGATACGCCATCACCGCGGTGGTGGGTGCCTCGATCAGGGGCACCTATACAGTGGCCTGTGTTACGGCACCACAACACACGTTACTCCACTACAATCCCCTGAACATAAAACTCTAACAACCTCCCCTAAGCCTTTTGCGGGACCACAGACATTATAACATGGCACAGTGGGTCCCTGCAATACTTTCTCCTTAATGTCTTTAATGTGACAATAAAGCGGCCTCAGACTCCACAGCTTAAAGCAATCCTTACCCGTCCGCATGCTGTGAGCAGGGTCTCTGGTTTGGTCAGTGCTAGTGCTCTCTTCATGCTGCTTAGAAGCCCATCACTCTGTCAGCCTGTAGATATACACCGCAAAGAGCACGGTTCTCAGGGGACAGGGGTTCTGTGGTGGTCACGCGCACCTTTGTGTGTGTGTGTGTGTGCATGTGTGTGCGTGTGTGTGTGTGTGTGTGTGTTTATGTGTGTGTGTGTATGTGTGTGTGTGTGTGTGCGTGTGTGCTCGTGTGCGCGCGTGTGTGTGTGTGTGTGTGTGTGTGTGTTAGAATACAGTTTTGCTGTGCAGGTCACCAACACATACCCTAACTGGTGAAGCCCTTAACCCTTCAAACACCCAGCCCCCTGGCCTCCACCTCCTCCTCCAACTCCTCCACCTCCTCCTCCTCCTCCTCCTCCTCCTACTCCATCGCATGGGAAATGGTGTCAGGGTGTTACAGGGATGTCTTTAAGTTCTATGGTGGCCAGCGAGCGATGTAACCAGAAACGTATATATGATGCCTGGCTATTATTAGAATAGGCCAGAAGTGATTCACTTTTCATTACCCCGGCCGTGACAGCTAGTTTGGAAGAACACAATCCACCAGCCATGGTACAGCCTCACTTTCTTTCTGTGTGTGTGTGTGTGTGTGTGTGTGTGTGTGTGTGTGTGTGTGTGTGTGCGTGCTATGGATGCTTTGAAAGACGACTGCAAACCCTCTACCCCAAAAACCTGTTTTGGGTTTTATGGCCAGGACCATGACTTTGAGTCAACAGGTTGTGTTGTGCATGCAGAATGTACTTACCACAGCGCTGTTCAGAGAGAAATGTCCACCCAAACACATGTTGTGTATAGCATTGACAAACTGTACACGTTATAATATTCAAAAGAGGTGAATTCACCAAAATGTCAACTTGGGATCAATGAAATATTTTTGCACTAAATCCTCCCCACCAACACACAATGCATTTATGGATATGCCTCTATTAGCCCAAATGACAAAAATATGATTAAATATGACCACAGGGAAGCATTGTGTTCACATGTTGCACATCTGCTGTGGTTGTTATCTTAATCTGTTTTAATATAATCATTCTTGAGGTGCAGTATCTTCTGCAAATTTTGTCGGCGGGGTAGAGTGGGGTGGATACATGTTGATTATCTATTTCTACTCATCTGCAGACCTCAGTTTTCTTCCTTTGGAGACCTAACCTGATGTAAATGCTACACATGTTCTGTTGGACCACCAGTCCAAACGCTCCTGTCGGTTTCCGGCAGCTGTCAGTTTTATAAGTATATTGCACATTGTACAACCACACCAGTGGTTCTTCGAGTAAACATCTGAGAAATGATCTCCTCTTCTGTTAACCGCAACTGAAGAGCATGCATGTTGAACATTGTGAGGTTATCAGCGTGCTAAACACGCTGAACACCGTGCTACAGATAAGGCGTCTGATGTGAATGTGTGAATGATCGAAATAATTGGAGAGAACAAACGAACATGTCATGCAAGATACAGAAAATACATACCACGGGAATCACTTGCCATAAAACACAAAATTAGTCGTAGCATTTGGGTGAACTGCATCGCTCAAGTTCCATGTTGGGCGGAACATCGGAATTAGCCGCGTGTTTACATTTTACTCGTTGATTAATCGCGTGCTTTTATGTCAGACCTTAATAGGAAGCAACTTTCATTCCATTGGTATTGCACGATGATGGGTTGAGGATGAGGTTATGATAAAATGATATGCATAATTTATTTTTAAACAAATGACGATCTGGGATCCTGCAGTATCATCTTCACATGAAGGAGAAAAGCACCAAAGCAAATTCACAGCCGAATTCATTGGGGTAAATCTCATCTTACATCTTGGGTGTGTGTGTGTGTGTGTGTGTGTCCGATGATTTGAGTGTGTGTGTGTGTGTGTGTGTGTGTGTGTGTGTGTGTGTGTGTGTGTGTGTTGCGTGTGCGTCAAGGAGTGAGTCATGACGTTCCTCTGTGGTCAAGGGTGGAGCCTCAGCACGCACACAAACGCCTGTTGTGAGTGCAAAGTGAACTGAATCCGTCTGTGCTGGATCCCCATGGGGGGGTGGGGGGTGAAAGTGAGAAAGGCATGGTGTTGGCCCTCTGCCCCGAGAGCCAGGCAAGGGACGGAGGGAAGGTGTGAGTATCCAAGCGGTGAGCGGTCGGTGTGTTTATTTGTGTGTGTGTGTGTGTGTGTGTGTGTGTGTGTGTGTGTGTGTGTGTGTGTGTGTGTGTGTGTGTTGTGTGTGTGTGTGTGGGTGTGTGTGTGTGTGTGTGTGTGTGTGTGTGTGTGTGTGTGTTTGGGTGGGCGGGGCGTGCGTGTGAATGGGCCTGTGCGCACATGCTGTAAGGTGACCTAGGGTCCTGGCAGGGCCAGGTGGACAGGAATGTGCTGTTGTGTGTGGATGAGAGCCCCCCCGCCCCCGCGAGAGCACCCCCTCATGGCCTTCCGCGCCCCCCCCCCCTCCCGCCCGCGCTACCGGGGCTATTTATACTGCGCTGTGGGAAAAGGACGCCCCCGTCAGTGAGACTCGAGCAGGGTTCGACGCGACCGAGGCAGCACCTTCGCTTCCACCCCCCCCCCCCACCCCCCCCCCCCCCCCCCCCCCCCACTCCGCCCGCCGGTTCATGAAGTCATCTGTAACACCCAGAGGTGCGACATGTAACATAACCGCCGGGCCCACCGGGGGGGGGGGGGGGGGGGCTTTACACGCTCCGTGTGATCAAGGTGTCTGCGGATGTGATCCTCGGCAACCGTCGAACAGACAGGCATCTCCGTGTGTTGAGGAATTTGACGGTAGCCTGTGTGTGCCGGTCGTCAAAAGACTCAAAACTGTACCGGGAGGGGGGAGGGGGGGGGTGAGCCCCCACCACCCCCCACCCCCGACAATGGCGAGGTGCTGACTGGATCTGGACGTCTTTGTGAAAGAAACACGCAGATGTTGAGCCTTCCGCACGCCTGAATCGCCCTCACGCCGCCATCTCGATTATCCTTATCGCTCATCAACGAACAAAGGAAAAATCTTATCTGTTTAAAAAAGAAAAAAAAAAACGGTAAACAACATTGTCAACCGAGCGGCCCCTCGGTGGACAGCTAGTACAATAAACGAGACACCGTCCTATCTCTTATTGACTCAACCATGGCTATTTGTACATAAGGCTGATAATTTATAGCTGCGTGCACCGAGCGGTGTTCCTGGGAATCCATAGTTAAACGTTTCCCTCCGTCCCCCCCCCCCTCCTCCTCCTGTTTGTGTCCGTGCGTAAACTAAACAGGGCGTGAGCCATCGCTTGAGGATGGGCAGAGGATGGGGATGGACAGAGCCGGGCCGTCGTCATATCATCCCCTGACACGACGCGGTCCTCCGAGCCCGTTGACTGGATGTGCGCGGCCTGCCCGTCAGGGAGCCCGTCCGTCCGTCTGTCTGTCTATGCGTGCTCTGTGACGCCCCCCCCCCCCCGCCCCCCCCAATGTGTCTGATGTGTTTCCTCCTCACAGTAGACAGCAGACGAGACGAGTTGCTCCCCGGCCCGCTTTCAACCATTGCTGAGCGTCCGAGAGAGTCAAGATTTCACCAAAACAAGTGAAAGTAGAATGCCGGCCGCCTTATATAGACTGACGAGGAGAGGAAACGCTCAGGGTCACAGCCCTTTACCTCTCGTGAGGCATGCGGCGTGCAAGGACGGGGTGCTTGCGCGTGGGAGGTCCAGGAGAGGGGCTCGGGGGAGGTTTAACGACAGCCATCCAAGGCACTCCGTGTTTCGAATGCGTGCAACGCTCTTACATGCACGCACGCAATCTTTGCATTAGCACACCTCCCATCTGTATCCTGCCCCCTGGGGGGGGGGGGGGGGGGGGCACTGTGTGAATGCTAAAAGTAATTTTGTGTTATTGTGTGAGACGAGATATGTATGGGTATGGGTATGTATTTGTGTGTATAAATATCTATATGCTGCAGGACATCGGATCCTGGCGGGTGCAGCGTATGGGAGCCACACATAGTTAAAAGTGTAAACTGAGTTTCCCTGGAACAGAGCCACTTGAGGGTTAATTGCATCGCTAATTCACAAGCTGCTACAACGCAGACATGGCTGGTATTCACACCTCGCTGCTTTTCTTTCCCACAGGAGCAAGATGGCATGCCGTCTGCATGCATGTCCCATGGGGTCATAAAATAATGGTTATAAATAAACCACCATCACACTCAAGAAGACAATAATGTACACACTCAAAACATTGATTCCACAACAATTTCCCCAGTGCATTGACTGCAAAGGGCAGACTATGATCATTTTGCATTTTAGATGTCTTCAACCCATTCCAATAGTCTAAATCCAAACTTTATGTAAAATCCCTCAGGAGGTCTGATACTATGCTGGGCACCCCAGGAGGGCTGGCAAGCAGAAGGCCACCAGATGTTGAACTCAAGCAGGCTGTGGAGCCTTGTGTGAGGCAGCAGTACCTGGGCACCCCAGGTGAGGGTGTCTGCCTTTCAAAATCCTTAAATCCTCCTGTGTGTGTGTGTGTGTGTGTGTGTGTGTGTGTGTGTGTGTGTGTGTGTGTTTGTGAGTGTGCGTGCGTGCGTGCGTGCGTGTGTTTGTGTGTGTGTGTGTGTATGTGTGTGTGTGTGTGTGTGTGTGTGTGTGTGTGTGCGTGCGTGCGTGTGTGTGTGTGTGTGTGTGTGTGTATGTGTGTGTGTGTGTGTGTGTGTGTGTCTGTGTGTGTGTGTGTGTGTGTGTTTGTCAAACAGTGCCCTGGGTAAATACACACCACAGGGAAAAAAAACATGTTTTATTACTTTTTAAGTTTTATAACACAGTCAGAGATTTGTTTTTCTCCCCAAATATAACCATACATCATCAGGATTATGGTCATCACCATCCTCATTGGTGATGATGATTGCGGTGCTGTGATGGCAGCCTGATAAAAGCCACAGGAACAGGTTGAGGCCTACAGGCAAACACCCAGCCCTGCACCCTATCCACACTCTCCTACCCTGTGAGAAGCTTCCCGTTCCCAGGACCCGGTGTGTACGCAGGGGGCAATAACTCACTCTAGGTCCCCTGACTTCCCCTTTTGGGCCTTCTGCCATTTATTACTCCTCTCTCTGCTGCCATACAGCTGCTGTCCCTGCCACTTCCTTCTCTCCGATTGGACGATGAAGATGCGTGTGTGATGATGAGGGATGGGAAGACACACAAAGTAGTGCCTAGAGCGAGGGGAGGATGATGAAGGAGTCTGGTTGGACATTTAAGGATGAAGATCATTGTCATTTTCTCAAAAAGTACAAAGAGAGACAAATAAATAAAATATAGAGAATGCGAATAACACCAAATCTGATCATAGATAAGCCCGGAAAAAGCACATGAAGGAAGACATTTTGTTCAAAAGTGATGCAATGTCAGAGGAGGAGGATTAGGAGAATTAAGCCTTTAGCCTTGGTTTGACAAATGTTTTAGGTTGAACTCAAAAAACCTTTTTTTTTGCCTTTGTAAACAGTTGCATCTTTTTGGTGTTTATTTCAACTGTAGGCAGCATAGGAATGCTGCTACCCAATATGTTTGGTCTTAACAGCTAGCAGACCCGTGCCAAAGGATCTGGGGGAATTACAGGGTTAGTGCGAGGCTGAACTTATTGTGGTAAACGTCCCACAACAACCAATACCGAAATGGATGACAAAAAAACTGCTTCCATGTAATGCTTTTAGTATCAGAAAGCCTACTATTTACTTTAAAGAAAAAGTAATTAAAACATCTTGTGGTTAAAACCAGCCTATAACTAAAGCTTGGATTCACCAAGTTTCTATAAAAAGTGCATTTTTAAGCTTTGTTTCACATTTTCTCTGCAATGGATACCGGAAAATCTGGCCCCTTGCACAGCACTTCCATCCCATAACAAACAGTTGCCCCCTTCAACAATAATTAGCCTCACAGCCATCAGACTGTACTCTCTGTCAGCGGAGGGTAGTCAGTACACCCATACTATAACTGTTGCCTTTGACAATGTGCTCTTTCACTGCTGTGATCAGATCTGTAAAGGGCACAGAGGATAGAAGAAGGAAGGAAACGACTCATTTGTAAGTGAGCGTGCTGTGTCCTGTGCTCAGAGGTATTCAGTAACTGTACGCCTGTTACAAAGTCTTCCTGAGAATTCTCCCCAATGGCCTCGCTATCACCACAAATACAATTCCATCCAACCATGGATCTGGTTTAGCCATGATGTGCGTGTGTGCGTGCGTGTGTATGCGTGTGTGCATGCGTGTGTGTGCGTGCGTTCGTTCCTCTGTGTGTTCTGGTAGAGAGAGAACAAGAGTGGGTAGGAGGTGGGTAGGACCATATGTCACACGGTTTTCATGTTGAGGCCCAGGTGTGCGGTCCATTACGTTCCTCTGCGGTTTGGTTGGCGTGGTGTTAGCATCCACGACACACACGGAAGGATGGGTGTGTGTGTGTGTGCGTTTTGACATTTTTACACACGACATTTTTTTTTATCAGCAATGAATAAACAACTTCACTGAGTAGTTGTAATTCACATGAAGGCCTGCATGGGAATGGCATAAAATGTGTGTGTGTGTGTGTGTGTGTGTGTGTGTGTGTGTGTGCGTGTGTGTGTGTGCGTCTGTGTGTGTATGCGTGGTCATGCATGTGTGCGCACTCCTGATCACACAAAGTATTTTAATCCAATCAGTTTCGTGTTCACATGACTGTCACGCACTCCCCGCTGCTATGGCAACCTGCGACGGAGAGAGGGAGCGAGAGCACCGAGAGCAGAAGTCTTGGGCTCTGCTCTAGTCTGCACCTTCCCCTCGGCAATGTGGTGTGCATCTAATGTGGCTACGTTCTGCACACGCACACACGTATATGAGCGCGCATACACGTACACGAGCGCGCACACACGAGCGCACACGCACACACACACGCACACTGAACCATGTGTTTTAAGTAGTATTAGCCCACATAATGAATGTATTGTAGGTAGGCCACACACACTTCATTCTTGAGTGTATCCTAAAGACAATGAAGTTGCCTGGCGGAGGGAAAAAACGTTTAGCCGGCATCCTTGTTATTAAAATAGCATACCGTGCGACGTAAAAATGCATACACGCCCTACATAAGTCAGCAGCTGATACTGAAATATGTCAAATGTAATTATACTGTATGTTCGTTCGGCTGCAAAAAAAAAAACCCAGTCAAAACCAAGTCCTGTGGTAGGCTGTATAATGACAGCTTTTCACTTCCTTCGCAGGGTGAAAAGGTCACAGTGCCCTGTGGTTTATCACACTGAAAACCTTCCGCTGATTTTTCTGTCTGCTCTGTCATTTCCTGTTCAAAAGTGAGCAGATATAAGGTTAATCTGCACTTGCTGGTGGACTAATATATATATATATATATATATATATATATATATATATATATATATATATATATATATATATATATATTGTTTTTCTCTTTTACTCGTCGATTTACAGTGGCCATTTAGGTCGCGTACTGCGACCCCGGGATTTGGAGCTCAACAAACAAACCAGCAGTGTGCGAACGTTATTTCGGAGTACATTTACGTTGCAGCAATAGAACCACAATAACAAGCCTAGTACTCCACCTTGTGGTCAGTGCGGCTCATAATCTTTGGTGATCAGCACGACCCAGAAGACTGCATGCACTGTGTTGGCTACACCCACCTACATTCACATTTACATTAAGGGCATTTAGCAGACACTTTTATCCAAAAGTACATTTATCAGAAGAAGGTGAAACATTTTAATTTCTGTTAATCCAGTAAGAAAGTCACCAGAGCAAGTTTCAAACATTTCAATTGCTAGGTTAACCATTGCTAGTATAACAACATATCTGGCCAAGTGCCAAGTCACAAAGAGCAATTATGAAGTGCCAAGATCGTACAACAACATACAAGAGCGTGAGGGTAGGTTTTGTGTGTGTGTGTCTGTGTGTGTGTGTGTGTTGGGGGGGGGGGGGGGGGGGGGGATGTTATGCAGGGTTCAGGTGAACTCTGAACAAGTGGGTCTTGAGTCTCTTCCGGAAGATGGAGAGTGACTCCACAGTCCAGACATTGGCAGGGAGCTCGTTCCACCACTGCGCTGCCAAAAGGGAGAAGGGTTGTGATTTCGACCTTCAATGTAGGCTAAGGGCGCAGATGTTGTAGTTTGAAATGTAAAATCACATCCTCCAGAACCACACATACCGTGTGGTTCTGTGGTACCTTGATATTTTCATGATGGGCCAGCACCATTGAAATACCAGCTAAGTAGGCCTACAGGGGATGCTTTAACTCAAGGATTTACCAAAAGGCCATATTGCATGCATGACAAAGCACTTCATGACATCGACTCAATACGTAAATTATTAGTCGTATTGTGAACAATTACAATAAAATCGAGGAAAACTCTTTTGTGCAAATTATTTTATTTTTGGAGAAAGCCAAGAAAAACAGAAATATAAGACAGAAGTTTGCTCTATCCTACCACCAGCAGAAACCAGCTACTAAATACACATGCTGGACCTCGATTTTGCCCGATCATCGTTGCGTAAACTTTGTTTTAAACCTAAGAGCTTTTGGCGCTTCTGTCCTTCTTAGCTACTGTGCGAGAGATAATGTAAGAATACGTGTTGTCTTCTTATAGTTGTATTACTGGTATGTATCCTCTTCCCAGGACTAGCAAGCCATTACAAATAAAACTTCAATAGCAGTATTACAAGACACTAGTTGGTCTCACCAGAATCAGGAACATCATCCTCTGCCTTTCTCCCTTTGTACATTATACCCGATTCAATTTGAAGAACAGAACTTCAATACACAGAACCGTACCTCCTCGACACAAAAAAAGGGCAAGTGTTTTCTTAATTGCAATTACTGGCATATTTTCACCCAACTGACCACGCACGCACACACACATATGCACACAATTCATAAAGTTGAACTACAGAGGATTTGGGGTTATTAAGTATAACTTCAGAACATATCCTTATCATCATCATCTTTATTATTGTGGGGTGGAGGGTTTCAAAGTCTTTTTAAAAGGCGGTGGGTGGGGTGGGGGGGTCGAGGATATCTTATATTCAACAAAGGAGGGAGACAGCCTCCCTCCCCCCACGCCCCCACACCCCACCCCCCACCTCTCTCATGCATCCTCCCGCGGAGAGCCGGGGTCCGGTCCGGTCTGGTCCAGTCCGGTCCAGTCCGGTCCGCTCCGGTCCGGTCCTACAGCCACCAGAAGCGCACGTAGACGATGAGCATGATGAAGAAGACGCCCCCGGCTGCCAGCTTGGCGTAGGTGGAGCGCGTGTTCAGGTACTTGGCGTCACTGCGGTACTTCTTCGACAGGCTGCTCAGGTTGCTGGCCTTGGAGTCCAGCGCTGGACGACGGGGTTCGGACGTCGGAGAGGCAGAGAGGAGAGGAGAAGTAGGTGAGGAGGAGGAGGAGGAGGAGGGGCAGTGAGACGGGAGAGGGCAGCGAGGGGGGAACAAGGGGGGGGGGGGGGGGTGATAGTGAAGGAGAGAACGGGATAATTAATGGAGCAGGGGGGACAGAGGAGGGGTGGAGAGTACAGAGAGGAAGACAAATATTAATACATTTTCCATTTTCCCTGATCTTAACTCTCATTAGACAACCTCATTTAGCCTTTCCGTCAGCTAACAGGGTGGTCTGGTGGTCTGGTGGTCCCCCCCCCCCTTGCGTCTATCGTCCATGGATCAGAAGTGGCCGTTGTCCATTTGACCCAGAAAGAGGTCGATGTGCGAGGGGCGAGGGCAACTACTAACCAGACAGTGCCTCTCCTCGCTGGAGAACCTCCTCGATGTTGGCCACCATGATTCTCTGGACGTCCTGGAGCTCTGTGTTGATGTTGCCCAGATTTCTCCTGGCACGGCTGTCTATGTAGGACTTCTTGGTCTTCTGGATGTACGTGTCTTTTTGGGAGAAAGAGCGCAGATGATTACTCCCTGACAAATAAGATGAATTATCAATGATGTCCTTAGTAGTCCCAGTACACTGCGCTCTCTTGTCCAGAGTGTGTGTGTGTGTACACTGTGCGCTTTTATTTTTGGGCGGTGTGCAAATTAATTAATCTAAATCCATGAAGGAATTTGTTACATTACCGTTACCCTAATACTAGTTGCCAATTGTATTTTTAATGCGATAACTCATTTTAAGGAGTCCATTGTATGCATTTAATCCACATTGTTTTAAATCGGTTATCTGTTCCCCCTGGAGCCATGTCCCTATCTGGCCTCTGACCTTGGCTTCTTTCTCTCTTACCAAACTCAATGAAGGAATATGGCCGGGACACTGTAGGAACTTTCTTTCCATGCTGCTCATGAAACTCTGTCTGAAGATCTTCTAAGTATGCAAACGCCAGCTTCTTGGGAAATCCAGCTTCACACAGCACCAAGTAGCACACTCCTTTCTCAATAGCGTAACTGGGGCATGAGAGAGAGGGAGAAACAGAGAGAGAGATGAATAGCACAAACACAAAATGTGATGTGAAGTGAGAGAATTATGTTTGTTGTTACACTGGAAGGCATATTACACACACATATTACACACAGCAAATTCAGCCACATACTTTGGTAGCACTAACAGCTACTTCCAAGAGTGCTATTCTCCAGACTATTCTAGACGTTGAGTGAAAGTGGCTACTCACTGAAAGCACATTGAGCCTGCCTCTAGAGTGCAGCGCGTGGGACTCTGTTCATTGAGTTTCCTGAAGAGCTGTTTTGCCTGACTCTGGTACTGCTGGAGGTCTCGGCCCAGCTAAATGTGCCAAAAACAAAAGGTTACCACCACTGAAACATGCACTCATGTTATACGTAGCAAGCACATTAGATACACGACAACGGCACATTCACTCAAAAGTTAGTAGCCTTATTCATGGCGACACATGTTATAGAGAAAGACATGGGAATAGCAATGCTGGGTGTAATAAATCAAGGCCTATTTAATTCTCAGTGTGTCAATTGCCATGGGCCTTGCAGCGTCTGCTGTAGTCCAAAAATAACAGCACAGTGCCGTTTCTGTAGTTGGTGAAATCTCATCCTTACTGTCGCCCAGAACAAAAACTTCACCCACGGAAGGTACAGCTACCTTCCACGGGTGAAGGTTTTGTTCGATGCTATGCTTGTTCTACGCTTTGCCTATGCTATGTCAGGTGTTCCTTGTATCTGTGCAATGTTGTTACACAATGAAGTGACCACATCACTGGTGCATCACAGAAACGCATGAATAAACACATGCATTGCATGCATATAGGCCGTTGAATAGCTGTTGAAGCAGTAAACAAACCTTTTCACTTCCCTTTGAGAGCGCAAATGAGAGAGTTGGGGAAACAGGTTAGATTTGATATTTGTAGGTTGTATACAAATGAGAAATCAGCTCAAAACTAGTTGAGAGGGACATCTTTTGACCTAATTATCAGCATCCTCACTGGTGACAAGTGAGATGGAAACTCTCACCCCTACGTGCTTTTTTGGAGGAATGATCAGACTGATGCTAGATTAGAGTTTAATCTGTATCAGGCCCAAGATCCTGTTTTCATCATCAAGCGGAATCAATGGCAGGCAATTCATGACCACAAAGAACCGCCCAGCCCAACGAGCAAATACTTGATTGTACACATCATCACTGCAGTTCAGTAGAATCTAGGGCTATCGTATATCTATCAGTACGATAAACTAAGCTGGTCCGTGATACAGCATAATGTATAAAAAGTCAACAAATGCCGAGTAGCTAGTCGGCGGCTGCTGACATAACAAGGGCATCTATCCTAATTCAATCGAAGCAGCAACAGAAAAGGGAAAAAAAGATGGGGATATTTGATAAATAATGCAAACCTGCTCGTCTTCTTGCATCGAAGCAGCCAGCGGCAGTCCGTCAGCCAACCGGGCGATCATGGTCAACAACACCATTTTTTAAAATGGTTCTAGAAAGTACACACAAATACGGTTACAGGTAGAAGCACCTCCGATCTTTCTGACAGATGACAACACTACAGTTCTGATGCGCTGAGCTGGCCGGAAACAAAGGCGCTTAGTGGAGTGCACCTAAAACCTACGTAGGCTAAACATATGACCACGACGAAGGTTCCGCTTGATGACGTTAACGTTACGTGTTTTGTTTTTTATCTCCAAATATTCCTGTCCTCCAGAAACAAGTAGGCTATTGAAGAATGTATGTTTTAACGTGATGACATATGAAATATGATATATGTTTTATAGAATTCTATAATTCGATAAAAATGTTATGTTATAGAATAAAATATATACATACATAGACTTCATATAATGAAATCTATATTCAAAAAATATTCCGCATTCAGAAAAAAACGTTATTTAAAAAAATAATTTGATCACGGCGTTACACAAACAGCAGAAATATATTTTGCGTTTTACATATGCAATATAAATGTTTCAAAAGGAATAACGAATCCATATATTTTTGCTACTTAGGCCGTAGAGAAACCATTTTGGTATTTTTAACCATTAATTTCAATTTCCCCAGGCCTATAGTATACATACGTCAGCAGGGGGCAGTGTTTACATTTACAGTAAAGTTATGGGAGGATGTTTTGTAGCCATAATAAGTATTTTACGTTATATTTATTGGTGCAATAAATTTATGGGTGCAGTACATTAAATATTACTATAACTATTACAATTACGTTACTGTTATAAAATGACAAATGAGACGTTTTTTTTTTCCGCAGCTTTTTCCTCAGCTTCCTCAGCTACAAAATTATGCTAGTATTCCTGAATATAGTTTCCTGGTGCCATCATATATCAGATATATGAACACACATTAATCATTAATAAAACACATTAATAAAATATATATCTGGGCTTCCCTGCTTAGGCTGCTGCCCCCGCGACCCGACCCCGGATAAGCGGCAGGAAAATGGATGGATGGATGGATATTATATCTCATATACAGTATATTATAACTATTATATTCAACTGACAAAGAAAACAGGTAACGGTGTGAATGGATTTCTACCAAAGGTAACCCTAACTAAAAAATAACCACAAGAGTGGTTAGGGTTTGGGTTAGGGTCACGTGAACGAGCCACTGCAGCAACATAACAACCTCACAAGTGGTGGCTGAGTGTAGCAGACAGCAGAGTGGACCTGAAGGAGCTTGAAGGACTCCCTTCCTTCAATGCTTTTGTTCCACTGAGTTGATGGGCTGGTGTGGGAATCAAGTGAACAGAGAAAATCCCTCACAATATTTGGCATGTGCCAGACATAGCCTGCCCTAAACACCATCTCACAAAAACAACATCAATAAGATGAAGAATAAAGACGACATTATATGACGTTACTGTTTATAGACGTACCTTTATGCCCACAAACAATGACTAATAGTGCCTTTGCTTTCTTACCTCTGATCCTCCACTGTATTCTCCCTTTGCTGCTCGCGGGTATTGGCCGATGTGTGCTTTCAAATGACAAAAAGTTTATATGACCCCAGGACAAATACTTCAATATACAAGCATTATCTCTCATCATTCCACCATGATTCAGAAAATGTTAGAGATTAGTTATTTTGTCCTTTTGACATCTTTTGACATCTATTGAAACAGCAGCTTTCTCTAAACAAGCACTTGAGTGACAACTCATCACTCTGAAGCACTCTACTTTATACTACTTGTACAACTTACGAGGGGCCATATTGGACATCATTAGAATGTCATTCTTAATGAATTATTTAAGCCTGTACTAGTTCTACGTAGAACTACAGACAGCATGTTATTTTTGTACGGTGTATTGTGACAGTGTATGCTGTCAGTTCTCTTAAGATGATGAAATGATCAAACGTTTCATGATCAAACCCCTATCTATAAATCGCCGTAAACGGGTACAACAGGATATTGCCACATTCAACGCCCCAAGGCTTTCCCATTGCTATAGTTCATGGGGAAAAGGAGTGCCTCTCCTGCCCGGAACATTAACTCACAGTTCAACATGTAATTGACGCCGCCAAGCTTGTCCTATAAAGCTCAGGTAATGTCGGCCTTCCAGACACTAGTGAGTAAAGAGGATGGTCATCATGACCACAGCCACCTCCTCTACACTGACTTACAGCTCCCCTGGAGGATGCTGAGAGAATTTCTACATGCCAAGTCAAAAGGTGTTTCTTTTATTTGGGAGTTTTAAGTACATTTGTGTACCTACCTCTTAAACCACGCGACTTGATCGCAAAAAAAACCCCAACAACCTCAAATGAGACAAGTCAGCGCATTTAAGCCTTTGAATCGCTTTTAACATGTAATCTCTCATAGTGTTTGTGACCGGAAATAAATGAAAATAATATGTGGGTTGACCTCGGCACAGACCCAGCGTGCACTGCAGGAACAGCAGGTGTTGTGCCATCGCTGGCAGCAGCCATCTTTAACAGATAGCGTTCATTATCAACAGATACCTCACACTATCCTCCCATTTCCATTTCCCTCTCGCCCCCTTTATCTACCATGTGATCTGATATCCTATTCATTCCCCAATGAGGAGGCAACATTTGGATTTTGAGAACCAGGCGTGAAAGGGGAAGTGGAGAGCCTGTAGGCCAGGGCTGTTCAGCCATGTTACAAGAAACCCACGTGGCCATTCACAGAGCCGTTTGTTCATCCTTTTCTTTCCCACTTTTTAATGGCAGCATTGCTCGAAATAAATGTAAGACTTTTTCTATGTAATTGCCACGCACTTAAAATTGTTTAACACAACCTAAAAACTTGAAAAAAAAAAAAAAGGTTATTTCTCCCTCTGCATTTTCACAATTCAAAGCGGACTGCCTGTCGTTCAAATATATACTGTATTTAATAAGACATGGATAGCCTCGGAATGTAGTTTTGAGGTGATAATGCATTGATATGTGTGGTAAAGGGCGGAATATGCCTGCTGGGAAGTAAGGGGAAGGTTCGGTCTGGGGCCACAGACACTGGATTATCTAAAATAATTTAAATAAAATGTATAAAAATGACAGATGAAATAGTTTTGTTTGATGAACAAATGTAATGAACAGAGTAAAGAAATATGATATACCAAATACAATTTTATTCAATTATTTATCACAGGATAGAATTAATTGGTTAAAAAGCAATTCCCTTTATCATTGTTAGCAAATAATCAACTCTAAATAAAACTGATTTGTCTCAAATATAAAGTAGAATGTTGACAGTGTTGACAAAAAAAAGTTAATAAAGTGGTAAAAAAAGTTATTGTTGCGTTGGCTGTATTTCAAGTACTTTCAGTTAAGTTGCGTGTAAATGTAGGGAGTGTAGATAACGGTAACCTCTCAGGTTACATGGCAATCAGGAGTGTGGAAGTGGGGTCATATTTGCTCTGCCGGAAAGATCTGGTGGTACTTCTGTGCGACGGCGGCAGCGCTCTCAGGGGGACACGGACCCACGGGGGACCGCGGAGGTCCGAGGTCCAGTCCGGACAGGTCGCTCATCAACTGCTTGTTCACTGCAACGTCGAAGCCTGCGGAGTGCCGCCCATAACAACAAACATGTCAGCACAGGCCAGACCTCAAGGTGCTCTGATTCATTCAAGATTAGATTAGATTCAATTTTAGTCATTCCAAGTATTTTTCAGATATGGGAACGAAATGCACTGTCTGCATTTGACCCATCCTATGGTACATAGGAGCAGTGGGCTGGTAGGTTCAGCGCCCGGGGAGCAAGTTGGGGTTCAGTGTCTTGCTCAAGGACACTTCGACATGCGGACAGTTGGAGGAGGGGAATCGAGGGGATCCAACTGCCGACCCTACGGTTGGTGGACGACCCGCTCTGTCCGCCCGCTCTAACCGCTGAGCCACCGTTGCCCCAAGATGGCGCCACAGACGGCTGCCTCTGTGTTTCAGTGCGCATTGTCTTGTCTTGTTTGTATTCTTATAAACATATTTTTGGTTCATATTCTATTTGCACTATGTTTATTGTCATGCACCAACCACCAACTCAAAAGCCTTGTGTGTGCAAACCTACTTGGCATAAATCTACATTTCTGATTTCATCGTTAGTCATATCATATGTTGGTAGTAATGGTTTTTGGGTCATTGTTAAGTAATTCATAGTGAAAAGGATTTGACGTTGTGGGGATACATTGTCACATTTGAAATTCCCACAGCGTTTCTCCACTGAGACCTGGCAAAGCAAAGTTTTCATAAAGCCCACGCTACGGTTTATTAAAGTTGATATTGGACTCGGCAGTACGACAACCCTCTTTGGTTCTCTCAATGTGCCAGAGTAATTGCGAAATAAATTCCCATGATGCACTCTGATGCCCCGCGGTGCTACTCACAAAGATAACAACTGAAAAGACAACGGGATATTACATCTCAGAATAGATCCGGGCGGGGAAACTCTTACCATATTTAGAGGCAAACGCGAGAAGGTCTTGCACATTGAACTGTTTGGTAAAAAAAAAAAAAAAGACACAAAGGCATTAATGCATGGAGCCGATACAAAACACTGCAGTTGGTGGCTTGACTTACAGTAACGGATCAAATATAATACCTGGAGAGCTCTGGCCTTGTCGAGGTCCCCTTTGGCAAACGCCGTGAGCAGCTTGTTGAAGTGGAAACCCAGATAGTTATACAAGCTGTAAAATGGGGAATAGATAATCAAAACGAATGCAGTCCTGATATGATCTACAGAGCAGCACAGCGGTCAAAACGTGCACCACATTTATCGTCCATAGAATGATGCGTGTGCAGTCCACTCACAGGCATGCTATTTATAGTCGCCATTTTGCCATAATGAAGCTTTTAGATGCAGTTTTGCAGAGCAGAGAACCGCACCCAAGGACCATGATTACGTCACTTTGGGTTCAAGCTGGAGTGAGGCACAGACACCATGGGTTAGGCTTAAGAAGTAGCAACAGGCAGTAACACACCAACCTGCCCACTGCTCCATTGGCGCCAAAGACGAGCGATGCTAGCAGTTGCTAGGGACCAAATCACAGTGAGGCAGAGGGTCAACATCAGACACATTGTGAGTGCGGATAATGCAGATCTTCAGCTGACACACACGCACACACACACACACACACACACCGTACATCAGACTGACCTCGTCAACACCGTATAAGAGCGACTGATGGGCATGACTGTATCTGACACACTGGCCAAAGTCCATCAGGTCTGTTCCGCTGAACTTCACGCCACTGAAGGTTGGAATGAGCGTCTCGATGCCCTTGCATACATCCGACGCTTGCACTGTCAAAATAAAAGCGCAGGCCTTCAGTGACGTAATGCACAAAGGGCTGCTGTGAGCATCCCCGTGGGGACATTCAGAGGCATCAGGCAAGTGAACATGAAGAAGATGACCAAATGAAAAGCTCTCACGGTTCACGCCAGTGAGTGCTGGGATGTGATAATAGTAAAAAGGCAACGTTGGGGCAGCGAAAGCCACCTCCTTGAGGTAAGACCTCAGCGCATCTGCATCAAGGAATAAAATAAAAGCATGAATTATGTTCTTAAAATAAAATACGTCCTCAGCGATTACTGAATCCTGCACGTTTTGTGTGAAAAATGTGGATACAATTTGATCGAGGGCAAGAATGTAGAAAAATATGTGATCAGAGGGTTAAAGGTCAACTGTGATGCACGGATTTGTGGCCCTGCTGCAATGACCACACACCTGCAGTTTTGGGTTTAAAGAAGAATGGAGAAATCACTCCTATTCCATTAGCTCCTGCTGTCACAGCATGATTAGCCTACGGAGAACATAGTCATTAACATTCACAAACAGGATCGTAAACATTCACAATTAAACAGGCAAGCTGAACGGATGATGGCTCATATGAAGACACATTATCTTGTCAACCTAGTTTATAGAACGTTTTTGATTTTTGAAAGCCTTCAACTGTCATCTACTGTCAGGTTAAATAGTCAATAGAAATGATAACATCAAGATAAAAGATTAGTCTATGACACAAGTAACTGTTGCATTGATAATTGATGAGGATGGCACAAGATCAGTGATTTGTGAATTAAATTTCAGTGAAAAAATAATGTCTCACCAATTCCTTTGAATCTTTTAAACTCAAACAACCTACATGCACAATCACGTTGTCCATTCTGGGGAAAACGTATATGCACATGCACGCACACACACACACACACACACACACACACAGGATGTTTCTTATGACTAATTTCTTTGACGGATTACAGGATGTGTGAATGTACATCGCTTGCATAATAACAGCCATTTGAAATGCCCAATCTAATGTTTTTGCAACAAATTCCGCAGGAAACAAAAGTGACATTATCAGACAGCGCACATGTGCCGAGCCAACTCGCAAGCGCAGTAATCTTTTTTCTATAAACATCCCTAAAACAAGCAACAGAGAAAACAAAATGTACTTCATCTACAGTAGCGTTTTTTTTTTACAGACACACCCACACAATGACTCACTTGCTCTTGGCTCTCAGACACCACTCTTCAGCCACCCTCTTCCTCTCATCCACACTTAACGACATGCCCTCTCCGGTGGTGCCATTCACTGTGGAAAGAAGAGCAAGTCCACAGTGTGGTCGCAGAGAGCTACATACCAGTGTTATTACCGTTCATTTCATAGGTCGCTTTTATTTGCGCCAAGACCACTTAGAGCGGGACATTTTGCTCAACAACGCCTCTACAGGCAGATGATGAGAGATGGGGGAACAGAGAACAGAGTGGGAGCTATAGTGCGTTTTCCTACGTAGTGGCCAAGTCACGAACCTTAGAAACAAAAAAGGTTGTACGGGGATCGGCTCAGCTATATTTATAATGTTTCCATTTCAATCTGAATCTATATGAAATGTTCCCAACGATGGGTGCCTAATTGAAATGGGTATTTTTGGCATTAAATGGTTTAAAAAATATATCATGGGTAGCCTGGCTGACGCGTCCACATCTCGATGAGATGGAGATGTCTTTGCAGTGAGAATGAAATCGCGCGCAAAGCAGCATGGGAATTCCCAGGCTATATCATGGGTACAACCGAGTATGTCCTACAGATTAAATTAAACAGACTGAAACTGACTACCACACATGTGAAACACAGTCACTCAAACACTGCCTTATTATTATTCCTGCTGCTGCGTTAGTTTAAAAATATATATATATTATTATATTTTATTAGACTAACCCTTCCACGAGATTCAGATTGAAACAGAAACTTCTTACATTTTGCTCCATTGACTCCCGAACAACTGTTTCTGTCATTCCGCTTACTGTTCTGCTTGGCCGCATTCCGCAAACAAAACGTGTCCTAATGATATCCTGCACTTGTACCAATTCTAATAACAACAACAACAACAACAATCATTATGTTAAATATAATTATTTTTTTATATAATCATATTGACATGTTCTAATAAAATAATTCTATATTGAAGTGTCAATGTATCGATCTTTCCATATTTTTCCGCTGCATGGTCCATTTACTAAAAACACTTGAGTGCTGAGATAATTATCAAATACTTAAAATAGCCACGTCGTCAAATATGCATGCGATGATGCTATTAGTACTTGGGCTTTGTTGCAATGAATCACAATATGCCATTTATAAACTGGAAACATTAACTGAGCATCCACTGATAATAAGTAACAAAAACCCATCTAGATGAATGATTTTTACAGGCGACAGCTAAATAAAGGCTGAACTCACCGAAAATGTTACGTACACCTTGCACCGTTACCAAGTAGTCTACGTAAGGTCCAATCACGGAGAGGTTTAGTTCACTGTTGTGAGTAAAAGCAACATACAAGTCAATATAACAAGTCAGTCATTAAGCCACTGAGACAGATACACCTACATTATGATTGTCTGCAGATCTTAACATGCCAACATATTTGAAGACTAAATGATGTGAACACCACGCCTCATTTCAATTTTCCTTTTTTTTTTCTCTCAACCAATTTTACGGGGAATGCACGTTCAACTTTGTACACATAAGTATGGGTTTGAAGATCCCTAACCACTTGTCTTACCCTTGTGACGTGAGGGGAGTGAATGTGGCGGCAACAAGTCCAGTGACTTTTACGGCACGTGAGGAGGCCATTTCTGTGGGAGACACCTAAAAAGGAAAAACACAACAATGCCGTTGGTTTTCTACGAACGTAGAAATAATAAAAAAATAAATAAAAAAAAAGCTCATACATTATAGAAATGTGATGGGTCTTGGTGATGACTTTATATTTTTAATATCATTTGAAGTGATTTATATTAATTAGATTTTTTTTAATGAAGATTCAAGAGCATTCCCTGTAATGGCAATTAAAAACATACATGTATCTTGCATGCAATTCACCAGGGATTTAAGGTTAAACCGTTAAGAAAAACAACAACAAAACGAATACTACCATAGCCTCAATCCCTTACCTGTTTGCAGTATGAGCTCGTATGTGGCCACTTAGTGCAGAGTATGGACCAGAAATACTGTTTTGTAGATGTAGTCATGTGACTCCAACCTGCTATGTGACGTCACCAGAACAAAGGCTCATGGGACATGTAGGCTTTACTAATGAGGACGATACAAAGTGGGCTGATTGTTTAAAGCGTTTTCCTAAATGCTTTAAACAATGCATACGGTTGATTTTGCTCACAACGTCAGTCCATTATATATTCATAACTGTTCTAGGAATGGCAAAACGTAAACTAACGACATGTTGACCTCACGGCTGTGGGCGGGACTGTCGCTCCGGATGCGGATGTTGCTGCTGACGTATTCGCTTGACCATCTGTAACATTATGCTAGATTAAGCTAATTGCATATTTTGGGTTTATGTTTAAGTTGCACAGCGTTGCCGAAGTTGTCCACTTGGTATTTTTAAGGAATTTACCTTCTAACAACGCCGACGTTTCCCCATGGATGATTTAAAGTGCGTTTTGATTTTTTAAGACACAGCGGGACCAGTTGTTAGCTAGCGGGGCTACTAACGACACCTCACCTGAGCCTAGGCTGAAGAAAAATACCAGTAAAAGGAAGAAACGCGTTTGAAATATGTTTATCTATCAGTGGCCGAAAGGTATCAGATGGCGATGAACGACGCCCCTTATTCGGACCTTTTAAAAATGGTTTCAGTAACGATAGCGAACAGGTGAAGTTGAAGTATTTCAGGAGAGTTGTATATGAGCAGACGAGATGGGAAAAGCACTTTTATTAATGCGACTATCTACGGGAATAGCTTGTAGTTTCAATGAAGACATTTTAGTTTGTACTACTGTCAAGGAGGTATGAGTTTTTAAACACGTTGTCTATGACATGCCGACGTGTCAGGCTTTTTGTTTAGATTACAGGTGACAGAGGTAGTGGAAGTAAACAGGTGTGACCCGTAAGTACACACAGAGTTCCTGGTGTCACTGCCTATGGCAATACACGTCTTCCTAGTGGAACAGCGGAACAAAACGATCACTAACTTGCTTGTTACGGTATGTACAGCACAATAGTGGTATTACCACGACATCTACGACTGCCTCAATTCCAGTAAGATTCAGAGCGAGCAACTGATTGAGTCTTATAATAACACGTCAGCACGATGAAAGGGCTTCGTCATAATAAGTATTTTGGAAACTAACTTGTTGCCTCGGGTAATTCGTGAACACATAATGTTAGAGACTAGATCCATTGGACTGGAATAAAAAAGGACTTATGGCAACAAACCTGGATGGAACTCGTGAAATTTGCTAGAAAAGCAGAGTCGCTGGTTTATTGATAAATTGTCTGCCAGCCCAAACCACGATGTGTATAGCACTGTGCAGTTGGATACCTTCAAAGATGTTCCCCATACGGTTATACTTGCTGCACCTCGCTTTCCTGTTCGGCCAAGGGCAAGCTATGTCCATAGAGGAGAGACACCAATTAAGGTGAGTGAGGACGGGTGCACTGTGTCATTCAAGTTTAACATAAGACAAACTCTTAACCTTTAGAGTATGTCTCCATCTCGCTTGCTGACTTGTTTGTGTTGTTTCTGTTCATCCAAAGGAACCAAGTGGTTGAGATGTTTGACCATGCTTATCAGAATTACATGGTAAGCACAGTACTCTCAACCTCATCACACCTGACATTGCAAGCAGAGCAACAATGTGAAGGGAAGGGGAATACATTTTTAATGGCACTGGCCTCTCTGTGCTGGAGCAAGTTTATATTTACTCGATGTGCATGAGGTGGTTGAACCTTTCCATGAAAGGCCTCCCTTCACTTGACCTAGGGGTTATGTGAATTGTTCTATTTGTCTGATATTGTTTGGAACGGTGTTGTAGTGGCTGTGGTCTCTGACTCCCAGTCAAAAGGTACTGTGTTCGATCTCTAATGCCCCCACCTTGACCAAGATGCCCTTCCCCTACATGCATCTTAATGACCCGTCTCTTTTCATTCTTAACTGAAGTCGCTCTTGATTAAGGCATCTCTCGGAATTACACATTAATGGAAGGAGCGCCAAGCAATGTTCTTGTATATGAGTCCAGTCTTGGTCTGAAACACCGAACAAGTTGCCTCATGGTAGCCAGGTATCCATTAATGAATTAGTTTAATGTAACTCCATCATTAAGACAGAAAGGGTAATTCGTCAGCTCTGGTGTTGGTTTGCGTGGTGTTATGTGCAGCCGTGTGCCGAGACCTCCTTTGCCACCAAATGATTCATTGTAATTTTCTGTTCTGTTTGTGTGTGTGTTTATGTTTGTGTTTGCGTGCACTGCACAGGACCATGCTTACCCAGCGGATGAGCTCATGCCTCTAACGTGCAGAGGTCGCATCCGTGGCCTGGAGCCCAGTCGCGGTGACGTGGACGATGCGCTCGGCAAGTGAGTAACCGGCTCTCTCTTTGTGTGTGTGTTTGTGTACCTGTTCGGGCTTCGCTGTCAGAGGTTATTGTCACAGCCGGTTTGTGGTCAAACCCAAAGGACGCTTGTTGAGCCTGACTGTTTGCTTTGAAACGTGCACTGAATCGGGTGGGGATTGGCTAATGGGTGTGGGGGGGGGGGGGGGGGGGGGTAAGCATGTATTGTATTTTTCCCACAATGCACCAAAATGAATGTTCATGGTTCACGGTCGAATGCTTCCTTTCCCTCTCAACTCCAGATATGCCGTAGTGTACGAAATTGTGTGTGTGGAAAAATAGCAGCTGAGCTCAGGGGAGGTGTAGTAACGCAGGCTATCTCCAGGCTCTAAGACAGCATTTCCCTTCAGCGGAAGAAGACAAGTGGCTCCTATGATAAGGAAGCATTATATTAACTCAAGGCGTGAGGCTGGGTATTTACTCTTGGTATCTTTTATGCAAAGCGGCCTGATGTCAATATAGATTCACGTCACTCAGGAGCAGGTAAAGATTGGACTTCTTGCTCACGGAGGCCTACAGGCAATGATGTGGACATTGGGGATCGAACCAGGAATCTATGGTTTGACTACCTTGGCCGGTAGTCAAACATGGCCTGTAGTTACACGCCCTTATCACGGCGCTAAACTATCCCGCCCCATTATCCCACTATCTCATCTCATGATGCCCCTAAATGTAATCTCTCTCTATTTATTTCTAGGTTCTCTCTCACCCTCATTGACACTCTGGACACCCTAGTGGTGAGTATCCGTTTCTTTTGAATGTTTGAGTGTTTTTGGATATTACGCATATTCATAATTGTGAATGCAAAGAGGTTAGATAAAATGGAAGGAAATGGGCAGCCCATCATTTTACGTGAAAGCACAAGTATTTTTAAAAATATTTTATTCGTAGTATATTCGTCGACCATTATCGTCACCCAGGCCTGTACATTGTAAGCATCTTCAGCGCATGTCCAATCCCCAGGTGTTGAACAAGACGACAGAGTTTGAGTCTGCGGTGCGGCGAGTCTTGTCCGACGTAAAGCTGGACAACGACATCGTGGTGTCCGTGTTCGAAACCAACATCCGCGTCCTGGGGTGAGAAACGGCCAAATTCTACTCCCCGAGGACAAGTCAGTCGAGTCCCATCTGAAACACGTGACGCCTGACCGTTTTTGTCCCGTGTGCGTGCGTGCGTGTGTGTGCGTGTGGCACGTGTGTTCAGGGGCCTGCTGGGCGGCCACTCCATGGCCATCATGCTGAAGGAACGTGGCCAGCACATGCTGTGGTACCAGGATGAACTCCTGCACATGGCCAAAGAACTTGGCCATAGACTGCTGCCTGCGTTCAACACCAGCAGCGGCCTCCCGTTTCCCAGGGTGAGGAGATCCTATTGAAGAGGCAGAACTGTCCAGTTGGGGAGCAGCCAAGCAGACGGTGGACTGTAGCCAACATGCTGTGTTGCTCCGTCTCCCTTCTCCCCTCTGATGGCCCCAGAGTGGGTTTGAATACGTCACGTTTTAGTGGAATGCGCGGCCGGAGCCGGCCGAGATTCTTAATGATTTATACTGCAGCATTGTTGAATACGTGATCCAACTATCGACCTGGTGGTTCCAATGCAAGAACAACAGGCTGTAGACAACGCAGAAGATTATTTTAATTTCAGTCGCCAAAAAAAAGCAATTACAGATAAACGTTATAGATGAAAGTAAAGTATTATCTAATCATTGTCGGAAACGGGTACAATCAACACAATTAAACTATCTTGGAATTATTCAATGCGTCACACATCTCAGATTTAGAATGTATCACCGCTCCTCAATTCTCCTGAACGGGGGGAAGATATATACAATGCGTATTGATTAAATGGAAACTTCCTCATCTCTTCCACACAGGTCAACTTGAAATATGGCGTCAGGGGTCCTGAGACCAGGACAGGCACAGAAACGGACACCTGCACCGCCTGCGCAGGGACGATCATCCTGGAGTTTGCCGCTTTAAGTCGCTTCACCGGGGACCCCGTGTTTGAGGTAAAAGTGTTTTTCAGTCTCACTTCTCGGGGGTTCGTTCACACCTGAAGTGCTGAAGGAACCCCGTGTCTCATTCGAACCCTGGGCTGTTTTGACCGATGGTACGGTGTGTTCGGGGGGGCGGCGTGTGCACGTACGTGAACCCTGGTTTCGGTTCGCTTTAGGCGTGAAGGCAATCTGATCCAACCGGGAGACCAAAATACAAATGCGTGGTGGGTTGTTGAATGTAAACTGGAAATATTATACATGCACCGCGGGGTAAACGGCGGTATATCTCAGAATAGAATGAGCGGCGGTCAGACACGGTGCAGTCCGGTGTCACAGTCACACACACACTCAGCACAGTCACACACAAACTCAATGCACTCGTTCTCACCAGGCAACTCAAAACTGTTTGATTGCTTTCGACTCTCTGTTTTGGAACCGTTTTGGTAAACAAATAGCGCACAGTCCTATCGTGGTTTGAGTCTCAGTCAAATGCACGCGTGATGGAATGCCTTTAGTCCTGATAGTGAATTCCTACATTTGTGCTGGATGGCGACATGAGAGCAGAACCAGATGGACACTGAGTAGGCTTGGCTGTATGTTGTTTAGTGTGTCACGCTCCTAGTGTGTCACGCTCCTACTAGGACCATACCTTATGTGGATAGTAGCTACACACGCCAATATATGAGTCCACGGATCCAATGACTAATGGATGCTAGTAGCCATCGTAATTACTTGGGAATTACCAGATTATTATGTAGCAACGTCTAAATGTCAAAGAATGATCCTGAATTCTTCAGTCACCGAGGATGCTTTTGTTTGTTCATGTGATTTCTTTGCCAGAAAAGCTAAAAATTTCCTTGAGATGCCGCACCACTGCCAACATACATTCATCCTTGGCAGTCGGCTGTTTTGTTGTTTACAAGATGATAAGGCAATGGACATTCAGTCAGACGATGTTTCCCTTTGGGTCAGATAATGTGTGCGAGTGCAGCCTGTGGCCTTGGTAGCCCCCACCCACCCCCCTGTGGGAGGGATTACAGCGTCTGACTGTGCCAATTGATCAGCCGCATTGATTTGTTTATCGACGACTCGCGTCTTTTGCAAACGCTCACACACGTCTGCAGGAGCACGCCCGCAGAGCCCTGGACTTCCTGTGGGAGAAGAGGCAGAGGAACAGCAATCTTGTGGGCACCACCATCAATATCCACTCTGGGGAGTGGGTCCGCAGAGGTGAGGCGGGGCGAGGAGACTAGTGACAGTGAGTGAGTGAGTGAGTGAGAGTGAGGACGACGACGAGAGAAGGAGAAGTGAGTAATTGCGAAACCGAGAGGACGGTAGTGAGACGTAGAGGGGAGATGGTGGGCGGGATGGAGAGGGGGGGGGGCAGTGAGACAGAAAGGGGGAGAGTGAGACGGAGGGGTGGGCTGGGGGGGGGGGGGGGGGGTGAGTGAGGCCGAGTGGGGAGACGCGGTGAAACAGGGAGGGAAGTGGGTTGCAGGTGTCAGAGTAATGCTGGAGGGTATTCTGTAGTGAGGCTTTGAAGGGAAGGGAAGAGGACCTTGGGATGCCTCAGTCAAAACTATGTGGATTGCTTGGGCTGCAGTAGACGGCTTGAGGGGGGGGAGGGAGGGTAAGGAAGGGAGAGGCGGGTGAAACAATGAGGCCTTGGAGCCACAGAGTTGATAGTTTGAAACGAAACAAATCAGCTATCTTTTTAAAGCGGGGGGGGGGGGGGGGGGAATTCACAGTTTGATGATAGCAGGCTGTGCATGATGCAGACGTATTTAACGACCCGCCGTTGTGTTTGCATGTGCGGCGCAGACAGCGGAGTCGGCGCCGGAATCGACTCGTACTACGAGTATTTACTGAAGGCCTACGTCCTCCTGGGAGATGACCTCTTTCTGCAGCGCTTCAACATTGTGAGAGGACAATAAAGCGCGCACACACACACACACACACACACCCCTCTCTACCACCGCGTTTTCTTCGCCCGTGCGCATGGGGATTTCACTGGCTTCTTTTTGTGTGGAGTTTCGTTTGGGTTCTTTGAGTGTCCTTTTGTCCCCCCCCCCCCCCCCCCTCCCCCCCGTACTGGTTCTGTATATGCTTCCTGATCCGACGGGATGATTTCTTGTTTTTAGTGACGTGCCTCGTTTGCCAGGAGATAAAGTGTACGTTTTGAAATACATTTCAAAACCAGGCTAACAGGAAAGTCCGCATGAGCACCTCGACTGTGATCATCTTAGTATTATGTATGTGTTTCTTGATTTATTTATATGTAATGCATACTTGATAGATAGATGGATGGATACATACTGCAATTGCACCGAGACATTGATTTACTTGATATCATGTCATGTCATTTTTTTTCTATGTTCTTGACCCACATATAAGTCTGCTCAAATGCGCAGTCCTAATTAGAGACTACATGGAGATTTGTTGAGTTCACCACGGCCTTGTTGGCTCCTATCCGGCTCTGCGGTGGGGTGGGGGGTGGGGGGGAGGTCTCTGCCCTGGGATGAGGCTGATTTTATCTGTGTGTGTGTGTGTGTGTGTGTGTGTGTGTGTGTGTGTGTGTGTGTGTGTGTGTGTGTGTGTGTGTGTGTGTGTGTGTGTGTGTGTGTGTGTGTGTGTGTGTGTGTGTGTGTGTGTGTGTGTGTGTGTGTGGTGATCCCAGCACTACGCATCCATCATGAAGTACATCAGCCAGCCGCCCCTGCTGCTGGACGTCCACATCCACAAGCCCCTGCTGCCGCCCGCACCTGGATGGACGCCCTGCTGGCTTTCTTCCCAGGACTGCAGGTCAGCCGCCGCCCCACCTCCCCCCCCCCCGCGCTTATTTATAACACGAGACGGGAGGGCAAGGCCATGGGAACGGCGTGACACCCAAGTCGGGCGGTGGACTTGACTGTGCAATTTGCCGCAATTTGCCCAAAAGCTCACGCCGCCCGAGAGCGCATCTGCTTTCGTTCCACGCCCGCGACCGCCGAGCCCATACGGGACTTGATGTGCCTCCGGTGTAAAGACATGGGGGGGGGGGGGGGGGGGGGGGGGGTGTGTAAGAAGTGCAGCCCGACAAGCCTTTCGGGGGGGGAGGGAGGATGCGATTGGGAGGGTTGAATGAGTTCCATGTTGTGAGAAGGATTTTACCGTGTCAAGTGTGTCGTGGTACAACCGTACATGTCCTGTTCACGCGTTTTTCATTGGGAATCGCCAGCCGGCAAGTGGGGAGGTTTTAAACAGAACACGTGGCCGTGCCTCCCGTGTTGGTGTCTGGGTAACGAGAGTGTCTTTCCGTGTTTCCACGCCAGGTGTTGAAGGAGACATTCGCCCCGCCATTGAGACACATGAGATGTTGTATCAGGTGACCAAGAAACACAACTTTCTCCCCGAGGTAAGTGTGTGCGTGCGTGCGTGTGTGTGCGCGTGCACGTGTGCGTGCGTGTGTGTGTGTGTGTGTGTGCGTAAAACGACATGAGGCAGACGGCGACGGCGCCACGTCGACCGTGTTCCTCTCCTTGTTTCACACCGCGTCTGTTTACCCGTTCTTGCTGTACTGACCCAACCTGCCCCCCTCCCCCCCTCCTCCCCCCCCCCCACCCCCCCCCCTCCTCCAGGCCTTCACAACTGATTTTCGGGTCCACTGGGGCCCAGCACCCCCTGAGACCTGAGTTTGCAGAGAGCACCTATTTCCTCTACAAGGTGATTCATCAACGCGGCCGACGGGTCCGGGCTGTTTCAATGTCGCGTGCGACGGGTGCGGCGGCATAGCGTCGTGCTCGGTTTCAGCCGTTGAGAGGCTGCCATTTTAAAATAACTCGGAATGGAATGGAATCGCCGTTTCAGCTAAACCCTCTCCGCGCTAGTCCGCGCTCCTCCGGAAGCGTGTGCCAACGCGGTCCGCCCTTCCACTGCGGGGGCACACACACACACAACACACACACACACACACACACACACACACATTGGCAACACACACTCGCCTAAAGGGGGAAGTAGCTCCCAAGCTGGGCTGTTGTTGTGCCACTGCGCCCATGTAACTTGCTCCATCATTATCTCCCCCCCCCATCCCAATGCCCCCTGCTTGCACCCAGGCCACCGGCGACCCTTATTACCTGGAGGTGGGCCGTACCGTGCTGGATAACCTGAACCGCTTCGCCCGGGTGCCCTGCGGCTTCGCGGCCATGAAGGACGTGC